>CAWUDS030000766.1:0-400599 GCA_963859935.3 Lathyrus sativus
ATCCAGACTCCGGTTATTACGTTGAGCGTTCAGGTTACGATCAGTTTCGTTGTGTATCTAGACTCCGGTTATTACGTTGAGCGATTAGGCTCCGGTCAATTTCGTTGTGTATCCAGACTCCGGTTGTTACGTTGATCGTTCAGGCTTCAGTCAGTTTCGTTGGGTATCCAGACTCCGGTTATTACGTTGAACGTTCAGGCTCCGGTCAGTTTCGTTGGGTATCCAGACTCCGGTTATTACGTTGAGCGTTCAGGACCCGGTCATTTTCTTTGAGCATCCAGACTCCAGTTATTACTTTGTGTGTTCAAGGTCCGGTCAGTTTCGTTGAGTATCCAGACTCCGGTTATTATGTTGAGCGTTCAGGCTCCGTTCAGTTTTGTTGGGTATCCAGACTCTGGTTATTACGTTGAGCATTCAGGCTCCGGTCAGTTTCGTTGTGTATCCAGACTCCTGTTATTACGTTGAGCGTTCAGGCTCCGGTCAGTTTCGTTGGATATCCAGACTCCGGTTTTTACATTGAGCGTTCAGGCTCCGGTCAGTTTTGTTGGGTATCCAGACTCCGGTATTACGTTGAGCGTTCAGGCTCCGGTCAGTTTCGTTGGGTATCCAGACTCAGGTTATTTCATTGAGCATTCAGGCTCCAGTCAGTTTCGTTTGGTATCCAGACTTCGGTTATTACGTTGAGCGTTCAGGCTCCGATCAGTTTTGTTGGGTATCCAGACTCCGGTTTTTAAGTTGAGCGTTCAGGCTCTGGTCAGTTTTGTTGGGTATCCAGACTCCGGTTAATACGTTTAGCGAGCAGGCTCCGGTCAGTTTCGTTGGGTATCCAGACTCCGGTTATTACGTTGAGCGTTTAGGCTCCGGTCAGTTTCGTTGGGTATCTAGACTCCGGTTATTACGTTGAGCGTTCAGGCTCCGGTCAGTTTCGTTGTGTATCCAGACTCCGGTTATTACGTTGAGCGATCAGGCTCCGGTCAATTTCGTTGTGTATCCAAACTTCGGTTATTACGTTGATCGTTCAGGCTCCAGTCAGTTTCGTTGAGTATCCAGATTCCGGTTATTACATTGAGCCTTCAGGCTCCGGTCAATTTCGTTGGGTATCCAGACTCCGGTAAATTTCGTTGGGTATCCAGACTCCGGTTATTACGTTGAACGTTCAGGCTCCGGTCAGTTTCGTTGGGTATCCAGACTCCGGCTATTACGTTGAGCCTTCAGGCTCTGGTCAGTTTCGTTGGGTATCCCGACTCCGGTTTATACGTTGAGCATTCAGGCTCCGGTCAGTTTTGTTGGGTATCCAGACTCCGGTTATTACATTGAGCGTTCAGGCTCCGGTCAGTTTCGTTGGGTATCCAGACTCCGGTTATTACGTTTAGCGTTCAGGCTCCGGTCAGTTTCGTTGTGTATCCAGACTCCGGTTATTACGTTGATCGTTTAGGCTCCAGTCAATTTAGTTGAGTATTCAGACTCCGAATATTACGTTGAGCGTTCATGCTCCGGTCAATTTCGTTGGGTATCCAGACTCCGGTTATTACGTTGAGCGTTCAGGCTCCGGTCAGTTTCGTTTGGTATCCAGACTCCAGTTTTTACATTGAGCGTTCAGGCTCCGGTCAGTTTTGTTGGGTATCCAGACTCCGGTTATTACGTTGAGCGTTCAGGCTCCGATCAGTTTCGTTGGGTATCCAGACTCAGGTTATTACGTTGAGCTTTCAGGCTCCGGTCAGTTTCGTTTGGTATCCAGACTTCGGTTATTACGTTGAGCGTGCAGGCTCTGGTCAGTTTTGTTGGGTATCCAGACTCAAGTTTTTACGTTGAGCGTTCAGGCTCTGGTCAGTTTTGTTGGGTATCCAGACTTCGGTTATTAGGTTGAGCGAGCAGGCTCCGGTCAGTTTCGTTGGGTATCCAGACTCCGGTTATTACGTTGAGAGTTTAGGATCCGGTCAGTTTCGTTGGGTATCCAGATTCCGGTTATTACGTTGAGCGTTCAGGCTCCGGTCAGTTTCATTGAGTATCCAGATTCCGGTTATTACGTTGAGCCTTCAGGCTCCGGCCAATTTCGTTGGGTATCCAGACTTCGGTTATTACGTTGAACGTTCAGGCTCCGGTCAGTTTCGTTGGGTATCCAGACTCCGGTTATTACGTTGTGCGTTCAGGCTCTGGTCAGTTTCGTTGGGTATCCAGACTCCGGTTTTTACGTTGAGCGTTAAGGCTCCGGTCAGTTTTGTTGGGTATCCAGACTCCGGTTATTACGTTGAGGGTTCAGGCTTCGGTCCGTTTCGTTGGGTATCCAGACTCCGGTTATTACATTGAGCGTTCAGGCTCCGGTCAGTTTCGTTGGGTATCCAGACTCCGGTTATTACGTTGAGCGTTCAGGCTCCGGTCATTTTCGTTTAGTATCCAGACTCCGGTTATTACGTTGATCGTTCAGGCTCCAGTCAATTTCGTTGTGTATCCAGACTCCGGTTATTACATTGAGCGTTCAGGCTCCGGTTAGTTTCATTGAGTATCCAGATTCCGGTTATTACGTTGAGCGGTCAGGCTCCGGTCAATTTCGTTGGGTATCCAGACTCCGGTTATTACGTTGAGCGTTAAAGCTCCGGTCAGTTTCGTTTGGTATCCAGACTTCGGTTATTACATTGAGCGTTCAGGCTCTGGTCAGTTTGGTTGGGTATCCAGACTCCTGTTATTACGTTGAGCGTTCAGGCTCCGGTCAGTTTCGTTGCATATCCAGACTCTGGTTATTACGTTAGGCATTCAGGCTCCGGTCAGTTTTGTTCGATATCTAGATTCAGGTTATTACGTTAAGCGTTCAGGCTCTGGTCAGTTTTGTTGGGTATCCAGACTTCGGTTATTACGTTGAGTGAGCAGGCTCCGGTCAGTTTCGTGGAGTATCCAGATTCCGGTTATTACGTTGAGCGTTCAGGCTCCGGTCAGTTTCGTTGGATATCCAGACTCCGGTTATTACGTTGAGTGTTCAGGCTCCGGTCATTTTCGTTGAGAATCCAGACTCAAGTTATTACGTTGTGCGTTCAGGTTCCGGTCAGTTTCGTTGAGTATCCAGACTCCGGTTATTACGTTGAGCGTTCAGGTTCGGTTCAGTTTCGTTGGGTATCCAGACTCCGGTTATTACGTTGAGCGTTCAGGCTCCGGTCAGTTTCGTGGTGTATCCATACTCCGGTCAGTTTCGTTGGGTATCCAGACTTCGTTTATTACGTTGAGCATTCAGGCTCCGGTCAGTTTCGTTAAGTATCCAGACGTCGGTTATTACGTTGAGCGTTCAGGCTCCGGTCAGTTTCGTTGTGTATCCAGACTCCGGTTATTAGGTTGAGCGATCAGGCTCAGATTAATTTCGTGGTGTATCCAGACTCCGGTTATTACGTTGAGCGTTCAGGTTCCGATCAGTTTCGTTGTGTATCTAGACTCCGGTTATTACGTTTAGCGATCAGGCTCCGGTCAATTTCGTTGTGTATCCAGACTCCGGTTGTTACGTTGATCGTTAAGGCTTCAGTCAGTTTCGTTGAGTATCCAGATTCCGGTTATTATGTTGAGCCTTCAGGCTCCGGTCAATTTCGTTGGGTATCCAGACTCCGGTCAATTTCGTTGGGTATCCAGACTCCGGTTATTACGTTGAACGTTCAGGCTCCGGTCAGTTTCGTTGGGTATCCAGACTCCGGTTATTACGTTGAGCGTTCAGGACCCGATCATTTTCTTTGAGCATCCAGACTCCAGTTATTACTTTGTGTGTTCAAGGTCCGGTCAGTTTCGTTGAGTATCCAGACTCCGGTTATTATGTTGAGCGTTCAGGCTCCGTTCAGTTTTGTTGGGTATCCAGACTCTGGTTATTACGTTGAGCGTTCAGGCTCCGGTCAGTTTCGTTGTGTATCCAGACTCGCGTTATTACGTTGGGCGTTCAGGCTCCGGTCAGTTTCGTTGGATATCCAGACTCCGGTTTTTACATTGAGCGTTCAGGCTCCGGTCAGTTTTGTTGGGTATCCAGACTCCGGTATTACGTTGAGCGTTCAGGCTCCGGTCAGTTTCGTTGGGTATCCAGACTCAGGTTATTTCATTGAGCATTCAGGCTCCAGTCAGTTTCGTTTGGTATCCAGACTTCGGTTATTACGTTGAGCGTTCAGGCTCCGATCAGTTTTGTTGGGTATCCAGACTCCGGTTATTACGTTGAGCGTTCAGGCTCCAGTCAGTTTCGTTGCATATCCAGACTCTGGTTATTAAGTTAGGCATTCAGGCTCCAGTCAATTTTGTTCGATATCTAGATTCAGGTTATTACGTTAAGCGTTCAGGCTCTGGTCAGTTTTGTTGGGTATCCAGACTTCGGTTATTACGTTGAGCGAGCAGGCTCCGGTCAGTTTCGTTGAGTATCCAGATTCCGGTTATTACGTTGAGCGTTCAGGCTCCGGTCAGTTTTGTTGGATATCCACACTCCGGTTATTACGTTGAGTGTTCAGGCTCCGGTCATTTTCGTTGAGCATCCAGACTCAAGTTATTACGTTGTGCGTTCAGGTTCCGGTCAGTTTCGTTGAGTATCCAGACTCCGGTTATTACGTTGAGCGTTCAGGTTCGGTTCAGTTTCGTTGGGTATCCAGACTCCGGTTATTACGTTGAGCGTTCAGGCTCCGGTCAGTTTCGTGGTGTATCCATACTCCGGTCAGTTTCGTTGGGTATCCAGACTCCGGTTATTACGTTGAGCATTCAGGCTCCGGTCAGTTTCGTTGAGTATCCAGACTTCGGTTATTACGTTGAGCGTTCAGGCTCCGGTCAGTTTCGTTGTGTATCCAGACTCCGGTTATTACGTTGAGCGATCAGGCTCAGATTAATTTCGTTGTGTATCCAGACTCCGGTTATTACGTTGAGCGTTCAGGTTCCGATCAGTTTCGTTGTGTATCTAGACTCCGGTTATTACGTTGAGCGATCAGGCTCCGGTCAATTTCGTTGTGTATCCAGACTCCGGTTGTTACGTTGATCGTTCAGGCTTCAGTCAGTTTCGTTGAGTATCCAGATTCCGGTTATTACGTTGAGCCTTCAGGCTCCGGTCAATTTCGTTGGGTATCCAGACTCCGGTCAATTTCGTTGGGTATCCAGACTCCGGTTATTACGTTGAACGTTCAGGCTCCGGTCAGTTTCGTTGGGTATCCAGACTCCGGTTATTACGTTGAGCGTTCAGGACCCGGTCATTTTCTTTGAGCATCCAGACTCCAGTTATTACTTTGTGTGTTCAAGGTCCGGTCAGTTTCGTTGAGTATCCAGACTCCGGTTATTATGTTGAGCGTTCAGGCTCCGTTCAGTTTTGTTGGGTATCCAGACTCTGGTTATTACGTTGAGCGTTCAGGCTCCGGTCAGTTTCGTTGTGTATCCAGACTCCCGTTATTACGTTGAGCGTTCAGGCTCCGGTCAGTTTTGTTGGGTATCCAGACTCCGGTATTACGTTGAGCGTTCAGGCTCCGGTCAGTTTCGTTGGGTATCCAGACTCAGGTTATTTCATTGAGCATTCAGGCTCCAGTCAGTTTCGTTTGGTATCCAGACTTCGGTTATTACGTTGAGCGTTCAGGCTCCGATCAGTTTTGTTGGGTATCCAGACTCCGGTTTTTAAGTTGAGCGTTCAGGCTCTGGTCAGTTTTGTTGGGTATCCAGACTCCGGTTAATACGTTTAGCGAGCAGGCTCTGGTCAGTTTCGTTGGGTATCCAGACTCCGGTTATTACGTTGAGCGTTTAGGCTCCGGTCAGTTTTGTTGGGTATCTAGACTCCGGTTATTACGTTGAGCGTTCAGGCTCCGGTCAGTTTCGTTGTGTATCCAGACTCCGGTTATTACGTTGAGCGATCAGGCTCCGGTCAATTTCGTTGTGTATCCAAACTTCGGTTATTACGTTGATCGTTCAAGCTCCAGTCAGTTTCATTGAGTATCCAGATTCCGGTTATTACATTGAGCCTTCAGGCTCCGGTCAATTTCGTTGGGTATCCAGACTCCGGTAAATTTCGTTGGGTATCCAGACTCCGGTTATTACGTTGAACGTTCAGGCTCCGGTCAGTTTCGTTGGGTATCCAGACTCCGGTTATTACGTTGAGCCTTCAGGCTCTAGTCAGTTTCGTTGGGTATCCAGACTCCGGTTTATACGTTGAGCATTCAGGCTCCGGTCAGTTTTGTTGGGTATCCAGACTCCGGTTATTACATTGAGCGTTCAGGCTCCGGTCAGTTTCGTTGGGTATCCAGACTCCGGTTATTACGTTTAGCGTTCAGGCTCCGGTCAGTTTCGTTGTGTATCTAGACTCCGGTTATTACGTTGATCGTTTAGGCTCCAGTCAATTTCGTTGAGTATTCAGACTCCGAATATTACGTTGAGCGTTCATGCTCCGGTCAATTTCGTTGGGTATCCAGACTCCGGTTATTACGTTGAGCGTTCAGGCTCCGGTCAGTTTCGTTTGGTATCCAGACTCCAGTTTTTACATTGAGCGTTCAGGCTCCGGTCAGTTTTGTTGGGTATCCAGACTCCGGTTATTACGTTGAGCGTTCAGGCTCCGGTCAGTTTCGTTGGGTATCCAGACTCAGGTTATTACGTTGAGCTTTCAGGCTCCAGTCAGTTTTGTTTGGTATCCAGACTTCGGTTATTACGTTGAGCGTGCAGGCTCTGGTCAGTTTTGTTGGGTATCCAGACTCAAGTTTTTACGTTGAGCGTTCAGGCTCTGGTCAGTTTTGTTGGGTATCCAGACTTCGGTTATTAGGTTGAGCGAGCAGGCTCCGGTCAGTTTCGTTGGGTATCCAGACTCCGGTTATTACGTTGAGAGTTTAGGATCCGGTCAGTTTCGTTGGGTATCCAGACTCCGGTTATTACGTTGAGCGTTCAGGCTGTGGTCAGTTTCATTGAGTATCCAGATTCCGGTTATTACGTTGAGCCTTCAGGCTCCGGTCAATTTCGTTGGGTATCCAGACTTCGGTTATTACGTTGAACGTTCAGGCTCCGGTCAGTTTCGTTGGGTATCCAGACTCCGGTTATTACGTTGTGCGTTCAGGCTCTGGTCAGTTTCGTTGGGTATCCAGACTCCGGTTTTTACGTTGAGCGTTAAGGCTCCGGTCAGTTTTGTTGGGTATCCAGACTCCGGTTATTATGTTGAGGGTTCAGGCTTCGGTCAGTTTCGTTGGGTATCCAGACTCCGGTTATTACATTGAGCGTTCAGGCTCCGGTCAGTTTCGTTGGGTATCCAGACTCCGGTTATTACGTTGAGCGTTCAGGCTCCGGTCATTTTCGTTTAGTATCCAGACTCCGGTTATTACGTTGATCATTCAGGCTCCAGTCAGTTTCGTTGTGTATCCAGACTTCGGTTATTACGTTGAGCGTTCAGGCTCCGGTTAGTTTCGTTGAGTATCCAAATTCCAGTTATTACGTTGAGCGTTCAGGCTCCGGTCAATTTCGTTGGGTATCCAGACTCCGGTTATTACGTTGAGCGTTATACCTCCGGTCAGATACGTTTGGTATCTAGACTTCGGTTATTAAATTGAGCGTTCAGGCTCCGGTCAGTTTGGTTGGGTATCCAGACTCCGGTCATTACATTGAGCGTTCAGGCTCCGGTTAGTTTCGTTGCAAATCCAGACTCTGGTTATTACGTTAGGCATTCAGGCTCCGGTCAGTTTTGTTCGGTATCTAGACTCAGGTTATTACGTTAAGCGTTCAGGCTCCTGTCAATTTCGTTTGGTATCCTGACTCCGGTTATTACGTTGAGCATTCAGGCTCCGGTCAGTTTCATTGGGTATCCAGACTTCGGTTATTAAGTTGAGCGTTCAGGCTCCGGTCAGTTTCGTTGGATATCCAGACTCCGGTTATTACGTTGAATGTTCAGGCTCCGGTCATTTTCGTTGAGCATCCAGACTCAAGTTATTACGTTGTGCATTCAGGGTCCGATCAGTTTCGTTGAGTATCTAGACTCCGGTTATTACGTTGAGCATTTAGGTTCGGTTCAGTTTCGTTGGGTATCCAGACTTCGGTTATTACGTTGAGCGTTTAGGCTCCGGTCAGTTTCGTGGTGTATCCAGACTCCGGTCAGTTTCGTTGGGTATCCAGACCCCGGTTATTACGTTGAGCATTCAGGCTCCGGTCAGTTTCGTTGAGTATCCAGACTTCGGTTATTACGTTGAGCGTTCAGGCTCCGGTCAGTTTCGTTGTGTATCCAGACTCCGGTTATTACGTTGAGCGATCAGGCTCCGATTAATTTCGTTGTGTATCCAGACTCCGGTTATTACGTTGAGCTTTCAGGCTCCGGTCAGTTTCGTGGTGTATCCATACTCCGGTTATTACGTTAAGCGTTCAGGCTCCGGTCGGTTTTGTGTGGTATCCAGACTCCGGTTTTTACGTTGAGCGTTCAGGCTCCGGTATGTTTTGTTGGGTATCCAGACTCTGGTTATTACGTTGAGCGTTCAGGCTCCGGTCAGTTTCGTTTGGTATCTCGACTTCGATTATTACGTTGAGCGTTCAGGCTCCGGTCAGTTTTGTTGGGTATCCAGACTCCGGTTTTTACGTTGCGCGTTCAGGCTCTGGTCAGTTTTGTTAGGTATCCAAACTCTAGTTATTACGTTGAGCGAGCAGGCTCCGGTCAATTTCGTTGGGTATCCAGACTCCGGTTATTACATTGAGCGTTCAGGCTCCGGTCAGTTTCGTTGGGTATTTAGACTCCGGTTATTACGTTGAGCGTTCAGGCTCCGGTCAGTTTCGTTGTGTATCCAGACTCCGGTTATTACGTTGAGCGATCAGGCTCCGATCAATTTCGTTGTGTATCCAGACTCCGGTTATTACGTTGATCGTTCAGGCTCCGGTCAGTTTCGTTGAGTATCCAGACTCCGGTTATTACGTTGAGCGAGCAGGCTAAGGTCAGTTTCGTTGGGTATCCAGACTTCGGTTATTACGTTGAGTGTTCAGGCTCCGGTCAGTTTCGTTGGGTATCCAGACTCCGGTTATTACGTTGAGCGTTCAGGCTCCAGTCAGTTTTGTTGGTTATCCATACTCCGGTTGTTATGTTGAGCGTTCAGGCTCCGTTCAGTTTCGTAGGGTATCCAGACTCCGGTTATTACGTTGAGGGTTCAGGCTCCGGTCAGTTTCGTTGGGTATATAGACTCCGGTTATTACATTGAGCGTTCAGGCTCCGGTCTGTTTCGTTGGGTATCCATACTCCGGTTATTACGTTGAGCGTTCAGGCTCCAGTCGGTTTCTTTGGGTATCCAGACTCCGGTTATTACGTTTAGTGTTCAGGCTCCGGTCAATTTCGTTGGGTATCTAGACTCCGGTTATTACGTTGAGCGAGCAGGCTCCGGTCAGTTTCGTTGGGTATCCAGACTTCGGTTATTACGTTGAGCGTTCAAGCTCCGGTCAGTTTTGTTGGGTATCCAGACTCCGGTTATTACGTTAAGGGTTCAGGATCCGGTCAGTTTCGTTGGGTATCCAGACTCCGGTTATTACATTGAGCGTTCAGGCTCCGGTCCGTTTCGTTGGGTATCCAGACTCCGGTTATTACGTTGAGCGTACAGGCTCTGATCATTTTAGTTGAGCATCCAGACTCCAGTTATTACGTTGTGCGTTCAGGCTCCGGTCAGTTTCGTTGAGTATCCAGACTCCGGTTATTACGTTGAGCGTTCAGACTCCGTTCAGTTTCGTTGGGTATCCAGACTCTGGTTATTAGGTTGAGCGTTCAGGCTCCGGTCAATTTCGTTGGGTATCCAGACTCCAGTTTTTACGTTGAGTGTTCAGGCTCCGGTCAGTTTCGTTGGGTATCTAGACTCCGGTTATTACGTTGAGCGTTCAGGCTCCGGTCAGTTTCGTTGTGTATCCAGACTCCGGTTATTACGTTGAGCGATCAGGCTCCGATCAATTTCGTTGTGTATCCAGACTCCGGTTATTACGTTGATCGCTCAGGCTCCGGTCAGTTTCGTTGAGTATCCAGACTCCGGTTATTACGTTGAGAGAGCAGGCTAAGGTCAGTTTCGTTGGGTATCTAGACTCCGGTTATTACGTTGAGCGATCAGGCTCCGGTCAATTTCGTTGTGTATCCAGACTCCGGTTGTTACGTTGATCGTTCAGGCTTCAGTCAGTTTCGTTGAGTATCCAGATTCCGGTTATTACGTTGAGCCTTCAGGCTCCGGTCAATTTCGTTGGGTATCCAGACTCCGGTCAATTTCGTTGGGTATCCAGACTCCGGTTATTACGTTGAACGTTCAGGCTCCGGTCAGTTTCGTTGGGTATCCAGACTCCGGTTATTACGTTGAGCGTTCAGGACCCGGTCATTTTCTTTGAGCATCCAGACTCCAGTTATTACTTTGTGTGTTCAAGGTCCGGTCAGTTTCGTTGAGTATCCAGACTCCGGTTATTATGTTGAGCGTTCAGGCTCCGTTCAGTTTTGTTGGGTATCCAGACTCTGGTTATTACGTTGAGCGTTCAGGCTCCGGTCAGTTTCGTTGTGTATCCAGACTCCCGTTATTACATTGAGCGTTCAGGCTCCGGTCAGTTTCGTTGGATATCCAGACTCCGGTTTTTACATTGAGCGTTCAGGCTCCGGTCAGTTTTGTTGGGTATCCAGACTCCGGTATTACGTTGAGCGTTCAGGCTCCGGTCAGTTTTGTTGGGTATCCAGACTCAGGTTATTTCATTGAGCATTCAGGCTCCAGTCAGTTTCGTTTGGTATCCAGACTTCGGTTATTACGTTGAGCGTTCAGGCTCCGATCAGTTTTGTTGGGTATCCAGACTCCGGTTTTTAAGTTGAGCGTTCAGGCTCTGGTCAGTTTTGTTGGGTATCCAGACTCCGGTTAATACGTTTAGCGAGCAGGCTCCGGTCAGTTTCGTTGGGTATCCAGACTCCGGTTATTACGTTGAGCGTTTAGGCTCCGGTCAGTTTTGTTGGGTATCTAGACTCCGGTTATTACGTTGAGCGTTCAGGCTCCGGTCAGTTTCGTTGTGTATCCAGACTCCGGTTATTACGTTGAGCGATCAGGCTCCGGTCAATTTCGTTGTGTATCCAAACTTCGGTTATTACGTTGATCGTTCAGGCTCCAGTCAGTTTCATTGAGTATCCAGATTCCGGTTATTACATTGAGCCTTCAGGCTCCGGTCAATTTCGTTGGGTATCCAGACTCCGGTAAATTTCGTTGGGTATCCAGACTCCGGTTATTACGTTGAACGTTCAGGCTCCGGTCAGTTTCGTTGGGTATCCAGACTCCGGTTATTACGTTGAGCCTTCAGGCTCTAGTCAGTTTCGTTGGGTATTCAGACTCCGGTTTATACGTTGAGCATTCAGGCTCCGGTCAGTTTTGTTGGGTATCCAGATTCCGGTTATTACATTGAGCGTTCAGGCTCCGGTCAGTTTCGTTGGGTATCCAGACTCCGGTTATTACGTTTAGCGTTCAGGCTCCGGTCAGTTTCGTTGTGTATCTAGACTCCGGTTATTACGTTGATCGTTTAGGCTCCAGTCAATTTCGTTGAGTATTCAGACTCCGAATATTACGTTGAGCGTTCATGCTCCGGTCAATTTCGTTGGGTATCCAGACTCCGGTTATTACGTTGAGCGTTCAGGCTCCGGTCAGTTTCGTTTGGTATCCAGACTCCAGTTTTTACATTGAGCGTTCAGGCTCCGGTCAGTTTTGTTGGGTATCCAGACTCCGGTTATTACGTTGAGCGTTCAGGCTCCGGTCAGTTTCGTTGGGTATCCAGACTCAGGTTATTACGTTGAGCTTTCAGGCTCCAGTCAGTTTCGTTTGGTATCCAGACTTCGGTTATTACGTTGAGCGTGCAGGCTCTGGTCAGTTTTGTTGGGTATCCAGACTCAAGTTTTTACGTTGAGCGTTCAGGCTCTGGTCAGTTTTGTTGGGTATCCAGACTTCGGTTATTAGGTTGAGCGAGCAGGCTCCGGTCAGTTTCGTTGGGTATCCAGACTCCGGTTATTACGTTGAGAGTTTAGGATCCGGTCAGTTTCGTTGGGTATCCAGACTCCGGTTATTACGTTGAGCGTTCAGGCTCCGGTCAGTTTCATTGAGTATCCAGATTCCGGTTATTACGTTGAGCCTTCAGGCTCCGGTCAATTTCGTTGGGTATCCAGACTTCGGTTATTACGTTGAACGTTCAGGCTCCGGTCAGTTTCGTTGGGTATCCAGACTCCGGTTATTACGTTGTGCGTTCAGGCTCTGGTCAGTTTCGTTGGGTATCCAGACTCCGGTTTTTACGTTGAGCGTTAAGGCTCCGGTCAGTTTTGTTGGGTATCCAGACTCCGGTTATTACGTTGAGGGTTCAGGCTTCGGTCAGTTTCGTTGGGTATCCAGACTCCGGTTATTACATTGAGCGTTCAGGCTCCGGTCAGTTTCGTTGGGTATCCAGACTCCGGTTATTACGTTGAGCGTTCAGGCTCCGGTCATTTTCGTTTAGTATCCAGACTCCGGTTATTACGTTGATCGTTCAGGCTCCAGTCAGTTTCGTTGTGTATCCAGACTTCGGTTATTACGTTGAGCGTTCAGGCTCCGGTTAGTTTCGTTGAGTATCCAAATTCCAGTTATTACGTTGAGCGTTCAGGCTCCGGTCAATTTCGTTGGGTATCCAGACTCCGGTTATTACGTTGAGCGTTATACCTCCGGTCAGATACGTTTGGTATCTAGACTTCGGTTATTACATTGAGCGTTCAGGCTCCGGTCAGTTTGGTTGGGTATCCAGACTCCGGTCATTACATTGAGCGTTCAGGCTCCGGTTAGTTTCGTTGCAAATCCAGACTCTGGTTATTACGTTAGGCATTCAGGCTCCGGTCAGTTTTGTTCGGTATCTAGACTCAGGTTATTACGTTAAGCGTTCAGGCTCCTGTCAATTTCGTTTGGTATCCTGACTCCGGTTATTACGTTGAGCATTCAGGCTCCGGTCAGTTTCATTGGGTATCCAGACTTCGGTTATTAAGTTGAGCGTTCAGGCTCCGGTCAGTTTCGTTGGATATCCAGACTCCGGTTATTACGTTGAATGTTCAGGCTCCGGTCATTTTCGTTGAGCATCCAGACTCAAGTTATTACGTTGTGCATTCAGGGTCCGATCAGTTTCGTTGAGTATCTAGACTCCGGTTATTACGTTGAGCATTTAGGTTCGGTTCAGTTTCGTTGGGTATCCAGACTTCGGTTATTACGTTGAGCGTTTAGGCTCCGGTCAGTTTCGTGGTGTATCCAGACTCCGGTCAGTTTCGTTGGGTATCCAGACCCCGGTTATTACGTTGAGCATTCAGGCTCCGGTCAGTTTCGTTGAGTATCCAGACTTCGGTTATTACGTTGAGCGTTCAGGCTCTGGTCAGTTTCGTTGTGTATCCAGACTCCGGTTATTACGTTGAGCGATCAGGCTCCGATTAATTTCGTTGTGTATCCAGACTCCGGTTATTACGTTGAGCTTTCAGGCTCCGGTCAGTTTCGTGGTGTATCCATACTCCGGTTATTACGTTGAGCGTTCAGGCTCCGGTCGGTTTTGTGTGGTATCCAGACTCCGGTTTTTACGTTGAGCGTTCAGGCTCCGGTATGTTTTGTTGGGTATCCAGACTCTGGTTATTACGTTGAGCGTTCAGGCTCCGGTCAGTTTCGTTTGGTATCTCGACTTCGATTATTACGTTGAGCGTTCAGGCTCCGGTCAGTTTTGTTGGGTATCCAGACTCCGGTTTTTACGTTGCGCGTTCAGGCTCTGGTCAGTTTTGTTAGGTATCCAAACTCTAGTTATTACGTTGAGCGAGCAGGCTCCGGTCAATTTCGTTGGGTATCCAGACTCCGGTTATTACATTGAGCGTTCAGGCTGCGGTCAGTTTCGTTGGGTATTTAGACTCCGGTTATTACGTTGAGCGTTCAGGCTCCGGTCAGTTTCGTTGGGTATCCAGACTTCGGTTATTACGTTGAGTGTTCAGGCTCCGGTCAGTTTCGTTGGGTATCCAGACTCCGGTTATTACGTTGAGCGTTCAGGCTCCAGTCAGTTTTGTTGGTTATCCATACTCCGGTTGTTATGTTGAGCGTTCAGGCTCCGTTCAGTTTCGTAGGGTATCCAGACTCCGGTTATTACGTTGAGGGTTCAGGCTCCGGTCAGTTTCGTTGGGTATCCAGACTCCGGTTATTACATTGAGCGTTCAGGCTCCGGTCTGTTTCGTTGGGTATCCATACTCCGGTTATTACGTTGAGCGTTCAGGCTCCAGTCGGTTTCTTTGGGTATCCAGACTCCGGTTATTACGTTTAGTGTTCAGGCTCCGGTCAATTTCGTCGGGTATCTAGACTCCGGTTATTACGTTGAGCGAGCAGGCTCCGGTCAGTTTCGTTGGGTATCCAGACTTCGGTTATTACGTTGAGCGTTCAAGTTCCGGTCAGTTTTGTTGGGTATCCAGACTCCGGTTATTACGTTAAGGGTTCAGGATCCGGTCAGTTTCGTTGGGTATCCAGACTCCGGTTATTACATTGAGCGTTCAGGCTCCGGTCCGTTTCGTTGGGTATCCAGACTCCGGTTATTACGTTGAGCGTACAGGCTCTGATCATTTTAGTTGAGCATCCAGACTCCAGTTATTACGTTGTGCGTTCAGGCTCCGGTCAGTTTCGTTGAGTATCCAGACTCCGGTTATTACGTTGAGCGTTCAGACTCCGTTCAGTTTCGTTGGGTATCCAGACTCTGGTTATTACGTTGAGCGTTCAGGCTCCGGTCAATTTCGTTGGGTATCCAGACTCCGGTTTTTACGTTGAGTGTTCAGGCTCCGGTCAGTTTCGTTGGGTATCTAGACTCCGGTTATTACGTTGAGCGTTCAGGCTCCGGTCAGTTTCGTTGTGTATCCAGACTCCGGTTATTACGTTGAGCGATCAGGCTCCGATCAATTTCGTTGTGTATCCAGACTCCGGTTATTACGTTGATCGCTCAGGCTCCGGTCAGTTTCGTTGAGTATCCAGACTCCGGTTATTACGTTGAGAGAGCAGGCTAAGGTCAGTTTCGTTGGGTATCCAGACTTCGGTTATTACGTTGAGTGTTCAGGCTCCGGTCAGTTTCGTTGGGTATCCAGACTCCGGTTTTTACGTTGAGCGTTCAGGCTCCAGTCAGTTTTGTTGGTTATCCATACTCCGGTTGTTATGTTGAGCGTTCAGGCTCCGTTCAGTTTCGTAGGGTATCCAGACTCCGGTTATTACGTTGAGGGTTCAGGCTCCAGTCAGTTTCGTTGGGTATCCAGACTCCAGTTATTACATTGAGCATTCAGGCTCCGGTCCGTTTCGTTGGGTATCCAGACTCCGGTTATTATGTTGAGCGTTCAGGCTCCAGTCGGTTTCTTTGGGTATCCAGACTCCGGTTATTACGTTTAGTGTTCAGGCTCCGGTCAATTTCGTTGTGTATCCAGACTCCGGTTATTACTTTGATCGAGCAGGCTCCGGTCAGTTTCGTTGGGTATCCAGACTCCGGTTATTACGTTGAGCGTTCAGGCTCCGTTCAGTTTCGTTGAGTATCCAGACTCCAGTTATTACGTTGAGCGTTCAGGCTCCGTTCAGTTTCGTTGGGTATCCAGACTCCGGTTATTACGTTGAGCGTTCAGGCTCCGGTCAGTTTCGTTGTGTATCCAGACTCCGGTTATTACGTTGAGCGTTTAGGCTCCGGTCAGTTTCGTTGGGTGTCCAGACTCCGGTTATTACGTTGAACGTTCAGGCTCCGGTCAGTTTCGTTGAGCATCCAGATTCCGGTTATTACGTTGAGCGTTCAGGCTCCAGTTAGTTTTGTTGGGTATCCATATTCTGGTTATTATGTTGAGCGTTCAGGCTCCGTTCAGTTTCGTTGGGTATCTAGACTTCGGTTTTTACGTTGAGCGTTCAGGCTCTGGTCAGTTTCGTTGGGTATCCAGACTCCGGTTATTACGTTGAGCGTTCAGGCTCTGGTCAGTTTCGTTGGGTATCCAGACTCCGGTTATTACGTTGAACGTTCAGGCTCCGGTCAGTTTCGTTGGGTATCCAAACTCCGGTTATTACATTGAGCATTCAGGCTCCGGTCAGTTTCGTTGGGTGTCCAGACTCCGGTTATTATGTTGAGCGTACAGGCTCTGATCATTTTCGTTGAGCATCCAGATTCCGGTTATTACGTTGAGCGTTTAGGCTCCAGTCAATTTCGTTGGGTATCCATACTCCGGTTATTATGTTGAGCGTTCAGGCTCCGGTAAGTTTTGTTGGGTATCCAGACTCCGGTTATTACGTTGAGCGTTCAGGCTCCGGTCAGTTTCGTTGTGTATCTAGACTCCGGTTATTACGTTGAGCGTTCAGGCTCCGGTCAATTTCGTTGGGTATCCAGACTCCGGTTTTTACGTTGTGTGTTCAGGCTCCGGTCAGTTTCGTTGGGTATCTAGACTCCGGTTATTACGTTGAGCGATCAGTCTCCGGTCAGTTTCGTTGTGTATCCAGACTCCGGTTATTACGTTGATCGTTCAGGCTCCGGTCAGTTTCGTTGAGTATCCAAACTCCGGTTATTACGTTGAGCGAGCAGGCTAAGGTCAGTTTCGTTGGGTATCCAGACTTCGGTTATTACGTTGAGTGTTCAGGCTCCGGTCAGTTTCGTTGGGTATCCAGACTCTGGTTTTTACGTTGAGCATTCAGGCTCCAGTCAGTTTTGTTGGTTATCCATACTCCGGTTGTTATGTTGAGCGTTTAGGCTCCGTTCAGTTTCGTAGGGTATCCAGACTCCGGTTATTACGTTGAGGGTTCAGGCTCCGGTCAGTTTCGTTGGGTATCCAGACTCCAGTTATTACATTGAGCATTCAGGCTCCGGTCCGTTTCGTTGGGTATCCAGACTCCGGTTATTACGTTGAGCGTTCAGGCTCCAGTCGGTTTCTTTGGGTATCCAGACTCTGGTTATTACGTTTAGTGTTCAGGCTCCGGTCAATTTCGTTGTGTATCCAGACTCCGGTTATTACTTTGATCGAGCAGGCTCCGGTCAGTTTCGTTGGGTATCCAGACTCCGGTTATTACGTTGAGCGTTCAGGCTCCGTTCAGTTTCGTTGAGTATCCAGACTCCAGTTATTACGTTGAGCGTTCAGGCTCCGTTCAGTTTCGTTGGGTATCCAGACTCCGGTTATTACGTTGAGCGTTCAGGCTCCGTTCAATTTCATAGGGTATCCAGACTCCGGTTATTACGTTGAGCGTTCAGGCTCCTGTCAGTTTCGTTGGGTATCCAGAATCCGGTTATTACGTTGATCGTTCAGGCTCCGGTCAGTTTAGTTGAGTATCCAGACTCCGGTTATTACGTTGAGCGAGCAGGCTAAGGTCAGTTTCGTTGGGTATCCAGACTTCGGTTATTACGTTGAGTGTTCAGGCTCCGGTCAGTTTCGTTGGGTATCCAGACTCCGGTTTTTACGTTGAGCGTCCAGGCTCCAGTCAGTTTTGTTGGTTATCCATACTCCGGTTGTTATGTTGAGCGTTCAGGCTCCGTTCAGTTTCGTAGGGTATCCAGACTCCGGTTATTACGTTGAGCGTTCAGGCTCCGGCCAGTTTCGTTGGGTATCCAGACTCCGGTTATTACGTTGAGCGTTCAGGCTTCGGTCAGTTTCCTTGGGTATCCAGACTCCGGTTATTACGTTGAGCGTTTAGGCTCAGGTCAGTTTCGTTGGGTATCCAGACTCCGGTTATTACGTTGAACGTTCAGGCTCCGATCAGTTTCGTTGAGCATCCAGATTCCGGTTATTACGTTAAGCCTTCAGGCTCCGGTCAATTTCGTTGGGTATCCAGACTCCGGTTATTACGTTGAGCGTTCAAGCTCCGGTCAGTTTCGTTGGGTATCTAGACTTTGGTTTTTACGTTGAGAGTTCAGGCTCTGGTCAGTTTCGTTGGGTATCCAGACTCCGGTTTTTACATTGAGCGTTCAGGCTCCGGTCCGTTTCGTTGGGTATCCAGACTCTGGTTATTACGTTGAGCTTTAAGGCTCCAGTCGGTTTCTTTGGGTATCCAGACTCCGGTTATTACGTTTAGTGTTCAGGCTCCGGTCAATTTCGTTGGGTATCCAGACTCTGGTTATTACGTTGAGCGTTCAGGCTCCAGTCAGTTTTGTTGGGTATTTATACTCTGGTTATTATGTTGAGCGTTCAGGCTCCGTTCAGTTTCATAGGGTATCCAGACTCCGGTTATTACGTTGAGCGTTCATGCTCCTGTCAGTTTTGTTGGGTATCCAAACTCCGGTTATTACGTTGAGCGTTCAGGCTCTGGTCAGTTTCGTCGGGTATCCAGACTCCGGTTATTACGTTGAGCGTTCAGGCTCCGGTCAGTTTCGTTGGGTATCCAGACTCCGGTTATTACGATGAACGTTCAGGCTCCGGTCAGTTTTGTTGGGTGTCCAGACTCCGGTTATTACGTTGAGCGTTCAGGCTCTGATCATTTTCGTTGAGCATCCAGACTCCAGTTATTACGTTGTGCGTTCAGGCTCCGGTCAGTTTCATTGAGTATCCAGACTCCGGTTATTACGTTGAGCGTTCAGGCTCCGTTCAGTTTCGTTGGGTATCCAGACTCCGGTTATTACGTTGAGCGTTCAGGCTCTTGTCAGTTTCGTTGGGTATCCAGACTCCGGTTATTACGTTGAGCGTTCAGGCTCCGGTCAGTTTCGTTGGGTATCCAGACTCCGATTTTTACGTTTAGCGTTAAGGCTCCGGTCAGTTTTGTTGGGTATCCAGACTGTGGTATTTACATTGAGCGTTCAGGCTCCGGGCAGTTTTGTTGGGTATCCAGACTCCGGTTATTACGTTAAGCGTTCAAGCTCTGGTCAGTTTCGTTGGGTATCCAGACTCTGGTTTTTACGTTGAGCGTTCAGGCTCCGGTCAGTTTCGTTGGGTATCCAGACTCCGGTTATTACGTTGAGCGTTCAGGCTCTGGTTAGTTTTGTTGGGTATCCAGACTCTGGTTTTTACGTTGAGCGTTCAGGCTCCGGTCAGTTTCGTTGGGTATCCAGACTCCGGTTATTACGTTGAGCGTTCAGGCTCCGGTCAGTTTCGTTGGGTATCCCGACTCCGGTTATTACGTTGAGCGTTCAGGGTCCGATCAATTTCATTGTGTATCCAGACTCCGGTTATCACGTTGATCTTTCTGGCTCCAGTCAGTTTCGGATAGTATCCAGACTCCGGTTATTACGTTGAGCGTTCAGGCTCCGGTAAATTTCGTTGAGTATCCAGATTCCGGTTTTTACGTTGAGCCTTCAGGCTCCGGTCAATTTCGTTGGGTATTCAGACTCCGATTATTACGTTGAGCGTTCAGGCTTCGGTCAGTTTCGTTGGGTATCCAGACTCTGGTTTTTACGTTGAGTGTTCAGGCTCTGGTCAGTTTTGTTGGGTATCCAGACTCCGGTTTTTACGTTGAACGTTCAGGCTCCAGTCAGTTTTGTTCGGTATCCAGACTCCGGTTATTACGTTGAGGGTTCAGGCTCCGGTCAGTTTCGTTGGGTATCCAGACTCCGGTTATTACATTGAGCGTTCAGGCTCCAGTCAGTTTTGTTGGGTATCCATACTCCGGTTATTATGTTGAGCGTTCAGGCTCCGTTCAGTTTCTTTGGGTATCCAGACTCCGGTTATTACGTTGAGCGTTCAGGCTCCAGTCAGTTTCTTTGGGTATCCAGACTCCGGTTATTACATTGAGTGTTCAGGCTCCGGTCAGTTTCGTTGGGTATCCAAACTCCGGTTATTACGTTAGGCGAGCAGGCTCCGGTCAGTTTCGTCGGGTATCCAGACTTCGGTTATTACGTTGAATGTTCAGGCTCCGGTCAGTTTCGTTGGGTATCCAGACTCCGGTTTTTACGTTGAGCGTTCAGGCTCCCGTCAGTTTTGTTGGGTATCCATACTCCGGTTATTATGTTGAGCGTTCAGGCTCCGTTCAGTTTCGTAGGGTATCCAGACTCCGGTTATTACGTTGAGCGTTCAAGCTCCGTTCAGTTTCGTTGGGTATCCAGACTCCGGTTATTACGTTGAGCGTTCAGGCTCCAGTCAGTTTCGTTGGGTATCCAGACTTCGGTTACTACGTGGAATGTTCAGGCTCCGGTCAGTTTCATTGGGTGTCCAGACTCCGGTTATTACGGTGAGTGTTCAGGCTCTGGTCAGTTTCGTTGGGTATCCAGACTCTGGTTATTACATTGAGCGTTCAGGCTCCAGTCAGTTTCTTTGGGTATCTAGACTCCGGTTATTACGTTTAGTGTTCAGGCTCCGGTCAGTTTCGTTGGGTATCCAGACTCCGGTTATTACGTTGAGCGAGCAGGCTCCGGTCAGTTTCGTTGGGTATCCAGACTTCGGTTATTATGTTGAGTGTTTAGGCTCCGGTCAGTTTCGTTGGGTATCCAGACTCCGGTTTTTACGTTGAGCGTCTAGGCTCCGGTCAGTTTTGTTGGTTATCCATACTCCGGTTGTTATGTTGAGCGTTCAGGCTCCATTCAGTTTCGTAGGGTATCCAGACTCCGGTTATTACGTTGAGCGTTCAGGCTCCGGTCAGTTTCGTTGGGTATCCAGACTCCGATTATTACGTTGAGCGTTCAGGCTCCGGTCAGTTTCGTTGGGTATCCAGACTCCGGTTATTACATTGAGCGTTTAGGCTCAGGTCAGTTTCGTTGGGTATCCAGACTCCGGTTATTACGTTGAACGTTCAGGCTCCGGTCTGTTTCGTTGAGTATCCAGATTCCGGTTATTACGATGAGCCTTCAGGCTCCGGTCAATTTCGTTGGGTATCCAGACTCCGGTTATTACGTTGAGCGTTCAGGCTCCTGTCAGTTTCGTTGGGTATCCAGACTCCGGTTATTACGTTGAGCGTTCAGGCTCCCATCAGTTTCGTTGGGTATCCAGACTCCGATTTTTACGTTGAGCGTTCAGGCTCCGGTCAGTTTTGTTGGGTATCCAGACTGTGGTATTTACGTTGAGCGTTCAGGCTCCGGTCAGTTTTGTTGGGTATCCAGACTCCGGTTATTACGTTAAGCGTTCAGGCTCTGGTCAGTTTCGTTGGGTATCCAGACTCTGGTTTTTACGTTGAGCGTTCAGGCTCCGGTCAGTTTCGTTGGGTATCCAGACTCCGGTTATTACGTTGAGCGTTCAGGCTCCGGTCAGTTTTGTTGGGTATCCAGACTCTGGTTTTTACGTTGAGCGTTCAGGCTCCGGTCAGTTTCATTGGGTATCCAGACTCCGGTTATTACGTTGAGCGTTCAGGCTCCGGTCAGTTTCGTTGGGTATCCCGACTCCGGTTATTACGTTGAGCGTTCAGGGTCCGATCAATTTCATTGTGTATCCAGACTCCGGTTATCACGTTGATCTTTCTGGCTCCAGTCAGTTTCGGATAGTATCCAGACTCCGGTTATTACGTTGAGCATTCAGGCTCCGGTAAATTTCGTTGAGTATCCAGATTCCGGTTTTTACGTTGAGCCTTCAGGCTCCGGTCAATTTCGTTGGGTATTCAGACTCCGATTATTACGTTGAGCGTTCAGGCTTCGGTCAGTTTCGTTGGGTATCCAGACTCCGGTTTTTACGTTGAGTGTTCAGGCTCTGGTCAGTTTTGTTGGGTATCCAGACTCCGCTTTTTACGTTGAACGTTCAGGCTCCTGTCAGTTTTGTTCGGTATCCAGACTCCGGTTATTACGTTGAGGGTTCAGGCTCCGGTCAGTTTCGTTGGGTATCCAGACTCCGGTTATTACATTGAGCGTTCAGGCTCCAGTCAGTTTTGTTGGGTATCCATACTCCGGTTATTATGTTGAGCGTTCAGGCTCCGTTCAGTTTCTTTGGGTATCCAGACTCCGGTTATTACGTTGAGCGTTCAGGCTCCAGTCAGTTTCTTTGGGTATCCAGACTCCGGTTATTACATTGAGTGTTCAGGCTCCGGTCAGTTTCGTTGGGTATCCAAACTCCGGTTATTACGTTAGGCGAGCAGGCTCCGGTCAGTTTCGTCGGGTATCCAGACTTCGGTTATTACGTTGAATGTTCAGGCTCCGGTCAGTTTCGTTGGGTATCCAGACTCCGGTTTTTACGTTGAGCGTTCAGGCTCCAGTCAGTTTTGTTGGGTATCCATACTCCGGTTATTATGTTGAGCGTTCAGGCTCCGTTCAGTTTCGTAGGGTATCCAGACTCCGGTTATTACGTTGAGCATTCAAGCTCCGTTCAGTTTCGTTGGGTATCCAAACTCCGGTTATTACGTTGAGCGTTCAGGCTCCGGTCAGTTTCGTTGGGTATCCAGACTTCGGTTACTACGTGGAATGTTCAGGCTCCTGTCAGTTTCATTGGGTGTCCAGACTCCGGTTATTACGGTGAGTGTTCAGGCTCTGGTCAGTTTCGTTGGGTATCCAGACTCTGGTTATTACATTGAGCGTTCAGGCTCCAGTCAGTTTCTTTGGGTATCTAGACTCCGGTTATTACGTTTAGTGTTCAGGCTCCGGTCAGTTTCGTTGGGTATCCAGACTCCGGTTATTACGTTGAGCGAGCAGGCTCCGGTCAGTTTCGTTGGGTATCCAGACTTCGGTTATTATGTTGAGTGTTTAGGCTCCGGTCAGTTTCGTTGGGTATCCAGACTCCGGTTTTTACGTTGAGCGTCTAGGCTCCGGTCAGTTTTGTTGGTTATCCATACTCCGGTTGTTATGTTGAGCGTTCAGGCTCCATTCAGTTTCGTAGGGTATCCAGACTCCGGTTATTACGTTGAGCGTTCAGGCTCCGGTCAGTTTCGTTGGGTATCCAGACTCCGGTTATTACGTTGAGCGTTCAGGCTCCGGTCAGTTTCGTTGGGTATCCAGACTCCGGTTATTACATTGAGCGTTTAGGCTCCGGTCAGTTTCGTTGGGTATCCAGACTCCGGTTATTACGTTGAACGTTCAGGCTCCGGTCTGTTTCGTTGAGTATCCAGATTCCGGTTATTACGATGAGCCTTCAGGCTCCGGTCAATTTCGTTGGGTATCCAGACTCCGGTTATTACGTTGAGCGTTCAGGCTCCTGTCAGTTTCGTTGGGTATCCAGACTCCGGTTATTACGTTGAGCGTTCAGGCTCCCGTCAGTTTCGTTGGGTATCCAGACTCCGATTTTTACGTTGAGCGTTCAGGCTCCGGTCAGTTTTGTTGGGTATCCAGACTCCGGTTATTACGTTAAGCGTTCAGGCTCTGGTCAGTTTCGTTGGGTATCCAGACTCTGGTTTTTACGTTGAGCGTTCAGGCTCCGGTCAGTTTCGTTGGGTATCCAGACTCCGGTTATTACGTTGAGCGTTCAGGCTCCGGTCAGTTTTGTTGGGTATCCAGACTCTGGTTTTTACGTTGAGCGTTCAGGCTCCGGTCAGTTTCATTGGGTATCCAGACTCCGGTTATTACGTTGAGCGTTCAGGCTCCGGTCAGTTTCGTTGGGTATCCCGACTCCGGTTATTACGTTGAGCGTTCAGGGTCCGATCAATTTCATTGTGTATCCAGACTCCGGTTATCACGTTGATCTTTCTGGCTCCAGTCAGTTTCGGATAGTATCCAGACTCCGGTTATTACGTTGAGCTTTCAGGCTCCGGTAAGTTTCGTTGAGTATCCAGATTCCGGTTTTTACGTTGAGCCTTCAGGCCCCGGTCAATTTCGTTAGGTATCCAGACTCCGATTATTACGTTGAGCGTTCAGGCTTCGGTCAGTTTCGTTGGGTATCCAGACTCCGGTTTTTACGTTGAGCGTTCAGGCTCTGGTCAGTTTTGTTGGGAATCCAGACTCCGGTTTTTATGTTGAACGTTCAGGCTCCAGTCAGTTTTGTTGGGTATCCAGACTCCGGTTATTACATTGAGCGTTCAGGCTCCAGTCAGTTTTGTTGGGTATCCATACTCCGGTTATTATGTTGAGCGTTCAGGCTCCGTTCAGTTTCTTTGGGTATCCAGACTCCGGTTATTACGTTGAGCGTTCAGGCTCCAGTTAGTTTCTTTGGGTATCCAGACTCCGGTTATTACGTTTAGTGTTCAGGCTCCGGTCAGTTTCGTTGGGTATCCAAACTCCGGTTATTACGTTGAGCGAGCAGGCTCCGGTCAGTTTCGTCGGGTATCCAGACTTCGGTTATTACGTTGAATGTTCAGGCTCCGGTCAGTTTCGTTGGGTATCCAGACTCCGGTTTTTACGTTGAGCGTTCAGGCTCCAGTCAGTTTTGTTGGGTATCCATACTCCGGTTATTATGTTGAGCGTTCAGGCTCCGTTCAGTTTCGTAGGGTATCCAGACTCCGGTTATTACGTTGAGCGTTCAGGCTCCGGTCAGTTTCGTTGGGTATCCAGACTCCGGTTATTACGTTGAGCGTTCAGGCTCCGGTCAGTTTCGTTGGGTATCCAGACTTCGGTTATTACGTGGAAAGTTCAGGCTCCGGTCAGTTTCATTGGGTGTCCAGACTCCGGTTATTACGGTGAGCGTTCAGGCTCCAATAATTTTCGTTGAGCATCCAGACTCCAGTTATTACGTTGTGCGTTCAGGCTCCGGTCAGTTTCTTTGAGTATCCAGACTCCGGTTATTACGTTGAGCGTTCAGGCTCCAGTCAGTTTCGTTGGGTATCCAGACTCCGGTTATTACGTTGAGCGTTCAGGCTTCGGTCAGTTTCGTTGGGTATCCAGACTCCGGTCAGTTTCGTTGGGTGTCCAGATTCCGGTTATTACGGTGAGCGTTCAGGCTCCAATAATTTTCGTTGAGCATCCAGACTCCAGTTATTACGTTGTGCGTTCAGGCTCCGGTCAGTTTCGTTGGGTATCCAGACTCCGGTTTTTACGTTGAGCGTTCAGGCTCCAGTCAGTTTCGTTGGGTATCTAGACTCCGGTTATTACGTTGAGCGTTCAGGCTCCGGTCAGTTTCGTTGTGTATCCAGACTCTAGTTATTACATTGAGTGTTCAGGCTCCGGTCAGTTTCGTTTGGTATCCAGACTTCAGTTATTACGTCGAGCGTTCAGGCTCTGGTCAGTTTCGTTGGGTATCCAGACTCTGGTTATTACATTGAGCGTTCAGGCTCCAGTCAGTTTCTTTGGGTATCTAGACTCCGGTTATTACGTTTAGTGTTCAGGCTCCGGTCAGTTTCGTTGGGTATCCAGACTTCGGTTATTACGTTGAGTGTTCAGGCTCCGGTCAGTTTCGTTGGGTATCCAGACTCCGGTTTTTACGTTGAGCGTCTAGTCTCCGGTCAGTTTTGTTGGTTATCCATACTCTGGTTGTTATGTTGAGCGTTCAGGCTCCATTCAGTTTCGTAGGGTATCCAGACTCCGGTTATTACGTTGAGTGTTCAGGCTCCGGTCAGTTTCGTTGGGTATCCAGACTCCGGTTATTACGTTGAGCGTTCAGGCTCCGGTCAGTTTCGTTGGGTATCCAGACTCCGGTTATTACATTGAGCGTTTAGGCTCCGGTCAGTTTCGTTGGGTATCCAGACTCCGGTTATTACGTTGAACGTTCAGGCTCCGGTCAGTTTCGTTGAGTATCCAGATTCCGGTTATTACGATGAGCCTTCAGGCTCCGGTCAATTTCGTTGGGTATCCAGACTCCGGTTATTACGTTGAGCGTTCAGGCTCCGGTCAGTTTCGTTGGGTATCCAGACTTCGTTTTTTACGTTGAGCGTTCAGGCTCTGGTCAGTTTCGTTGGGTATCCAGGCTCCGGTTTTTACGTTGAGCGTTCAGGCTCCGATCAGTTTTGTTGGGTATCCAGACTCCGGTTATTACGTTGAGGGTTCAGGCTCCGGTCAGTTTCGTTGGGTATCCAGACTCCGGTTATTACATTGAGCGTTCAGGCTCCAATCAGTTTCTTTGGGTATCCAGACTCCTGTTATTACGTTTAGTGTTCAGGCTCCGGTTAGGTTTGTTGGGTATCCAGACTCCGGTTATTACGTTGAGCGAGCACGCTCCGGTCAGTTTCGTTGGGTATCCAGACTTCGGTTATTACGTTGAGTGTTCAGGCTCCGGTCAGTTTCGTTGGGTATCCAGACTCCGGTTTTTACGTTGAGCGTTCAGGCTCCAGTCAGTTTTGTTGGGTGTCCAGACTCCGGTTAGTTTCGTTGGGTTTCCAGAGTCCGGTTATTACGTTGAGGGTTCAGGCTCTGATCATTTTCGTTGAGCATCCAGACTCCAGTTATTACTATGAGCGTTTAGGCTCCGGTCAGTTTCGTCGGGTATCCAGACTTCTGTTATTACGTTGAATGTTCAGGCTCCGGTCAGTTTCGTTGGGTATCCAGACTCCGGTTTTTACGTTGAGCGTTCAGGCTCCAATCAGTTTTGTTGGGTATCCATACTCCGGTTATTATATTGAGCGTTTAGGCTCCGTTAAGTTTCGTTTGGTATCTAGACTCCGGTTATTACGTTGAGCGTTCAGGCTCCGGTCAGTTTCGTTGGGTATCCAGACTCTGGTTATTACGTTGAGCGTTCAGGCTCCGGTCAGTTTCGTTTGGTATCCAGACTTCGGTTATTACGTTGAGTGTTCAGGCTCCGGTCAGTTTCGTTGGGTATCCAGACTCATGTTTTTACGTTGAGCGTTCAGGCTCCAGTCAGTTTTGTTGGGTGTCCAGACTCCGGTTAGTTTCGTTGGGTGTCCAGACTCCGGTTATTACGTTGAGGGTTCAGGCTCTGATCATTTTCGTTGAGCATCCACACTCCAGTTATTACGTTGAGCGTTCAGGCTCTGTTCAGTTTCATTGGGTATCCAGACTCCGGTTATTACGTTGAGCGTTCAGGAACCGGTCAGTTTCGTTGGGTATCCAGACTCCGGTTACAACGTTAAGCGTTCAGGCTCCGGTCAGTTTCGTTGGGTATCCAGACTCTGGTTATTACGTTGAGCGTTCAGGCTCCGGTCAGTTTCGTTTGGTATCCAGACTTCAGTTATTACGTTGAGCGTCCAGGCTCTGGTCAATTTCGTTGGGTATCCAGACTCCGATTTTTACGTTGAGCGTTCAGGCTCCGGTCAGTTTCGTTGGGTATCCAGACTCTGGTTATTACGTTGAATGTTCAGGCTCCGGTCAGTTTCGTTGGGTGTCCAGACTCAGGTTATTACGTTGAGCGTTCAGGCTCCGGTCAGTTTCGTTGGGTATCTAGACTCCGGTTATTACGTTGTGCGTTCAGGCTCCGGTCAGTTTCGTTGGGTATCCAGACTCTGGTTTTTACGTTGAGCGTTCAGGCTCCGGTCAGTTTCGTTGGGTATCCAGACTCTGGTTATTACGTTGATCGTTCAGGCTCCGGTCAGTTTCGTTGTGTATCCAGACTCCAGTTATCACGTTGAGCGATCAAGCTCCGATCAATTTCATTGTGTATCCAGACTCCGGTTATCACGTTGATCTTTCAGGCTCCAGAAAGTTTCGGATAGTATCCAGATTCCGGTTATTACGTTGAGCGTTCAGGCTCCGGTCAGTTTCGTTGTGTATCCAGACTCCGGTTATTACGTTGAGCGTTCAGGCTCCGGTCGGTTTTGTTGGGTATCCAGACTCCGGTTTTTACGTTGAGCGTTCAGGCTCCGGTCAGTTTCGTTGGGTATCCAGACTCCGGTTTTTACGTTGAGCGTTCAGGCTCTGGTCAGTTTTTTTGGGTATCCAGACTCCGGTTTTTACGTTGAACGTTCAGGCTCCAGTCAGTTTTGTTGGGTATCCAGACTCCGGTTATTACGTTGAGGGTTCAGGCTCCGGTCAGTTTCGTTGGGTATCCAGACTCCGGTTATCACGTTGAGACTTCAGGCTCCGGTCAGTTTCGTTGAGTATCCAGACTCCGATTATTACATTGAGCGTTCAGGCTCCAGTCAGTTTGTTTGGGTATCCAGACTCCGGTTATTACGTTGAGTATTCAGGCTCCGATCAGTTTCGTTGGGTATCCAGACTCCGGTTATTACGTTGAGCGAGAGGCTCCGGTCAGTTTCGTCGGGTATCCAGACTTCGGTTATTACGTTGAATGTTCAGGCTCCGGTCAGTTTCGTAGGGTATCCAGACTCCGGTTTTTACGTTGAGCGTTCAGGCTCCAGTCAGTTTTGATGGGTATCCATACTCCGGTTATTATGTTGAGCGTTCAGGCTCCTTTCAGTTTCGTAGGGTATCTAGACTCCGGTTATTACGTTGAGCGTTCAGGCTCCGGTCAGTTTCGTTGGGTATCCAGACTCCGGTTACTACGTTAAGCGTTCAGGCTCCGGTCAGTTTCGTTGGGTATCCAGACTCCGGTTATTACGTTGAGCGTTCAGGCTCCGGTCAGTTTCGTTTGGTATCCAGACTTCAGTTATTACGTTGAGCGTCCAGGCTCTGGTCAGTTTCGTTGGGTATCCAGACTCCGATTATTACTTTGAGCGTTCAGGCTCCGGTCAGTTTCGTTGGGTATCCAGACTCCGGTTATTACGTTGAATGTTCAGGCTCCGGTCAGTTTCGTTGGGTGTCCAGACTCCGGTTATTACGTTGAGCGTTCAGGCTCCAATCATTTTCGTTGCGCATCCAGACTCCGGTTATTACGTTGTGCGTTCAGGTTCCGGTCAGTTTCATTGAGTATCCAGACTCTGGTTATTACGTTGAGCGTTCAGGCTCCGGTCAGTTTCGTTGGGTATACAGACTCCGGTTATTACGTTGAGCGAGCAGGCTCCAGTCAGTTTCGTTGGGTATCTAGACTCCGGTTATTACGTTGAGCGTTCAGGCTCCGGTCAGTTTCGTTGTGTATCTAGACTTCGGTTATTACGTTGAGCGATTTGGCTCCGGTCAGTTTCGTTGCGTATCCAGACTTCGGTTATTACATTGATCGTTCAGGCTCCGGTTAGTTTCGTTGTGTATCCAGATTTCGGTTATTACTTTGAACGTTCCGGATCCCGTCAATTTCGTTGGGTATCCAGACTCGGGTTATTATGTTGAGCGTTCAGGCTCCGGTCAGTTTCATTGGGTATCCGAACTTTGGTTATTACGTTGAGCGTTCAAGCTCCGGTCAGTTTCTTTGTGTATCCAGATTCCGGTTATTACGTTGAGCGTTCAGGCTCCGGTCAGTTTCGTTGTGTATCCAGACTCCGGTTATTACGTTGACCGTTCAGGCTCCGGTCGGTTTTGTTGGGTATCTAGACTCCGGTTTTTACGTTGAGCGTTCAGGCTCCGGTCAGTTTCGTTGGGTATCCAGACTCCGGTTTTTACGGTGAGCGTTCAGGCTCTGGTCAGTTTTTTTGGGTATCCAGACTCCGGTTTTTACGTTGAACATTCAGGCTCCAGTCAGTTTTGTTGGGTATCCAGACTCTGGTTATTACGTTGAGGGTTCAGGCTCCGGTCAGTTTCGTTGGGTATCCAAACTCCGGTTATTACATTGAGCGTTCAGGCTCCGGTCCGTTTCGTTGGGTATCCAGACTCCGGTTATTACGTTGAGCGTTCAGGCTCCAGTCAGTTTCTTTGGGTATCCAGACTCGGGTTATTACGTTGAGTGTTCAGGCTCCGGTCAGTTTCGTTGGGTATCCAGACTCCGGTTATTACGTTGAGCGAGCAGGCTCCGGTCAGTTTTGTCGGGTATCCAGACTTCGGTTATTACGTTGAATGTTCAGGCTCCGGTCAGTTTCGTTGGGTATCCAGACTCCGGTTTTTACGTTGAGCTTTCAGGCTCCAGTCAGTTTTGTTGGGTATCCATACTCCGGTTATTATGTTGAGCGTTCAGGCTCCGTTCAGTTTCGTAGGGTATCTAGACTCCGGTTATTACGTTGAGCGTTCAGGCTCCGGTCAGTTTCGTTGGGTATCCAGACTCCGGTTACTACGTTAAGCGTTCAGGCTCCGGTCAGTTTTGTTGGGTATCCAGACTCCGGTTATTATGTTGAGCGTTCAGGCTCCGGTCAGTTTCGTTTGGTATCCAGACTTCAGTTATTACGTTGAGCGTCCAGGCTCTGGTCAGTTTCGTTGGGTATCTAGACTCCGATTATTACGTTGAGCGTTCAGGCTCCGGTCAGTTTCGTTGGGTATCCAGACTCCGGTTATTACGTTGAATGTTCAGGCTCCGGTCAGTTTCGTTGGCTGTCCAGACTCCGGTTATTACGTTGAGCGTTCAGGCTCCGATCATTTTCGTTGCGCATCCAGACTCCGGTTATTACATTGTGCGTTCAGGCTCCGGTCAGTTTCGTTGAGTATCCAGACTCCGGTTATTACGTTGAGCGTTCAGGCTCCAGTCAGTTTCGTTGGGTATCCAGACTCCGGTTATTACGTTGAGCGAGCAGGCTCCAGTCAGTTTCGTTGGGTATTTAGACTCCGGTTATTACGTTGAGCGTTCAGGCTCCGGTCAGTTTCGTTGTGTATCTAGACTTCGGTTATTACATTGAGGGTTCAGGCTCCGGTCAGTTTCGTTGGGTATCCAGACTCTGGTTATTACATTGAGCGTTTAGGCTCTGGTCCGTTTCGTTGGGTATCCAGACTCCGGTTATTACATTGAGCGTTCAGGCTCCAGTCAGTTTCTTTGGGTATCCAGACTCCGGTTATTACGTTTAGTGTTCAGGCTCCGGTTAGTTTCGTTGGGTATCCAGACTCCGGTTATTACGTTGAGCGAGCAGGCTCTGGTCAGTTTCGTTGGGTATCCAGACTTCGGTTATTACGTTGAGTGTTCAGGCTCCGGTCGGTTTCAATGGGTATCCAGACTCTGGTTTTTACGTTGAGCGTTCAGGATCCAGTCAGTTTTGTTGGGTGTCCAGACTCCGGTTAGTTTCGTTGGGTGTCCAGACTCCGGTTATTACGTTGAGCGTTCCGACTCTGATCATTTTCGTTGAGCATCCAGACTCCAGTTATTACGTTGAGTGTTCAGGCTCCGTTCAGTTTCGTTGGGTATCCAGACTCCGGTTATTACGTTGAGCGTTCAGGCTCCGATCAGTTTCGTTGTGTATCCAGACTCCGGTTATTACGTTGAGCGTTCAGGCTCCGGTCAATTTCGTTGGGTATCCAGACACCGGTTTTTACGTTGAGTGTTCAGGCTCCGGTCAGTTTCGTTTGGTATCCAGACTTCAGTTATTACATTGAGCGTTCAGGCTCCGGTCAGTTTCGTTGGGTATCCAGACTCCGATTTTTACGTTGAGCGTTCAGGCTTCGGTCAGTTTTGTAGGGTATCCAGACTCCGGTTATTACGTTAAGCGTTCAGGCTCTGGTCAGTTTCGTTGGGTATCCAGACTCCGGTTATTACGTTGAGTGTTTAGGCTCCGGTCAGTTTCGTTGGGTATCCAGACTCTGGTTTTTACGTTGAGCATTCAGGCTCCGGTCAGTTTCGTTGGGTATCCAGACTCCGGTTATTACGTTGAGCGTCCAAGCTCCGGTCAGTTTCGTTGTGTATCCAGACTCCGGTTATCACGTTGAGCGATCAAGTTCCGATCAATTTCATTATGTATCCAGACTCCGGTTATCACGTTGATCTTTCAGGCTCCAGTCAGTTTCGGATAGTATCCACACTCCGGTTATTACGTTGAGCGTTCAGGCTCCGGTCAGTTTTGTTGAGTATCCAGATTCCGGTTATTACGTTGAGCGTTCAGGCTCCGGTCAGTTTCGTTGGGTATCCAGACTCCGGTTTTTACGTTGAGCGTTCAGGCTCTGGTCAGTTTTTTTGGGTATCCAGACTCCGGTTTTTACGTTGAACGTTCAGGCTCCAGTCAGTTTTGTTGGGTATCCAGACTCCGGTTATTACGTTGAGGGTTCAGGCTCCGGTCAGTTTCGTTGGGTATCCAGACTCCGGTTATTACATTGAGCGCTCAGGCTCCGGTCCGTTTCGTTGGGTATCCAGACTCCGGTTATTACGTTGAGCGTTCAGGCTCCGGTCAGTTTCTTTGGGTATCCAGACTCCGGTTATTACGTTGAGTGTTCAGGCTCCGGTCAGATTCGTTAGGTATCCAGATTCCGGTTATTACGTTGAGCGAGCAGGCTCCGGTCAGTTACGTCGGGTATCCAGACTTCGGTTATTACGTTGAATGTTCAGGCTCCGGTCAGTTTCGTTGGGTATCCAGACTCCGGTTTTTACGTTGAGCGTTCAGGCTCCAGTCAGTTTTGTTGGGTATCCATACTCCGGTTATTATGTTGAGCGTTCAGGCTCCGTTCAGTTTCGTAGGGTATCTAGACTCCGGTTATTACGTTGAGCGTTCAGGCTCCGGTCAGTTTCATTGGGTATCCAGACTCCGGTTACTACGTTCAGCGTTCAGGCTCCGGTCAGTTTTGTTGGGTATCCAGACTCCGGTTATTACGTTGAGCGTTCAGGCTCCGGTCAGTTTCGTTTGGTATCCAGACTTCAGTTATTACGTTGAGCGTCCAGGCTCTGGTCAGTTTCGTTGGGTATCCAGACTCCGGTTATTACATTGAGCGTTCAGGCTCCGGTCCGTTTCGTTGGGTATCCAGACTCCTGTTATTACGTTGAGCGTTCAGGCTCCGGTCAGTTTCTTTGGGTATCCAGACTCCGGTTATTACGTTGAGTGTTCAGGCTCCGGTAAGATTCGTTAGGTATCCAGATTTCGGTTATTACGTTGAGCGAGCAGGCTCCGGTCAGTTTCGTCGGGTATCCAGACTTCGGTTATTACGTTGAATGTTCAGGCTCCGGTCAGTTTCGTTGGGTATCCAGACTCCGGTTTTTACGTTGAGCGTTCAGGCTCCAGTCAGTTTTGTTGGGTATCCATACTCCGGTTATTATGTTGAGCGTTCAGGCTCCGTTCAGTTTCGTAGGGTATCTATACTCCGGTTATTACGTTGAGCGTTCAGGCTCCGGTCAGTTTCATTGGGTATCCAGACTCCGGTTACTACGTTAAGCGTTCAGGCTCCGGTCAGTTTTGTTGGGTATCCAGACTCCGGTTATTACGTTGAGCGTTCAGGCTCCGGTCAGTTTCGTTTGGTATCCAGACTTCAGTTATTACGTTGAGCGTCCAGGCTCTGGTCAGTTTCGTTGGGTATCCAGACTCCGATTATTACGTTAAGCGTTCAGGCTCCGGTCAGTTTCGTTGGATATCCAGAATCCGGTTATTACGTTGAATGTTCAGGCTCCGGTAGTTTCGTTGGGTGTCCAGACTCCGGTTTTTACGTTGAGCGTTCAGGCTCCGGTCATTTTCGTTGCGCATCCAGACTCCGGTTATTACGTTGTGTGTTCAGGCTCCGGTCAGTTTTGTTGAGTATCCAGACTCCGGTTATTACGTTGAGCGTTCAGGCTCCGGTCAGTTTCGTTGGGTATCCAGACTCCGGTTATTACGTTAAGCGAGCAGGCTCCAGTCAGTTTCGTTGGGTATCTAGACTCCGGTTATTACGTTGAGCGTTCAGGCTCCGGTCAGTTTCGTTGTGTATCTAGACTTCGGTTATTACATTGAGGGTTCAGGCTCCGGTCAGTTTCGTTGGGTATCCAGACTCCGGTTATTACATTGAGCGTTTAGGCTCTGGTCCGTTTCGTTGGGTATCCAGACTCCGGTTATTACATTGAGCGTTCAGGCCCCAGTCAGTTTCTTTGGGTATCCAGACTCCGGTTATTACGTTTAGTGTTCAGGCTCAGGTCAGTTTCGTTGGGTATCCAGACTCCGGTTATTACGTTGAGCGAGCAGGCTCCAGTCAGTTTCGTTGGGTATCCAGACTTCGGTTATTACGTTGAGTGTTCAGGCTCCGGTCAGTTTCGTTGGGTATCCAGACTCTGGTTTTTACGTTGAGCGTTCAGGCTCCAGTCAGTTTTGTTGGGTGTCTAGACTCCGGTTAGTTTCGTTGGGTGTCCAGACTCCGGTTATTACGTTGAGCGTTCAGGCTCTGATCATTTTCGTTGAGCATCCAGACTTCAGTTATTACGTTGAGCGTTCAGGCTCCGTTCAGTTTCGTTGGGTATCCAGACTCCGGTTATTACGTTGAGCGTTCAGGCTCCGGTCAGTTTCGTTGTGTATCCAGACTCCGGTTATTACGTTGAGCGTTCAGGCTCCGGTCAATTTCGTTGGGTATCCAGACTCCGGTTATTACGTTCAGCGTTCAGGCTCTGGTTAGTTTCGTTGGGTATCCAGACTCCGGTTATTACGTTGAGCGTTTAGGCTCCGGTCAGTTTCGTTGCGTATCCAGACTCTGGTTTTTACGTTGAGCGTTCAGGCTCCGGTCAGTTTCGTTGGGTATCCAGACTCCGGTTATTACGTTGAGCGTCCAGGCTCCGGTCAGTTTCGTTGTGTATCCAGACTCCGGTTATCACGTTGAGCGATCAAGCTCCGATCAATTTCATTATGTATCCAGACTCCGGTTATCACGTTGATCTTTCAGGCTCCAGTCAGTTTCGGATAGTATCCAGATTCCGGTTATTACGTTGAGCCTTCAGGCTCCGGTCAATTTCGTTGGGTATCCAGATTCCGATTATTACGTTGAGCGTTCAGGCTCCGGTCAGTTTCGTTGGGTATCTAGACTCCGGTATTTACGTTGAGCGTTCACGCTCTGGTCAGTTTTTTTGGGTATCCAGACTCCGGTTTTTACGTTGAACGTTCAGGCTCTAGTCAGTTTTGTTGGGTATCCAGACTCCGGTTATTACGTTGAGGGTTCAGGCTCCGGTCAGTTTCGTTGGGTATCCAGACTCCGGTTATTACATTGAGCGTTCAGGCTCCGGTCCGTTTCGTTGGGTATCCAGACTCCGGTTATTACGTTGAGCGTTCAGGCTCCGGTCAGTTTCTTTGGGTATCCAGACTCCGGTTATTACGTTGAGTGTTCAGGCTCCGGTCAGTTTTGTTGGGTATCCAGACTCCGGTTATTACGTTGAGCGAGCAGGCTCCGGTCAGTTTCGTCGGGTATCCAGACTTCGGTTATTACGTTGAATGTTCAGGCTCCGGTCAGTTTCGTTGGGTATCCAGACTCCGGTTTTTACGTTGAGCGTTCAGGCTCCAGTCAGTTTTGTTGGGTATCCATACTCCGGTTATTATGTTGAGCGTTCAGGCTCCATTCAGTTTCGTAGGGTATCTAGACTCCGGTTATTACGATGAGCGTTCAGCCTCCGGTCAGTTTCGTTGGGTATCCAGACTCCGGTTACTACGTTAAGCGTTTAGGCTCCGGTCAGTTTCGTTGGGTATCCAGACTCCGGTTATTACGTTGAGCGTTCAGGCTTCGGTCAGTTTCGTTTGGTATCCAGACTTCAGTTATTACGTTGAGCGTCCAGGCTCTGGTCAGTTTTGTTGGGTATCCAGACTCCGATTATTACGTTGAGTGTTCAGGCTCCGGTCAGTTTCGTTGGGTATCCAGACTCCGGTTATTACGTTGAATGTTCAGGCTCCGATAGTTTCGTTGGGTGTCCAGACTCCGGTTTTTACGTTGAGCGTTCAGGCTCGGGTTATTACGTTGTGCGTTCAGGCTCCGGTCAGTTTTGTTGAGTATCCAGACTCCGGTTATTACGTTGAGCGTTCAGGCTCCGGTCAGTTTCGTTGGGTATCCAGACTCCGGTTATTACGTTGAGCGAGCAGGCTCCAGTCAGTTTCGTTGGGTATCTAGACTCCGGTTATTACGTTGAGCGTTCAGGCTCAGGTCAGTTTCGTTGTGTATCTAGACTTCGGTTATTACATTGAGGGTTCAGGCTCCGGTCAGTTTCGTTGGGTATCCAGACTCCGGTTATTACATTATGCGTTTAGGCTCTGGTCCGTTTCGTTGGGTATCCAGACTCCGGTTATTACATTGAGCGTTCAGGCTCCAGTCAGTTTCTTTGGGTATCCAGACTCCGGTTATTACGTTTAGTGTTCAGGCTCCGGTTAGTTTCGTTGGGTATCCAGACTCAGGTTTTTACGTTGAGCGTTCAGGCTCCAGTCAGTTTTGTTGGGTGTCTAGACTCCGGTTAGTTTCGTTGGGTGTCCAGACTCCGGTTATTACGTTGAGCGTTAAGGCTCTGATCATTTTTGTTGAGCATCCAGACTTCAGTTATTACGTTGAGCGTTCAGGCTCCGTTCAGTTTCGTTGGGTATCCAGACTCCGGTTATTACGTTAAGAGTTCAGGCTCCGGTCAGTTTCGTTGTGTATCCAGACTCCGGTTATTACGTTGAGCGTTCAGGCTCCGGTCAATTTCGTTGGGTATCCAGACTCCGGTTTTTACGTTGAGTGTTCAGGCTCCGGTCAATTTCGTTTGGTATCCAGACTTCAGTTATTACATTGAGCGTTCAGGCTCCGGTCAATTTTGTTGGGTATCCAGACTCTGGTTTTTACGTTGAGTGTTCAGGCTCCGGTCAGTTTTGTTGGGTATCCAGACTCCGGTTATTACGTTAAGCGTTCAGGCTCTGGTCAGTTTCGTTGGGTATCCAGTTTCCGGTTATTACGTTGAGCGTTCAGGCTCCGGTCAGTTTCGTTGGGTATCCAGACTCTGGTTTTTACGTTGAGCGTTCAGGCTCCGGTCAGTTTCGTTGGGTATCCAGACTCCGGTTTTTACGTTGAGCGTTCAGGCTCCGGTCAGTTTTGTTGGGTATCCAGACTCCAGTTTTTACGTTGAGCGTTCAGGCTCCTGTCAGTTTTGTTGGGTATCCAGACTCCGGTTATTACGTTAATAGTTCAGACTCTGGTCAGTTTCGTTGGGTATCCAGACTCCGGTTATTACGTTGAGCGTTCAGGCTCCGGTCAGTTTCGTTGGGTATCCAGACTCTGGTTTTTACGTTGAGCGTTCAAGCTCCGGTCAGTTTCGTTGGGTATCCAGACTCCGGTTATTACGTTGAGCGTTCAGGCTCCGGTCAGTTTCGTTGTGTATCCAAACTCCAGTTATCACGTTGAGCGATCAAGCTCCGATCAATTTCATTATGTATCCAGACTACGGTTATCACGTTGATCTTTCAGGCTCCAGTCAGTTTCGGATAGTATCCAGACTCCGGTTATTACGTTGAGCGTTCAGGCTCCGGTCAGTTTTGTTGAGTATCCAGATTCCGGTTATTACATTGAGCCTTCAGGCTCCGGTCAATTTCGTTGGGTATCCAGACTCCGATTATTACGTTGAGCGTTCAGGCTCCAGTCAATTTCGTTGGGTATCCAGACTCCGGTTTTTACGTTGAGCGTTCAGGCTCTGGTCAGTTTTTTTGGGTATCTAGACTCCGGTTTTTACGTTGAACGTTCAGGCTCCAGTCAGTTTTGTTGGGTATCCAGACTCCAGTTATTACGTTGAGGGTTCAGGCTCCGGTCAATTTCGTTGGGTATCCAGACTCCGGTTATTACATTGAGCGTTCAGGCTCCGGTCCGTTTCGTTGGGTATCCAGACTCCGGTTATTACGTTGAGCGTTCAGGCTCCAGTCAGTTTCTTTGGGTATCCAGACTCCGGTTATTACGTTGAGTGTTCAGGCTCCGGTCAGTTTCGTTGGGTATCCAGACTCCGGTTATTACGTTGAGCGAGCAGGCTCCGGTCAGTTTCGTCGGGTATCCAGACTTCGGTTATTACGTTGAATGTTCAGGCTCCGGTCAGTTTCGTTGGGTATCTAGACTCCGATTTTTACGTTGAGCGTTCAGGCTCCAGTCAGTTTTGTTGGGTATCCATACTCCGGTTATTATGTTGAGCGTTAAGGCTCCGTTCAGTTTCGTAGGGTATCTAGACTCCGGTTATTACGTTGAGCGTTCAGGCTCCGGTCAGTTTCGTTGGGTATCCAGACTCCGGTTACTACGTTAAGCGTTCAGGCTCCGGTCAGTTTCGTTGGGTATCCAGACTCCGGTTATTACGTTGAGCGTTCAGGCTCCGGTCAGTTTCGTTTGGTATCCAGACTTCAGTTATTACGTTGAGCGTCCAGGCTCTGGTCAGTTTCGTTGGGTATCCAGACTCCGATTATTACGTTGAGCGTTCAGGCTCCGGTCAGTTACGTTTGGTATCCAGACTCCGGTTATTACGTTGAATGTTCAGGCTCCGGTCAGTTTCGTTGGGTGTCCAGACTCCGGTTATCACGTTGAGCGTTCAGGCTCCGGTCATTTTCGTTGTGCATCTAGACTCCGGTTATTACGTTGTGCGTTCAGGCTCCGGTCAGTTTCGTTGAGTATCCAGACTCCGGTTATTACGTTAAGCATTCAGGCTCCGGTCAGTTTTGTTGGGTATCCAGACTCCGGTTATTACGTTGAGCGAGCAGGCTCCAGTCAGTTTCGTTGGGTATCTAGACTCCGGTTATTACGTTGAGCGTTCAGGCTCCGGACAGTTTCGTTGTGTATCTAGACTTCGGTTATTACATTGAGGGTTCAGGCTCCTGTCAGTTTCGTTGGGTATCCAGACTCCGGTTATTACATTGAGCGTTTAGGCTCTGGTCCGTTTCGTTGGGTATCCAGACTCTGGTTATTACATTGAGCGTTCAGGCTCCAGTCAGTTTCTTTGGGTATCTAGATACCGGTTATTACGTTGAGCGAGTAGGCTCCGGTCAGTTTCGTTGGGTATCCAGACTTCGGTTATTACGTTGAGTGTTCAGGCTCCGGTCAGTTTCGTTGGGTATCACGACTCCGGTTATTACGTTGAGCGAGCAGGCTCCGGTCAGTTTCGTCGGGTATCCAGACTTCGGTTATTACGTTGAATGTTCAGGCTCCGGTCAGTTTCGTTGGGTATCCAGACTTCAGTTATTACGTTGAGCGTTCAGGCTCCGGTCAGTTTCGTTGGGTATCCAGACTCCGATTTTTACGTTGAGCGTTCAGGCTCCGGTCAGTTTCGTAGGGTATCCAGACTCTGATTTTTACGTTGAGCGTTCAGGCTCCGGTCAGTTTCTTTGGGTATCCAGACTCCGGTTACTACGTTAAGCGTTCAGGCTCCGGTCAGTTTCGTTGGGTATCCAGACTCCGGTTATTACGTTGAACGTTCAGGCTCCGGTCAGTTTTGTTGGGTATCCAGACTCTGGTTTTTACGTTGAGCGTTCAGGCTCCGGTCAGTTTCGTTGGGTATCCAGACTCCGATTTTTACGTTGAGCGTTCAGGCTCCGGTTAGTTTTGTTGGGTATCCAGACTCCGGTTTTTACGTTGAGCGTTTAGGCTCCTGTTAGTTTTGTTGGGTATCCAGACTCCGGTTATTACGTTAAGCGTTCAGGATCTGGTCAGTTTCGTTAGGTATCCAGACTCCGGTTATTACGTTGAGCGTTCAGGCTCCGGTCAGTTTCGTTGGGTATCCAGACTATGGTTTGTACGTTGTGCGTTTAGGCTCCGGTCAGTTTCGTTGGGTATCCAGACTCCGGTTATTACGTTGAGCGTCTAGGCTCCGGTCAGTTTTGTTGTGTATCCAGACTCCGGTTATCACGTTAAGCGATCAAGCTCCGATCAATTTCATTATGTATCCAGACTCCGGTTATCACGTTGATCTTTCAGGCTCCAGTCAGTTTCGGATAGTATCCAGACTCCGGTTATTACGTTGAGCGTTCAGGCTCCGGTCAGTTTTGTTGAGTATCCAGATTCCGGTTATTACGTTGAGCCTTCAGGCTCCGGTCAATTTCGTTGGGTAACCAGACTCCGATTATTACGTTGAGCGTTCAGGCTCCGGTCAATTTCGTTGGGTATCCAAACTCCGGTTTTTACGTTGAGCGTTCAGGCTCTGGTCAGATTTTTTGGGTATCCAGACTCCGGTTTTTACGTTGAACGTTCAGGCTCCAGTCAGTTTTGTTGGGTATCCAGACTCCGGTTATTACGTTGAGGGTTCAGGCTCCGGTCAGTTTCGTTGGGTATCCAGACTCCGGTTATTACATTGAGCGTTCAGGCTCCGGTCCGTTTCGTTGGGTATCCAGACTCCGGTTATTACGTTGAGCGTTCAGGCTCCAGTCAGTTTCTTTGGGTATCCAGACTCCGGTTATTACCTTGAGTGTTCAGGCTCCGGTCAGTTTCGTTGGGTATCCAGACTCCGGTTATTACGTTGAGCGAGCAGGCTCCGGTCAGTTTCGTCGGGTATCCATACTTCGGTTATTACGTTGAATGTTCAGGCTCCGGTCAGTTTCGTTGGGTATCCAGACTCCGGTTTTTACGTTGAGCGTTCAGGCTCCAGTCAGTTTTGTTGGGTATCCATACTCCGGTTATTATGTTGAGCGTTCAGGCTCCGTTCAGTTTCGTAGGGTATCTAGACTCCGGTTATTACGTTGAGCGTTCAGGCTCCGGTCAGTTTCGTTGGGTATCCAGACTCCGGTTACTACGTTAAGCGTTCAGGCTCCGGTCAGTTTCGTTGGGTATCCAGACTCCGGTTATTACGTTGAGCGTTCAGGCTCCGGTCAGTTTCGTTTGGTATCCAGACTTCAGTTATTACGTTGAGCGTCCAGGCTCTGGTCAGTTTCGTTGGGTATCAAGACTCCGATTATTACGTTGAGCGTTTAGGCTCCGGTCAGTTTCGTTGGGTATCCAGACTCCGGTTATTACGTTGAATGTTCAGGCTCCAGTCAGTTTCGTTGGGTGTCCAGACTCCGGTTATCACGTTGAGCGTTCAGGCTCCGGTCATTTTCGTTGTGCATCTAGACTCCGGTTATTACGTTGTGCGTTCAGGCTCCGGTCAGTTTCGTTGAGTATCCAGACTCCGGTTATTACGTTAAGCGTTCAGGCTCCGGTCAGTTTCGTTGGGTATCCAGACTCCGGTTATTACGTTGAGCGAGCAGGCTCCAGTCAGTTTCGTTGGGTATCTAGACTTCGGTTATTACGTTGAGCGTTCAGGCTCCGGACAGTTTCGTTGTGTATCTAGACTTCGGTTATTACATTGAGGGTTCAGGCTCCGGTCAGTTTCGTTGGGTATCCAGACTCCGGTTATTACATTGAGCGTTTAGGCTCTGGTCCGTTTCGTTGGGTATCCAGACTCCGGTTATTACATTGAGCGTTCAGGCTCCAGTCAGTTTCTTTGGGTATCCAGACTCCGGTTATTACGTTTAGTGTTCAGGCTCCGGTCAATTTCGTTGGGTATCCAGACTCCGGTTATTATGTTGAGCGAGTAGGCTCCGGTCAGTTTCGTTGGGTATCCAGACTTCGGTTATTACGTTGAGTGTTCAGGCTCCGGTCAGTTTCGTTGGGTATCCAGACTCCGGTTATTACGTTGAGCGTTCAGGCTCCGGTCAATTTCGTTGGGTATCCAGACTCCGGTTTTTACGTTGAGTGTTCAGGCTCCGGTCAGTTTCGTTTGGTATCCAGACTTCAGTTATTACGTTGAGCGTTCAGGCTCCGGTCAGTTTCGTTGGGTATCCAGACTCCGATTTTTACGTTGAGCGTTCATGCTCCGGTCAGTTTTGTTGGGTATCCAGACTCTGGTTTTTACGTTGAGCGTTCAGGCTCCGGTCAGTTTTGTTGGGTATCCAGACTCCGGTTATTACGTTAAGCGTTCAGGCTCTGGTCAGTTTCGTTGGGTATCCAGACTCCGGTTATTACGTTGAGCGTTCAGGCTCCGGTCAGTTTCGTTGGGTATCCAGACTCTGGTTTTTACGTTGAGCGTTCAGGCTCCGGTCAGTTTCGTTGGGTATCCAGACTCCGATTTTTACATTGAGCGTTCAGGCTCCGGTCAGTTTTGTTGGGTATCCAGACTCCGGTTTTTACATTGAGCGTTCAGGCTCCTGTCAGTTTTGTTGGGTATCCAGACTCCGGTTATTACGTTAAGCGTTCAGGCTCTGGTCAGTTTCGTTGGGTATCCAGACTCCGGTTATTACGTTGAGCGTTCAGGCTCCGGTCAGTTTCGTTGGGTATCCAGACTCTGGTTTTTACGTTGAGCGTTCAGGCTCCGGTCAGTTTCGTTGGGTATCCAGACTCCGGTTATTACGTTGAGCGTCCAGGCTCCGGTCAGTTTCGTTGTGTATCCAGACTCTGGTTATCACGTTGAGCGATCAAGCTCCGATCAATTTCATTATGTATCCAGACTCCGGTTATCACGTTGATCTTTCAGGCTCCAGTCAGTTTCGGATAGTATCCAGACTCCGGTTATTACGTTGAGCGTTCAGGCTCCGGTCAGTTTTGTTGGGTATCCAGACTCCGGTTTTTACATTGAGCGTTCAGGCTCCTGTAAGTTTTGTTGGGTATCCAGACTCCGGTTATTACGTTAAGCGTTCAGGCTCTGGTCAGTTTCGTTGGGTATCCAGACTCCGGTTATTACATTGAGCATTCAGGCTCCGGTCAGTTTCGTTGGGTATCCAGACTCCGATTTTTACGTTGAGCGTTCAGGCTCCGGTTAGTTTTGTTGGGTATCCAGACTCCGGTTTTTACGTTGAGCGTTTAGGCTCCTGTTAGTTTTGTTGGGTATCCAGACTCCGGTTATTACGTTAAGCGTTCAGGATCTGGTCAGTTTCGTTAGGTATCCAGACTCCGGTTATTACGTTGAGCGTTCAGGCTCCGGTCAGTTTCGTTGGGTATCCAGACTATGGTTTGTACGTTGTGCGTTTAGGCTCCGGTCAGTTTCGTTGGGTATCCAGACTCCGGTTATTACGTTGAGCGTCCAGGCTCCGGTCAGTTTCGTTGTGTATCCAGACTCCGGTTATCACGTTAAGCGATCAAGCTCCGATCAATTTCATTATGTATCCAGACTCCGGTTATCACGTTGATCTTTCAGGCTCCAGTCAGTTTCGGATAGTATCCAGACTCCGGTTATTACGTTGAGCGTTCAGGCTCCGATCAGTTTTGTTGAGTATCCAGATTCCGGTTATTACGTTGAGCCTTCAGGCTCCGGTCAATTTCGTTGGGTAACCAGACTCCGATTATTACGTTAAGCGTTCAGGCTCCGGTCAATTTCGTTGGGTATCCAAACTCCGGTTTTTACGTTGAGCGTTCAGGCTCTGGTCAGTTTTTTTGGGTATCCAGACTCCGGTTTTTACGTTGAACGTTCAGGCTCCAGTCAGTTTTGTTGGGTATCCAGACTCCGGTTATTACGTTGAGGGTTCAGGCTCCGGTCAGTTTCGTTGGGTATCCAGACTCCGGTTATTACATTGAGCGTTCAGGCTCCGGTCCGTTTCGTTGGGTATCCAGACTCCGGTTATTACGTTGAGCGTTCAGGCTCCAGTCAGTTTCTTTGGGTATCCAGACTCCGGTTATTACCTTGAGTGTTCAGGCTCTGGTCAGTTTCGTTGGGTATCCAGACTCCGGTTATTACGTTGAGCGAGCAGGCTCCGGTCAGTTTCGTCGGGTATCCATACTTCGGTTATTACGTTGAATGTTCAGGCTCCGGTCAGTTTCGTTGGGTATCCAGACTCCGGTTTTTACGTTGAGCGTTCAGGCTCCAGTCAGTTTTGTTGGGTATCCATACTCCGGTTATTATGTTGAGCGTTCAGGCTCCGTTCAGTTTCGTAGGGTATCTAGACTCCGGTTATTACGTTGAGCGTTCAGGCTCCGGTCAGTTTCGTTGGGTATCCAGACTCCGGTTACTATGTTAAGCGTTCAAGCTCCGGTCAGTTTCGTTGGGTATCCAGACTCCGGTTATTACGTTGAGCGTTCAGGCTCCGGTCAGTTTTGTTTGGTATCCAGACTTCAGTTATTACGTTGAGCGTCCAGGCTCTGGTCAGTTTCGTTGGGTATCCAGACTCCGATTATTACGTTGAGCGTTTAGGCTCCGGTCAGTTTCGTTGGGTATCCAGACTCCGGTTATTACGTTGAATGTTCAGGCTCCGGTCAGTTTCGTTGGGTGTCCAGACTCCGGTTATCACGTTGAGCGTTCAGGCTCTGGTCATTTTCGTTGTGCATCTAGACTCCGGTTATTACGTTGTGCGTTCAGGCTCCGGTCAGTTTCGTTGAGTATCCAGACTCCGGTTATTACGTTAAGCGTTCAGGCTCCGGTCAGTTTCGTTGGGTATCCAGACTCCGGTTATTACGTTGAGCGAGCAGGCTCCAGTCAGTTTCGTTGGGTATCTAGACTTCGGTTATTACGTTGAGCGTTCAGGCTCCGGACAGTTTCGTTGTGTATCTAGACTTCGGTTATTACATTGAGGGTTCAGGCTCCGGTCAGTTTCGTTGGGTATCCAGACTCCGGTTATTACATTGAGCGTTTAGGCTCTGGTCCGTTTCGTTGGGTATCCAGACTCCGGTTATTACATTGAGCGTTCAGGCTCCAGTCAGTTTCTTTGGGTATCCAGACTCCGGTTATTACGTTTAGTGTTCAGGCTCCGGTCAGTTTCGTTGGGTATCCAGACTCCGGTTATTATGTTGAGCGAGTAGGCTCCGGTCAGTTTCGTTGGGTATCCAGACTTCGGTTATTACGTTGAGTGTTCAGGCTCCGGTCAGTTTCGTTGGGTATCCAGACTCCGGTTATTACGTTGAGCGTTCAGGCTCCGGTCAATTTCGTTGGGTATCCAGACTCCGGTTTTTACGTTGAGTGTTCAGGCTCCGGTCAGTTTCGTTTGGTATCCAGACTTCAGTTATTACGTTGAGCGTTCAGGCTCCGGTCAGTTTCGTTGGGTATCCAGACTCCGATTTTTACGTTGAGCGTTCATGCTCCGGTCAGTTTTGTTGGGTATCCAGACTCTGGTTTTTACGTTGAGCGTTCAGGCTCCGGTCAGTTTTGTTGGGTATCCAGACTCCGGTTATTACGTTAAGCGTTCAGGCTCTGGTCAGTTTCGTTGGGTATCCAGACTCCGGTTATTACGTTGAGCGTCCAGGCTCCGGTCAGTTTCGTTGGGTATCCAGACTCTGGTTTTTACGTTGAGCGTTCAGGCTCCGGTCAGTTTCGTTGGGTATCCAGACTCCGATTTTTACATTGAGCGTTCAGGCTCCGGTCAGTTTTGTTGGGTATCCAGACTCCGGTTTTTACATTGAGCGTTCAGGCTCCTGTCAGTTTTGTTGGGTATCCAGACTCCGGTTATTACGTTAAGCGTTCAGGCTCTGGTCAGTTTCGTTGGGTATCCAGACTCCGGTTATTACGTTGAGCGTTCAGGCTCCGGTCAGTTTCGTTGGGTATCCAGACTCTGGTTTTTACGTTGAGCGTTCAGGCTCCGGTCAGTTTCGTTGGGTATCCAGACTCCGGTTATTACGTTGAGCGTCCAGGCTCCGGTCAGTTTCGTTGTGTATCCAGACTCCGGTTATCACGTTGAGCGATCAAGCTCCGATCAATTTCATTATGTATCCAGACTCCGGTTATCACGTTGATCTTTCAGGCTCCAGTCAGTTTCGGATAGTATCCAGACTCCGGTTATTACGTTGAGCGTTCAGGCTCCGGTCAGTTTTGTTGGGTATCCAGACTCCGGTTTTTACATTGAGCGTTCAGGCTCCTGTCAGTTTTGTTGGGTATCCAGACTCCGGTTATTACGTTAAGCGTTCAGGCTCTGGTCAGTTTCGTTGGGTATCCAGACTCCGGTTATTACGTTGAGCGTTCAGGCTCCGGTCAGTTTCGTTGGGTATCCAGACTCTGGTTTTTACGTTGAGCGTTCAGGCTCCGGTCAGTTTCGTTGGGTATCCAGACTCCGGTTATTACGTTGAGCGTCCAGGCTCCGGTCAGTTTCGTTGTGTATCCAGACTCCGGTTATCACGTTGAGCGATCAAGCTCCGATCAATTTCATTATGTATCCAGACTCCGGTTATCACGTTGATCTTTCAGGCTCCAGTCAGTTTCGGATAGTATCCAGACTCCGGTTATTACGTTGAGCGTTCAGGCTCCGGTCAGTTTTGTTGAGCATCCAGATTTCGGTTATTACGTTGAGCCTTCAGGCTCCGGTCAATTTCGTTGGGTATCCAGACTCCGATTATTACGTTGAGCGTTCAGGCTCTGGTCAATTTCGTTGGGTATCCAGACTCCGGTTTTTACGTTGAGCGTTCAGGCTCTGGTCAGTTTCGTTGGGTATCCAGACTCCGGTTTTTATGTTGAGCGTTCAGGCTCCAGTCAGTTTTGTTGGGTATCCATACTCCGGTTATTATGTTGAGCGTTCAGGCTCCGTTCAGTTTTGTAGGGTATCTAGACTCCGGTTATTACGTTGAGCGTTCAGGCTCCGGTCAGTTTCGTTGGGTATCCAGACTCCGGTCAGTTTCGTTGGGTATCCGGACTCTGGTTTTTACGTTGAGCATTCAGGCTCCGGTCAGTTTCGTTGGGTGTCCAGACTCCGGTTATTACGGTGAGCGTTCAGGCTCCAGTAATTTTCGTTGAGCATCCAGACTCCAGTTATTACGTTGTGCGTTCAGGCTCTGGTCAGTTTTGTTGAGTATCCAGACTCCGGTTATTACGTTGAGCGTTCAGGCTCCGTTCAGTTTCGTTGGGTATCCAGACTCCGGTTATTACGTTGAGCGTTCAGGCTCCGGTCAGTTTTGTTGTGTATCCAGACTCTAGCTATTACGTTGAGAGTTCAGGCCCCGGTCAGTTTCGTTAGGTATCCAGACTCCGGTTTTTACGTTGAGCGTTCAGGCTCCGGTCAGTTTTGTTGGGTATCCAGACTCCGGTTATTATGTTGAGCGGTCAGGCTCCAGTCAGTTTCGTTGGGTATCCAGACTCCGGTTATTATGTTGAGCGTTCAGGCTCCGGTCAGTTTCGTTGGGTATCCAGACTCCGGTTATTACATTGAGTGTTCAGGCTCTGGTCAGTTTCGTTTGGTATCCAGACTTCAGTTATTATGTTGAGCGTTCAGGCTCTGGTCAGTTTTGTTGGGTATCCAGACTCTGGTTTTTACGTTAAGCGTTCAGGCTCCGGTCAGTTTTGTTGGGTATCCAGACTCCGGTTATTACGTTAAGCGTTCAGGCTCCGGTCAGTTTCGTTGGGTATCCAGACTCCGGTTATTACGTTGAGCGTTAAGGCTCCGGTCAGTTTCGTTGGGTATCCGGACTCTGGTTTTTACGTTGAGCATTCAGGCTCCGGTCAGTTTCGTTGGGTATCCAGACTCCGGTTATTACGTTGAGCGTTCAGGCTCCGGTCAGTTTTGTTGGGTATCCAGACCCCGGTTACTACGTTAAGCGTTCAGGCTCCGGTCAGTTTCGTTGGGTATCCAGACTCCGGTTATTACGTTGAGCGTTCAAGCTCTGGTCAGTTTCGTTTGGTATCCAGACTTCAGTTATTACGTTGAGCGTACAAGCTCCGGTCAGTTTCGTTGGGTATCCAGACTCTGGTTATTACGTTGAGCGTTCAGGCTCCGGTCAGTTTCGTTGGGTATCCAGACTCCGGTTATTACGTTGAATGTTCAGGCTGCGGTCAGTTTTGTTAGGTGTCCAGACTCCGGTTATTACGTTGAGCGTTCAGGCTCCGGTCATTTTCGTTGCGCATCCAGACTCCAGTAATTATGTTGTGCGTTCAGGCTCCGGTCAGTTTCGTTGAGTATCCAGACTCCGGTTATTACGTTGAGCATTTAGGCTCCGATCAGTTTCGTTGGGTATCCAGACTCCGGTTATTACGTTGAGCGAGTAGGCTCCAGTCAGTTTCGTTGGGTATCTAGACTCCGGTTATTACGTTGAGCGTTCAGGCTCCGGTCAGTTTCGTTGTGTATCTAGACTTCGGTTATTACGTTGAGCGATTTGGCTCCGGTCAGTTTCGTTGCGTATCCAGACTTCGATTATTACATTGATCGTTCAGGCTCCGGTCAGTTTCGTTGTGTATCCAGATTTTGGTTATTACGTTGAACGTTCAGGCTCCGGTCAATTTCGTTGGGTATCCAGACTCAAGTTATTATGTTGAGCGTTCAGGCTCCGGTCAGTTTGATTGGGTATCCGAACTTTGGTTATTACGTTGAGCGTTCAAGCTCCGGTCAGTTTCGTTGTGTATCCAGATTCCGGTTATTACGTTGAGCGTTCAGGCTCCGGTCAGTTTCGTTGGGTATCCAGACTCCGGTTATTACGTTGAACGTTCAGGCTCCGGTCAGTTTTGTTGGGTGTCCAGACTCCGGTTATTACGTTGAGCGTTCAGGCTCCTGTCATTTTCATTGAGCATCCAGACTCCAGTTATTACATTGTGCATTCAGGCTCCGGTCAGTTTCGTTGAGTATCCAGACTCCGGTTATTACATTGAGCGTTCAGGCTCCGTTCAGTTTCATTGCGTATCTAGACTCCGGTTTTTATGTTGAGCGTTCAGGCTCCGGTCAGTTTTGTTAGGTATCCAGACTCCGGTTTTTATGTTGAGCGTTCAGGCTCCGGTCAGTTTTGTTGGGTATCCAGACTCCGGTTATTACGTTAAGCGTTCAGGCTCCGGTCAGTTTCGTTGGGTATCCAGACTCCGGTTATTACGTTGAGCGTTTAGGCTCCGGTCAGTTTCGTTGGGTATCCGGACTCTGGATTTTACGTTGAGCATTCAGGCTCCGGTCAGTTTCGTTGGGTATCCAGACTCCGGTTATTACGTTGAGCGTTCAGGCTCCGGTCAGTTTCGTTGGGTATCCAGACCCCGGTTACTACGTTAAGCGTTCAGGCTCCGGTCAGTTTCGTTGGGTATCCAGACTCCGGTTATTACGTTGAGCGTTCAAGCTCTGGTCAGTTTCGTTTGGTATCCAGACTTTAGTTATTACGTTGAGCGTCCAAGCTCCGGTCAGTTTCGTTGGGTATCCAGACTCTGGTTATTACGTTGAGCGTTTAGGCTCCGGTCAATTTCGTTGGGTATCCAGACTCCGGTTTTTACGTTGAGTGTTCATGCTCCGGTCAGTTTCGTTTGGTATCCAGACATCAGTTATTACGTTGAGCGTTCAGGCTCCGGTCAGTTTCGTTGGGTATCCAGACTCTGATTTTTACGTTGAGCGTTCAGGCTCCGGTCAGTTTTGTTGGGTATCCAGACTCTGGTTTTTACGTTGAGAGTTCTGGCTCCGGTCATTTTTGTTGGGTATCCAGACTCCGGTTATTACGTTAAGCGTTCTGGCTCTGGTCAGTTTCGTTGGGTATCCAGACTCCGGTTATTACGTTGAGCGTTCAGGCTCCGGTCAGTTTCGTTGGGTATCCAGACTCTGGTTTTTACGTTGAGCATTCAGGCTCCGGTCAGTTTCGTTGGGTATCCAGACTCCGGTTATTACGTTGAGCGTTCAGGCTCCGGTCAGTTTCGTTGTGTATCCAGACTCCAGTTATTACGTTGAGCGATCAAGCTCTGATCAATTTCATTGTGTATCCAGACTCCGGATATCACGTTGATCTTTCAGGCTCCAGTCAGTTTCGGATAGTATCCAGACTCCGGTTATTACGTTGAACCAGGCTCCGGTCAGTTTCGTTGGGTATTCGAACTTCGGTTATTACGTTGAGCTTTCAAGCTCCGATCAGTTTCGTTGTGTATCCAGATTCCGGTTATTACATTGAGCGTTCAGGCTCCGGTCAGTTTCGTTGGGTATCCAGACTCCGGTTATTACATTGAGCGTTCAGGCTCCGGTCCGTTTCGTTGGGTATCCAGACTCCGATTATTACATTGAGCGTTCAGGCTCCAGTCAGTTTCTTTGGGTATCCAGACTCCGTTATTACGTTTAGTGTTCAGGCTCCGGTCATTTTCGTTGGGTATCCAGACTCCGGTTATTACGTTGAGCGAGCAGGCTCCGGTCAGTTTCGTTGGGTATCCAGACTTCGGTTATTACGTTGAGTGTTCAGGCTCCGGTCAGTTTCGTTGGGTATCCAGACTCCGGTTTTTATGTTGAGCATTCAGGCTCTAGTCAGTTTTGTTGGGTATCCATACTCTGGTTATTATGTTGAGCGTTCAGGCTCCTTTCAGTTTCATAGGATATCCAGACTTCAGTTATTACGTTGAGCGTTCAGGCTCCTGTCAGTTTCGTTGGGTATCCAGACTCCAATTATTACGTTGAGCGTTCAGGCTCTGGACAGTTTCGTTGGGTATCCAGACTCCAGTTTTTACGTTGAGCGTTCAGGCTCCGGTCAGTTTTGTTGGGTATCCAGACTCCGGTTATTATGTTGAGCGTTCAGGCTCCGGTCAGTTTCGTTGGGTATCCGAACTTCGGTTATTACGTTGAGCATTCAAGCTCCGATCAGTTTCGTTGTGTATCCAGATTCCGGTTATTACGTTGAGCGTTCAGGCTCCGGTCAGTTTTGTTGGGTATCCAGACTCCGGTTATTACATTGAGCGTTCAGGCTCCGGCCATTTCGTTGGGTATCCAGACTCCGGTTATTACATTGAGCGTTCAGGCTCCAGTCAGTTTCTTTGGGTATCCAGACTCCGTTATTACGTTTAGTGTTCAGGCTCCGGTCATTTTCGTTGGGTATCCAGACTCCGGTTATTACGTTGAGCGAGCAGGCTCCAGTCAGTTTCGTTGGGTATCCAGACTTCGGTTATTACGTTGAGTGTTCTGGCTCCGGTCAGTGTCATTGGGTATCCAGACTCCGGTTTTTACGTTGAGCATTCAGGCTCTAGTCAGTTTTGTTGGGTATCCATACTCTGGTTATTATGTTGAGCGTTCAGGCTCCTTTCAGTTTCATAGGGTATCCAGACTTCGGTTATTACGTTGAGCGTTCAGGCTCCTGTCAGTTTCGTTGGGTATCCAGACTCCAATTATTACGTTGAGCGTTCAGGCTCTGGACAGTTTCGTTGGGTATCCAGCCTCCGGTTATTACATTGAGCGTTCAGGCTCCGGTCAGTTTTGTTGGGTATCCAGACTCCGGTTATTACGTTGAACGTTCAGGCTCTGGTCAGTTTCGTTGGGTGTCCAGACTCCGGTTATTACGTTGAGCGTTCAGGCTCCGGTCAGTTTCGTTGTGTATCCAGACTCCAGTTATTACGTTGAGCGATCAAGCTCTGATCAATTTCATTGTGTATCCAGACTCCGGATATCACGTTGATCTTTCAGGCTCCAGTCAGTTTCGGATAGTATCCAGACTCCGGTTATTACGTTGAACCAGGCTCCGGTCAGTTTCGTTGGGTATTCGAACTTCGGTTATTACGTTGAGCTTTCAAGCTCCGATCAGTTTCGTTGTGTATCCAGATTCCGGTTATTACATTGAGCGTTCAGGCTCCGGTCAGTTTCGTTGGGTATCCAGACTCCGGTTATTACATTGAGCGTTCAGGCTCCGGTCCGTTTCGTTGGGTATCCAGACTCCGATTATTACATTGAGCGTTCAGGCTCCAGTCAGTTTCTTTGGGTATCCAGACTCCGTTATTACGTTTAGTGTTCAGGCTCCGGTCATTTTCGTTGGGTATCCAGACTCCGGTTATTACGTTGAGCGAGCAGGCTCCGGTCAGTTTCGTTGGGTATCCAGACTTCGGTTATTACGTTGAGTGTTCAGGCTCCGGTCAGTTTCGTTGGGTATCCAGACTCCGGTTTTTATGTTGAGCATTCAGGCTCTAGTCAGTTTTGTTGGGTATCCATACTCTGGTTATTATGTTGAGCGTTCAGGCTCCTTTCAGTTTCATAGGGTATCCAGACTTCAGTTATTACGTTGAGCGTTCAGGCTCCTGTCAGTTTCGTTGGGTATCCAGACTCCAATTATTACGTTGAGCGTTCAGGCTCTGGACAGTTTCGTTGGGTATCCAGACTCCAGTTTTTACGTTGAGCGTTCAGGCTCCGGTCAGTTTTGTTGGGTATCCAGACTCCGGTTATTATGTTGAGCGTTCAGGCTCCGGTCAGTTTCGTTGGGTATCCGAACTTCGGTTATTACGTTGAGCATTCAAGCTCCGATCAGTTTCGTTGTGTATCCAGATTCCGGTTATTACGTTGAGCGTTCAGGCTCCGGTCAGTTTTGTTGGGTATCCAGACTCCGGTTATTACATTGAGCGTTCAGGCTCCGGCCATTTTGTTGGGTATCCAGACTCCGGTTATTACATTGAGCGTTCAGGCTCCAGTCAGTTTCTTTGGGTATCCAGACTCCGTTATTACGTTTAGTGTTCAGGCTCCGGTCATTTTCGTTGGGTATCCAGACTCCGGTTATTACGTTGAGCGAGCAGGCTCCAGTCAGTTTCGTTGGGTATCCAGACTTCGGTTATTACGTTGAGTGTTCTGGCTCCGGTCAGTGTCATTGGGTATCCAGACTCCGGTTTTTACGTTGAGCATTCAGGCTCTAGTCAGTTTTGTTGGGTATCCATACTCTGGTTATTATGTTGAGCGTTCAGGCTCCTTTCAGTTTCATAGGGTATCCAGACTTCGGTTATTACGTTGAGCGTTCAGGCTCCTGTCAGTTTCGTTGGGTATCCAGACTCCAATTATTACGTTGAGCGTTCAGGCTCTGGACAGTTTCGTTGGGTATCCAGCCTCCGGTTATTACATTGAGCGTTCAGGCTCCGGTCAGTTTTGTTGGGTATCCAGACTCCGGTTATTACGTTGAACGTTCAGGCTCTGGTCAGTTTCGTTGGGTGTCCAGACTCCGGTTATTACGTTGAGCGTTCAGGCTCCGGTCAGTTTCGTTGGGTATCCAGACTCTGGTTATTACGTTGAGCGTTAGGGCTTCGGTCAGTTTCGTTGGGTATCCAGACTCCGGTTATTACGTTGAGCGTTCAGGCTCCGGTCAGTTTTATTGGGTATCCAGACTCCGGTTATTACGTTGAGCGTTCAGGCTCCGGTCAGTTTCGTTGTGTATCCAGACTCCAGTTATTATGTTAAGCGTTCAGGCTCCGGTCAGTTTTGTTGGGTATCCAGACTCCGGTTTTTACGTTGAGCGTTCAGGCTCCGGTCAGTTTTGTTGGGTATCCAGACTCCGGTTATTAAGTTGAGCGTTCAGGCTCCGGTCAGTTTCTTTGGGTATCCAGACTCCGGTTATTATGTTGAGCGTTCAGGCTCCGGTCAGTTTCTTTGGGTATCCAGACTCCGGTTATTACATTGAGCGTTCAGGCTCCGGTCAGTTTCGTTGTGTATCCAGTCTCTAGTTATTACGTTGAGCGTTCAGGCTCTGGTCAGTTTCGTTGGGTATCCAGACTCCGGTTTTTACGTTGAGCGTTCAGGCTCCGGTCAGTTTTGTTGGGTATCCAGACTCCAGTTATTACGTTGAGCGTTCAGGCTCCGGTCAGTTTCGTTGGGTATCCAGACTCCGATTATTACAATGAGTGTTTAGGCTCCGGTCAGTTTCGTTTGGTATCCAGACTTCAGTTATTACGTTGAGCATTCAGGCCCCGGTCAGTTGTTTGGGTATCCAGACTCCGATTTTTACGTTGAGCGTTCAGGCTCCGGTCAGTTTTGTTGGGTATCCAGACTCTGGTTTTTACGTTGAGCGTTCAGGCTCCGGTCAGTTTTGTTTGGTATCCAGACTCCGGTTATTACGTTAGGCGTTCAGGCTCCGGTCAGTTTCGTTGGGTATCTAGATTCCGGTTATTACGTTGAGCGTTCAGGCTCCGGTTAGTTTCGTTGGGTATCCAGACTCTGGTTTTTACATTGAGCGTTCAGGCTCCGGTCAGTTTCGTTGGGTATCCAGACTTCGGTTATTACGTTGAGCGTTCAGGCTCCAATCAGTTTCGTTCGGTATCCAGACTCAGGTTATTACGTTGAGCGTTCAGGCTCCGGTCAGTTTCGTTGGGTATTCAGACTCCGGTTTTTACGTTGAGCGTTCAGGCTCCGGTCAGTTTTATTGGGTATCCAGACTCCGGTTATTACGTTGAGCGTTGAGGCTCCGGTCAGTTTCGTTGTGTATCCTGACTCCAGTTATTACGTTGAGCGTTCAGGCTCCGGTCAGTTTTGTTGGGTATCCAGACTCCGGTTTTTACGTTGAGCGTTCAGGCTCCGGTCAGTTTTGTTGGGTATCCAGACTCCGGTTATTAAGTTGAGCGTTCAGGCTCCGGTCAGTTTCTTTGGGTATCCAGACTCCGGTTATTATGTTGAGCATTCAGGCTCCGGTCAGTTTCGTTGGGTATCCAAACTCCGGTTATTACATTGAGCGTTCAGGCTCCGGTCAGTTTCGTTGTGTATCCAGTCTCTAGTTATTACATTGAGCGTTCAGGCTCTGGTCAGTTTCGTTGGGTATCCAGACTCCGGTTTTTACATTGAGCGTTCAGGCTCCGGTCAGTTTTGTTGGGTATCCAGACTCCAGTTATTACGTTGAGCGTTCAGGCTCCGGTCAGTTTCGTTGGGTATCCAGACTCCGGTTATTATGTTGAGCATTCAGGCTCCGATCAGTTTCGTTGGGTATCCAGACTCCGATTATTACAATGAGTGTTTAGGCTCCGGTCAGTTTCGTTTGGTATCCAGACTTCAGTTATTACGTTGAGCATTCAGGCCCCGGTCAGTTGTTTGGGTATCCAGACTCCGATTTTTACGTTGAGCGTTCAGGCTCCGGTCAGTTTTGTTGGGTATCCAGACTCTGGTTTTTACGTTGAGCGTTCAGGCTCCGGTCAGTTTTGTTGGGTATCCAGACTCCGGTTATTACGTTAAGCGTTCAGGCTCCGGTCAGTTTCGTTGGGTATCCAGACTCCGGTTTTTACGTTGAGCGTTCAGGCTCCGGTCAGTTTTGTTGGGTATCCAGACTCCGGTTTTTACGTTGAGCGTTCAGGCTCCGGTCAGTTTTGCTGGGTATCCAGACTCCGGTTATTACGTTGAGCGAGCAGGCTCCGGTTAGTTTCGTTGGGTATCCAGACTCCGGTTATTACGTTGAACGTTCAGGCTCTGGTCAGTTTCGTTGGGTATCCAGACTCCGGTTATTACGTTGAGCGTTCAGGCTCCGGTCAGTTTCGTTGTGTATCCAGACTCCAGTTATTACGTTGAGCGATCAAGCTCTGATCAATTTCATTGTGTATCCAGACTCCGGATATCACGTTGATCTTTCAGGCTCCAGTCAGTTTCGGATAGTATCCAGACTCCGGTTATTACGTTGAACCAGGCTCCGGTCAGTTTCGTTGGGTATTCGAACTTCGGTTATTACGTTGAGCTTTCAAGCTCCGATCAGTTTCGTTGTGTATCCAGATTCCGGTTATTACATTGAGCGTTCAGGCTCCGGTCAGTTTCGTTGGGTATCCAGACTCCGGTTATTACATTGAGCGTTCAGGCTCCGGTCCGTTTCGTTGGGTATCCAGACTCCGATTATTACATTGAGCGTTCAGGCTCCAGTCAGTTTCTTTGGGTATCCAGACTCCGTTATTACGTTTAGTGTTCAGGCTCCGGTCATTTTCGTTGGGTATCCAGACTCCGGTTATTACGTTGAGCGAGCAGGCTCCGGTCAGTTTCGTTGGGTATCCAGACTTCGGTTATTACGTTGAGTGTTCAGGCTCCGGTCAGTTTCGTTGGGTATCCAGACTCCGGTTTTTATGTTGAGCATTCAGGCTCTAGTCAGTTTTGTTGGGTATCCATACTCTGGTTATTATGTTGAGCGTTCAGGCTCCTTTCAGTTTCATAGGGTATCCAGACTTCAGTTATTACGTTGAGCGTTCAGGCTCCTGTCAGTTTCGTTGGGTATCCAGACTCCAATTATTACGTTGAGCGTTCAGGCTCTGGACAGTTTCGTTGGGTATCCAGACTCCAGTTTTTACGTTGAGCGTTCAGGCTCCGGTCAGTTTTGTTGGGTATCCAGACTCCGGTTATTATGTTGAGCGTTCAGGCTCCGGTCAGTTTCGTTGGGTATCCGAACTTCGGTTATTACGTTGAGCATTCAAGCTCCGATCAGTTTCGTTGTGTATCCAGATTCCGGTTATTACGTTGAGCGTTCAGGCTCCGGTCAGTTTTGTTGGGTATCCAGACTCCGGTTATTACATTGAGCGTTCAGGCTCCGCCCATTTCGTTGGGTATCCAGACTCCGGTTATTACATTGAGCGTTCAGGCTCCAGTCAGTTTCTTTGGGTATCCAGACTCCGTTATTACGTTTAGTGTTCAGGCTCCGGTCATTTTCGTTGGGTATCCAGACTCCGGTTATTACGTTGAGCGAGCAGGCTCCAGTCAGTTTCGTTGGGTATCCAGACTTCGGTTATTACGTTGAGTGTTCTGGCTCCGGTCAGTGTCATTGGGTATCCAGACTCCGGTTTTTACGTTGAGCATTCAGGCTCTAGTCAGTTTTGTTGGGTATCCATACTCTGGTTATTATGTTGAGCGTTCAGGCTCCTTTCAGTTTCATAGGGTATCCAGACTTCGGTTATTACGTTGAGCGTTCAGGCTCCTGTCAGTTTCGTTGGGTATCCAGACTCCAATTATTACGTTGAGCGTTCAGGCTCTGGACAGTTTCGTTGGGTATCCAGCCTCCGGTTATTACATTGAGCGTTCAGGCTCCGGTCAGTTTTGTTGGGTATCCAGACTCCGGTTATTACGTTGAACGTTCAGGCTCTGGTCAGTTTCGTTGGGTGTCCAGACTCCGGTTATTACGTTGAGCGTTCAGGCTCTGATCATTTTCGTTGAGCATCCAGACTCCAGTTATTACGTTGTGCGTTCAGGCTCCGGTCAGTTTCGTTGAGTATCCAGACTCCGGTTATTACGTTGAGCGTTCAGGCTCCGTTCAGTTTCGTTGGGTATCCAGACTCCGGTTATTACGTTGAGCGTTCAGGCTCCGGTCAGTTTCGTTGTGTATCCAGACTCTGGTTATTACGTTGAGCGTTCAGGCTCCGGTCAATTTCGTTGGGTATCCAGACTCCGGTTTTTACGTTGAGTGTTCAGGCTCCGGTCAGTTTCGTTTGGTATCCAGACTTCAGTTATTACGTTGAGCGTTCAGGCTCCGGTCAGTTTCGTTGGGTATCCAGACTCCGATTTTTACGTTGAGCGTTCAGGCTCCGGTCAGTTTGGTTGGGTATCCAGACTCTGGTTTTTACGTTGAGCGTTCAGGCTCCGGTCATTTTTTTTGGGTATCCAGACTCCGGTTATTACGTTAAGCGTTCTGGCTCTGGTCAGTTTCGTTGGGTATCCAGACTCCGGTTACTACGTTGAGCGTTCAGGCTCCGGTCAGTTTCGTTGGGTATCCAGACTCTGGTTTTTACGTTGAGCATTCACGCTCCGGTCAGTTTCGTTGGGTATCCAGACTCCGGTTATTACGTTGAGCGTTCAGGCTCCGGTCAGTTTCGTTGTGTATCCAGACTCCGGTTATTACGTTGAGCGATCAAGCTCTGATCAATTTCATTGTGTATCCAGACTCCGGTTATCACGTTGATCTTTCAGGCTCCAGTCAGTTTCGGATAGTATCCAGACTCCGGTTATTACGTTGAACGTTCAGGCTCCGGTCAGTTTCGTTGGGTATCCGAACTTCGGTTATTACGTTGAGCGTTCAAGCTCCGATCAGTTTCGTTGTGTATCCAGATTCCGGTTATTACTTTGAGCGTTCAGGCTCCGGTCCGTTTCGTTGGGTATCCAGACTCCGATTATTACATTGAGCGTTCAGGCTCCAGTCAGTTTCTTTGGGTATCCAGACTCCGTTATTACGTTTAGTGTTCAGGCTCCGGTAATTTTCGTTGGGTATCTAGACTCCGGTTATTACGTTGAGCGAGCAGGCTCCGGTCAGTTTCGTTGGGTATCCAGACTTCGGTTATTATGTTGAGTGTTCAGGCTCCGGTCAGTTTCGTTGGGTATCCAGACTCCAGTTTTTACGTTGAGCATTCAGGCTCTAGTCAGTTTTGTTGGGTATCCATACTCTGGTTATTATGTTGAGCGTTCAGGCTCCTTTCAGTTTCATAGGGTATCCAGACTTCGGTTATTACGTTGAGCGTTCAGGCTCCTATCAGTTTCGTTGGGTATCCAGACTCCAATTATTACGTTGAGCGTTCAGGCTCTGGACAGTTTCGTTGGGTATCCAGACTCCGGTTATTACGTTGAGCGTTCAGGCTCCGGTCAGTTTCGTTGGGTATCCAGACTCCGGTTATTACGTTGAACGTTCAGGCTCCGGTCAGTTTCGTTGGGTGTCCATATTCCGGTTATTACGTTGAGCGTTCAGGCTCTGATCATTTTCGTTGAGCATCCAGACTCCAGTTATTTCGTTGTGCATTCAGGCTCGGGTGAGTTTCGTTGAGTATCCAGACTCCGGTTATTACGTTGAGCGTTCAGGCTCCGTTCAGTTTCGTTGGGTATCCAGACTCCGGTTATTACGTTGAGCGTTCAGGCTCCGGTCAGTTTCGTTGTGTATCCAGACTCCGGTTATTACGTTGAGCGTTCAGGCTCCGGTCAATTTCGTTGGGTATCCAGACTCCGGTTTTTACGTTGAGTGTTCAGGCTCCGGTCAGTTTCGTTTAGTATCCAGACTTCAGTTATTACGTTGAGCGTTCAGGCTCCGGTCAGTTTCGTTGGGTATCCAGACTCCGATTTTTACGTTGAGCGTTCAGGCTCCGGTCAGTTTTGTTGGGTATCCAGACTCTGGTTTTTACATTGAGTGTTCAGGCTCCGGTCATTTTTGTTGGGTATCCAGACTCCGGTTATTACGTTAAGCGTTCTAGCTCTGGTCAGTTTCGTTGGGTATCCAGACTCCGGTTATTACGTTGAGCGTTCAGGCTCCGGTCAGTTTCGTTGGGTATCCAGACTCTGGTTTTTACGTTGAGCATTCAGGCTCCGGTCAGTTTCGTTGGGTATCCAGACTCCGGTTATTACGTTGAGCGTTCAGGCTCCGGTCAGTTTCGTTGTGTATCCAGACTCCGGTTATTACGTTGAGCGATCAAGCTCTGATAAATTTCATTGTGTATCCAGACTCCGGTTATCACGTTGATCTTTCAGGCTCCAGTCAGTTTCGGATAGTATCCAGACTCCAGTTATTACGTTGAACGTTCAGGCTCCGGTCAGTTTCGTTGGGTATCCGAACTTCGGTTATTACGTTGAGCGTTCAAGCTCCGATCAGTTTCGTTGTGTATCCAGATTCTGGTTATTACTTTGAGCGTTCAGGCTCCGGTCAGTTTCGTTGGGTATCCAGACTCCGGTTATTACATTGAGCGTTCAGGCTCCGGTCCATTTCGTTGGGTATCTAGACTCCGATTATTACATTGAGCGTTCAGGCTCCAGTCAGTTTCTTTGGGTATCTAGACTCCGTTATTACGTTTAGTGTTCAGGCTCCGGTCATTTTCGTTGGGTATCTAGACTCCGGTTATTACGTTGAGCGAGCAGGCTCTGGTCAGTTTCGTTGGGTATCCAGACTTCGGTTATTACGTTGAGTGTTAAGGCTCCGGTCAGTTTCGTTGGGTATCCAGACTCCGGTTTTTACGTTGAGCATTCAGGCTCTAGTCAGTTTTGTTGGGTATCCATACTCTGGTTATTATGTTGAGCGTTCAGGCTCCTTTCAGTTTCATAGGGTATCCAGACTTCGGTTATTACGTTGAGCGTTCAGGCTCCTGTCAGTTTCGTTAGGTATCCAGACTCCAATTATTACGTTGAGCGTTCAGGCTCTGGACAGTTTCGTTGGGTATCCAGACTCCGGTTATTACGTTGAGCGTTCAGGATCCGGTCAGTTTCGTTGGGTATCCAGACTTCGGTTATTACGTTGAACGTTCAGGCTCCGGTCAGTTTCGTTGGGTGTCCAGACTCTGGTTATTACGTTGAGCGTTCAGGCTCTGATCATTTTCGTTGAGCATCCAGACTCCAGTTATTACGTTGTGCGTTCAGGCTCGGGTCAGTTTCGTTGAGTATCCAGACTCTAGTTATTACGTTGAGCGTTCAGGCTTCGTTCAGTTTCGTTGGGTATCCAGACTCTGGTTATTACGTTGAGCGTTCAGGCTCCGGTCAGTTTCGTTGTGTATCCAGACTCTGGTTATTACGTTGAGCGTTCAGGCTCCGGTCAATTTCGTTGGGTATCCAGACTCCGGTTTTTACGTTGAGTGTTCAGGCTCCGGTCAGTTTCGTTTGGTATCCAGACTTCAGTTATTACGTTGAGCGTTCAGGCTCCGGTCAGTTTCGTTGGGTATCCAGACTCCGATTTTTACGTTGAGCGTTCAGGCTCCGGTCAGTTTTGTTGGGTATCCAGACTCTGGTTTTTACATTGAGTGTTCAGGCTCCGGTCATTTTTGTTGGGTATCCAGACTCCGGTTATTACGTTAAGCGTTCTAGCTCTGGTCAGTTTCGATGCGTATCCAGACTCCGGTTATTACGTTGAGCGTTCAGGCTCCGGTCAGTTTCGTTGGGTATCTAGACTCTGGTTTTTACGTTGAGCATTCAGGCTCCGGTCAGTTTCGTTGGGTATCCAGACTCCGGTTATTACGTTGAGCGTTCAGGCTCCGGTCAGTTTCGTTGTGTATCCAGACTCCGGTTATTACGTTGAGCGATCAAGCTCTGATCAATTTCATTGTGTATCCAGACTCCGGTTATCACGTTGATCTTTCAGGCTCCAGTCAGTTTCGGATAGTATCCAGACTCCAGTTATTACGTTGAACGTTCAGGCTCCGGTCAGTTTCGTTGGGTATCCGAACTTCGGTTATTACGTTGAGCGTTCAAGCTCCGATCAGTTTCGTTGTGTATCCAGATTCCGGTTATTACTTTGAGCGTTCAGGCTCCGGTCAGTTTCGTTGGGTATCCAGACTCCGGTTATTACATTGAGCGTTCAGGCTCCGGTCCGTTTCGTTGGGTATCTAGACTCCGATTATTACATTGAGCGTTCAGGCTCCAGTCAGTTTCTTTGGGTATCCAGACTCCGTTATTACGTTTAGTGTTCAGGCTCCGGTCATTTTCGTTGGGTATCCAGACTCCGGTTATTACGTTGAGCGAGCAGGCTCCGGTCAGTTTCGTTGGGTATCCAGACTTCGGTTATTACGTTGAGTGTTCAGGCTCCGGTCAGTTTCGTTGGGTATCCAGACTCCGGTTTTTATGTTGAGCATTCAGGCTCTAGTCAGTTTTGTTGGGTATCCATACTCTGGTTATTATGTTGAGCGTTCAGGCTCCTTTCAGTTTCATAGGGTATCCAGACTTCAGTTATTACGTTGAGCGTTCAGGCTCCTGTCAGTTTCGTTGGGTATCCAGACTCCAATTATTACGTTGAGCGTTCAGGCTCTGGACAGTTTCGTTGGGTATCCAGACTCCAGTTTTTACGTTGAGCGTTCAGGCTCCGGTCAGTTTTGTTGGGTATCCAGACTCCGGTTATTATGTTGAGCGTTCAGGCTCCGGTCAGTTTCGTTGGGTATCCGAACTTCGGTTATTACGTTGAGCATTCAAGCTCCGATCAGTTTCGTTGTGTATCCAGATTCCGGTTATTACGTTGAGCGTTCAGGCTCCGGTCAGTTTTGTTGGGTATCCAGACTCCGGTTATTACATTGAGCGTTCAGGCTCCGGCCATTTCGTTGGGTATCCAGACTCCGGTTATTACATTGAGCGTTCAGGCTCCAGTCAGTTTCTTTGGGTATCCAGACTCCGTTATTACGTTTAGTGTTCAGGCTCCGGTCATTTTCGTTGGGTATCCAGACTCCGGTTATTACGTTGAGCGAGCAGGCTCCAGTCAGTTTCGTTGGGTATCCAGACTTCGGTTATTACGTTGAGTGTTCTGGCTCCGGTCAGTGTCATTGGGTATCCAGACTCCGGTTTTTACGTTGAGCATTCAGGCTCTAGTCAGTTTTGTTGGGTATCCATACTCTGGTTATTATGTTGAGCGTTCAGGCTCCTTTCAGTTTCATAGGGTATCCAGACTTCGGTTATTACGTTGAGCGTTCAGGCTCCTGTCAGTTTCGTTGGGTATCCAGACTCCAATTATTACGTTGAGCGTTCAGGCTCTGGACAGTTTCGTTGGGTATCCAGCCTCCGGTTATTACATTGAGCGTTCAGGCTCCGGTCAGTTTTGTTGGGTATCCAGACTCCGGTTATTACGTTGAACGTTCAGGCTCTGGTCAGTTTCGTTGGGTGTCCAGACTCCGGTTATTACGTTGAGCGTTCAGGCTCTGATCATTTTCGTTGAGCATCCAGACTCCAGTTATTACGTTGTGCGTTCAGGCTCCGGTCAGTTTCGTTGAGTATCCAGACTCCGGTTATTACGTTGAGCGTTCAGGCTCCGTTCAGTTTCGTTGGGTATCCAGACTCCGGTTATTACGTTGAGCGTTCAGGCTCCGGTCAGTTTCGTTGTGTATCCAGACTCTGGTTATTACGTTGAGCGTTCAGGCTCCGGTCAATTTCGTTGGGTATCCAGACTCCGGTTTTTACGTTGAGTGTTCAGGCTCCGGTCAGTTTCGTTTGGTATCCAGACTTCAGTTATTACGTTGAGCGTTCAGGCTCCGGTCAGTTTCGTTGGGTATCCAGACTCCGATTTTTACGTTGAGCGTTCAGGCTCCGGTCAGTTTGGTTGGGTATCCAGACTCTGGTTTTTACGTTGAGCGTTCAGGCTCCGGTCATTTTTTTTGGGTATCCAGACTCCGGTTATTACGTTAAGCGTTCTGGCTCTGGTCAGTTTCGTTGGGTATCCAGACTCCGGTTACTACGTTGAGCGTTCAGGCTCCGGTCAGTTTCGTTGGGTATCCAGACTCTGGTTTTTACGTTGAGCATTCACGCTCCGGTCAGTTTCGTTGGGTATCCAGACTCCGGTTATTACGTTGAGCGTTCAGGCTCCGGTCAGTTTCGTTGTGTATCCAGACTCCGGTTATTACGTTGAGCGATCAAGCTCTGATCAATTTCATTGTGTATCCAGACTCCGGTTATCACGTTGATCTTTCAGGCTCCAGTCAGTTTCGGATAGTATCCAGACTCCGGTTATTACGTTGAACGTTCAGGCTCCGGTCAGTTTCGTTGGGTATCCGAACTTCGGTTATTACGTTGAGCGTTCAAGCTCCGATCAGTTTCGTTGTGTATCCAGATTCCGGTTATTACTTTGAGCGTTCAGGCTCCGGTCCGTTTCGTTGGGTATCCAGACTCCGATTATTACATTGAGCGTTCAGGCTCCAGTCAGTTTCTTTGGGTATCCAGACTCCGTTATTACGTTTAGTGTTCAGGCTCCGGTAATTTTCGTTGGGTATCTAGACTCCGGTTATTACGTTGAGCGAGCAGGCTCCGGTCAGTTTCGTTGGGTATCCAGACTTCGGTTATTATGTTGAGTGTTCAGGCTCCGGTCAGTTTCGTTGGGTATCCAGACTCCAGTTTTTACGTTGAGCATTCAGGCTCTAGTCAGTTTTGTTGGGTATCCATACTCTGGTTATTATGTTGAGCGTTCAGGCTCCTTTCAGTTTCATAGGGTATCCAGACTTCGGTTATTACGTTGAGCGTTCAGGCTCCTATCAGTTTCGTTGGGTATCCAGACTCCAATTATTACGTTGAGCGTTCAGGCTCTGGACAGTTTCGTTGGGTATCCAGACTCCGGTTATTACGTTGAGCGTTCAGGCTCCGGTCAGTTTCGTTGGGTATCCAGACTCCGGTTATTACGTTGAACGTTCAGGCTCCGGTCAGTTTCGTTGGGTGTCCATATTCCGGTTATTACGTTGAGCGTTCAGGCTCTGATCATTTTCGTTGAGCATCCAGACTCCAGTTATTTCGTTGTGCATTCAGGCTCGGGTGAGTTTCGTTGAGTATCCAGACTCCGGTTATTACGTTGAGCGTTCAGGCTCCGTTCAGTTTCGTTGGGTATCCAGACTCCGGTTATTACGTTGAGCGTTCAGGCTCCGGTCAGTTTCGTTGTGTATCCAGACTCCGGTTATTACGTTGAGCGTTCAGGCTCCGGTCAATTTCGTTGGGTATCCAGACTCCGGTTTTTACGTTGAGTGTTCAGGCTCCGGTCAGTTTCGTTTAGTATCCAGACTTCAGTTATTACGTTGAGCGTTCAGGCTCCGGTCAGTTTCGTTGGGTATCCAGACTCCGATTTTTACGTTGAGCGTTCAGGCTCCGGTCAGTTTTGTTGGGTATCCAGACTCTGGTTTTTACATTGAGTGTTCAGGCTCCGGTCATTTTTGTTGGGTATCCAGACTCCGGTTATTACGTTAAGCGTTCTAGCTCTGGTCAGTTTCGTTGGGTATCCAGACTCCGGTTATTACGTTGAGCGTTCAGGCTCCGGTCAGTTTCGTTGGGTATCCAGACTCTGGTTTTTACGTTGAGCATTCAGGCTCCGGTCAGTTTCGTTGGGTATCCAGACTCCGGTTATTACGTTGAGCGTTCAGGCTCCGGTCAGTTTCGTTGTGTATCCAGACTCCGGTTATTACGTTGAGCGATCAAGCTCTGATAAATTTCATTGTGTATCCAGACTCCGGTTATCACGTTGATCTTTCAGGCTCCAGTCAGTTTCGGATAGTATCCAGACTCCAGTTATTACGTTGAACGTTCAGGCTCCGGTCAGTTTCGTTGGGTATCCGAACTTCGGTTATTACGTTGAGCGTTCAAGCTCCGATCAGTTTCGTTGTGTATCCAGATTCTGGTTATTACTTTGAGCGTTCAGGCTCCGGTCAGTTTCGTTGGGTATCCAGACTCCGGTTATTACATTGAGCGTTCAGGCTCCGGTCCATTTCGTTGGGTATCTAGACTCCGATTATTACATTGAGCGTTCAGGCTCCAGTCAGTTTCTTTGGGTATCTAGACTCCGTTATTACGTTTAGTGTTCAGGCTCCGGTCATTTTCGTTGGGTATCTAGACTCCGGTTATTACGTTGAGCGAGCAGGCTCTGGTCAGTTTCGTTGGGTATCCAGACTTCGGTTATTACGTTGAGTGTTAAGGCTCCGGTCAGTTTCGTTGGGTATCCAGACTCCGGTTTTTACGTTGAGCATTCAGGCTCTAGTCAGTTTTGTTGGGTATCCATACTCTGGTTATTATGTTGAGCGTTCAGGCTCCTTTCAGTTTCATAGGGTATCCAGACTTCGGTTATTACGTTGAGCGTTCAGGCTCCTGTCAGTTTCGTTAGGTATCCAGACTCCAATTATTACGTTGAGCGTTCAGGCTCTGGACAGTTTCGTTGGGTATCCAGACTCCGGTTATTACGTTGAGCGTTCAGGATCCGGTCAGTTTCGTTGGGTATCCAGACTTCGGTTATTACGTTGAACGTTCAGGCTCCGGTCAGTTTCGTTGGGTGTCCAGACTCTGGTTATTACGTTGAGCGTTCAGGCTCTGATCATTTTCGTTGAGCATCCAGACTCCAGTTATTACGTTGTGCGTTCAGGCTCGGGTCAGTTTCGTTGAGTATCCAGACTCTAGTTATTACGTTGAGCGTTCAGGCTTCGTTCAGTTTCGTTGGGTATCCAGACTCTGGTTATTACGTTGAGCGTTCAGGCTCCGGTCAGTTTCGTTGTGTATCCAGACTCTGGTTATTACGTTGAGCGTTCAGGCTCCGGTCAATTTCGTTGGGTATCCAGACTCCGGTTTTTACGTTGAGTGTTCAGGCTCCGGTCAGTTTCGTTTGGTATCCAGACTTCAGTTATTACGTTGAGCGTTCAGGCTCCGGTCAGTTTCGTTGGGTATCCAGACTCCGATTTTTACGTTGAGCGTTCAGGCTCCGGTCAGTTTTGTTGGGTATCCAGACTCTGGTTTTTACATTGAGTGTTCAGGCTCCGGTCATTTTTGTTGGGTATCCAGACTCCGGTTATTACGTTAAGCGTTCTAGCTCTGGTCAGTTTCGATGCGTATCCAGACTCCGGTTATTACGTTGAGCGTTCAGGCTCCGGTCAGTTTCGTTGGGTATCTAGACTCTGGTTTTTACGTTGAGCATTCAGGCTCCGGTCAGTTTCGTTGGGTATCCAGACTCCGGTTATTACGTTGAGCGTTCAGGCTCCGGTCAGTTTCGTTGTGTATCCAGACTCCGGTTATTACGTTGAGCGATCAAGCTCTGATCAATTTCATTGTGTATCCAGACTCCGGTTATCACGTTGATCTTTCAGGCTCCAGTCAGTTTCGGATAGTATCCAGACTCCAGTTATTACGTTGAACGTTCAGGCTCCGGTCAGTTTCGTTGGGTATCCGAACTTCGGTTATTACGTTGAGCGTTCAAGCTCCGATCAGTTTCGTTGTGTATCCAGATTCCGGTTATTACTTTGAGCGTTCAGGCTCCGGTCAGTTTCGTTGGGTATCCAGACTCCGGTTATTACATTGAGCGTTCAGGCTCCGGTCCGTTTCGTTGGGTATCTAGACTCCGATTATTACATTGAGCGTTCAGGCTCCAGTCAGTTTCTTTGGGTATCCAGACTCCGTTATTACGTTTAGTGTTCAGGCTCCGGTCATTTTCGTTGGGTATCTAGACTCCGGTTATTACGTTGAGTGAGCAGGCTCCGGTCAGTTTCGTTGGGTATCCAGACTTCGGTTATTACGTTGAGTGTTAAGGCTCCGGTCAGTTTCGTTGGGTATCCAGACTCCGGTTTTTACGTTGAGCATTCAGGCTCTAGTCAGTTTTGTTGGGTATCCATACTCTGGTTATTATGTTGAGCGTTCAGGCTCCTTTCAGTTTCATAGGGTATCCAGACTTCGGTTATTACGTTGAGCGTTCAGGCTCCTGTCAGTTTCGTTGGGTATCCAGACTCCAATTATTACGTTGAGCGTTCAGGCTCTGGACAGTTTCGTTGGGTATCCAGACTCCGGTTATTACGTTGAGCGTTCAGGCTCCGGTCAGTTTCGTTGGGTATCCAGACTTCGGTTATTACGTTGAACGTTCAGGCTCCGGTCAGTTTCGTTGGGTGTCCAGACTCTGGTTATTACGTTGAGCGTTCAGGCTCTGATCATTTTCGTTGAGCATCCAGACTCCAGTTATTACGTTGTGCGTTCAGGCTCGGGTCAGTTTCGTTGAGTATCCAGACTCTAGTTATTACGTTGAGCGTTCAGGCTTCGTTCAGTTTCGTTGGGTATCCAGACTCTGGTTATTACGTTGAGCGTTCAGGCTCCGGTCAGTTTCGTTGTGTATCCAGACTCTGGTTATTACGTTGAGCGTTCAGGCTCCGGTCAATTTCGTTGGGTATCCAGACTCCGGTTTTTACGTTGAGTGTTCAGGCTCCGGTCAGTTTCGTTTGGTATCCAGACTTCAGTTATTACGTTGAGCGTTCAGGCTCCGGTCAGTTTCGTTGGGTATCCAGACTCCGATTTTTACGTTGAGCGTTCAGGCTCCGGTCAGTTTTGTTGGGTATCCAGACTCTAGTTTTTACGTTGAGCGTTCAGGCTCCGGTCAGTTTTGTTGGGTATCCAGACTCCGGTTATTACGTTAAGCGTTCTGGCTCTGGGCAGTTTCGTTGGGTATCCAGACTCCGGTTATTACGTTGAGCGTTCAGGCTCCGGTCAGTTTCGTTGGGTATCCAGACTCTGGTTTTTACGTTGAGCATTCAGGCTCCGGTCAGTTTCGTTGGGTATCCAGACTCCGGTTATTACGTTGAGCGTTCAGGCTCCGGTCAGTTTCGTTGTGTATCCAGACTCCGGTTATTACGTTGAGCGATCAAGCTCTGATCAATTTCATTGTGTATCCAGACTCCAGTTATTACATTGTGCATTCAGGCTCTGGTCAGTTTCGTTGAGTATCCAGACTCCGGTTATTACATTGAGCGTTCAGGCTCCGTTCAGTTTCATTGCGTATCTAGACTCCGGTTTTTATGTTGAGCGTTCAGGCTCCGGTCAGTTTTGTTGGGTATCCAGACTCCGGTTTTTACGTTGAGCGTTCAGGCTCTGGTCAGTTTTGCTGGGTATCCAGACTCCGGTTATTACGTTGAGCGAGCAGGCTCCGGTCAGTTTCGTTGGGTATCTAGACTCCGGTTATTACGTTGAGCGTTCAGGCTCCGGTCAGTTTCGTTGGGTATCTAGACTCCGGTTATTACGTTGAGCGTTCAGGCTCCGTTCAATTTCGTTGTGTATCAAGACTTCGGTTATTACTTTGAGCGATCTGGCTCCGGTCAGTTTCGTTGCGTATCCAGACTTCGGTTATTACATTGATGGTTCAGGCTCTAGTCAGTTTCGTTGTGTATCCAGATTCCGGTTATTACGTTGAACGTTCAGGCTCCGGTCAGTTTTGTTGGGTATCCAGACTCCGGTTATTATGTTGAGCGTTCAGGCTCCGGTCAGTTTCGTTGGGTATCCGAACTTCGGTTATTACGTTGAGCGTTCAAGCTCCGATCAGTTTCGTTGTGTATCCAGATTCCGGTTATTAAGTTGAGCGTTCAGGCTCCGGTCCGTTTCGTTGGGTATCCAGACTCCGGTTATTACATTGAGCGTTCAGGCTCCAGTCAGTTTCTTTGGGTATCCAAACTCCGTTATTACGTTTAGTGTTCAGGCTCCGGTCATTTTCATTGGGTATCCAGACTCCGGTTATTACATTGAGCGAGCAGGCTCCGGTCAGTTTCGTTGGGTATCCAGACTTCGGTTATTACGTTGAGTGTTCAGGCTCCGGTCAGTTTCGTTGGGTATCCAGACTCCGGTTTTTACGTTGAGCGTTCAGGCTCTAGTCATTTTTGTTGGGTATCCATACTCTGGTTATTATGTTGAGCGTTCAGGCTCCTTTCAGTTTCATAGGGTATCCAGACTTCGGTAATTACGTTGAGCATTCAGGCTCCTGTCAGTTTCGTTGGGTATCCAGACTCCAGTTATTACATTGAGCGTTCAGGCTCTGGACAGTTTCGTTGGGTATCCAGACTCCGGTTATTACGTTGAGCGTTCAGGCTCCGGTCAGTTTCGTTGGGTATCCAGACTCCGGTTATTACGTTGAACGTTCAGGCTCCGGTCAGTTTCGTTGGGTGTTCAGACTCCGGTTATTACGTTGAGCGTTCAGGCTCTGATCATTTTCGTTGAGCATCCAGACTCCAGTTATTACGTTGTGCGTTCAGGCTCCGGTCAGTTTCGTTGAGTATCCAGACTCCGGTTATTACGTTGAGCGTTCAGGCTCCGTTCAGTTTCGTTGGGTATCCAGACTCCGGTTATTACGTTGAGCGTTCAGGCTCCGGTCAGTTTCGTTGTGTATCCAGACTCCGGTTATTACGTTGAGCGTTCAGGCTCCGGTCAATTTCGTTGGGTATCCAGACTCTGGTTTTTACGTTGAGTGTTCAGGCTCCGGTCAGTTTCGTTTGGTATCCAGACTTCAGTTATTACGTTGAGCATTCAGGCTCCGGTTAGTTTCGTTGGGTATCCAGACTCCGATTTTTACGTTGAGCGTTCAGGCTCCGGTCAGTTTTGTTGGGTATCCAGACTCTGGTTTTTACGTTGAGCGTTCAGGCTCCGGTCAGTTTTGTTGGGTATCCAGACTCCGGTTATTACGTTAAGCGTTCTGGCTCTGGTCAGTTTCGTTGGGTATCCAGACTCCGGTTATTACGTTGAGCGTTCAGGCTCCGGTCAGTTTCGTTGTGTATCCAGACTCCGGTTATTACGTTGAGCGATCAAGCTCTGATCAATTTCATTGTGTATCCAGACTCCAGTTATTACATTGTGCATTCAGGCTCTGGTCATTTTCGTTGAGTATCCAGACTCCGGTTATTACATTGAGCGTTCAGGCTCCGTTCAGTTTCATTGCGTATCTAGACTCCGGTTTTTATGTTGAGCGTTCAGGCTCCGGTCAGTTTTGTTGGGTATCCAGACTCCGGTTTTTACGTTGAGCGTTCAGGCTCTGGTCAGTTTTGCTGGGTATCCAGACTCCGGTTATTACGTTGAGCGAGCAGGCTCCGGTCAGTTTCGTTGGGTATCTAGACTCCGGTTATTACGTTGAGCGTTCAGGCTCCGGTCAGTTTCGTTGGGTATCTAGACTCCGGTTATTACGTTGAGCGTTCAGGCTCCGTTCAATTTCGTTGTGTATCAAGACTTCGGTTATTACTTTGAGCGATCTGGCTCCGGTCAGTTTCGTTGCGTATCCAGACTTCGGTTATTACATTGATGGTTCAGGCTCTAGTCAGTTTCGTTGTGTATCCAGATTCCGGTTATTACGTTGAACGTTCAGGCTCCGGTCAGTTTTGTTGGGTATCCAGACTCCGGTTATTATGTTGAGCGTTCAGGCTCCGGTCAGTTTCGTTGGGTATCCGAACTTCGGTTATTACGTTGAGCGTTCAAGCTCCGATCAGTTTTGTTGTGTATCCAGATTCCGGTTATTACGTTGAGCGTTCAGGCTCCGGTCCGTTTCGTTGGGTATCCAGACTCCGGTTATTACATTGAGCGTTCAGGCTCCAGTCAGTTTCTTTGGGTATCCAAACTCCGTTATTACGTTTAGTGTTCAGGCTCCGGTCATTTTCGTTGGGTATCCAGACTCCGGTTATTACATTGAGCGAGCAGGCTCCGGTCAGTTTCGTTGGGTATCCAGACTTCGGTTATTACGTTGAGTGTTCAGGCTCCGGTCAGTTTCGTTGGGTATCCAGACTCCGGTTTTTACGTTGAGCGTTCAGGCTCTAGTCATTTTTGTTGGGTATCCATACTCTGGTTATTATGTTGAGCGTTCAGGCTCCTTTCAGTTTCATAGGGTATCCAGACTTCGGTTATTACGTTGAGCATTCAGGCTCCTGTCAGTTTCGTTGGGTATCCAGACTCCGGTTATTACATTGAGCGTTCAGGCTCCGGTCAGTTTCGTTGGGTATCCAGACTCCGGTTATTACGTTGAACGTTCAGGCTCCGGTCAGTTTCGTTGGGTGTTCAGACTCCGGTTATTACGTTGAGCGTTCAGGCTCTGATCATTTTCGTTGAGCATCCAGACTCCAGTTATTACGTTGTGCGTTCAGGCTCCGGTCAGTTTCGTTGAGTATCCAGACTCCGGTTATTACGTTGAGCATTCAGGCTCCGTTCAGTTTCGTTGGGTATCCAGACTCCGGTTATTACGTTGAGCGTTCAGGCTCCGGTCAGTTTCGTTGTGTATCCAGACTCCGGTTATTACGTTGAGCGTTCAGGCTCCGGTCAATTTCGTTGGGTATCCAGACTCTGGTTTTTACGTTGAGTGTTCAGGCTCCGGTCAGTTTCGTTTGGTATCCAGACTTTAGTTATTACGTTGAGCGTTCAGGCTCCGGTTAGTTTCGTTGAGTATCCAGACTCCGATTTTTACGTTAAGCGTTCAGGCTCCGGTCAGTTTTGTTGGGTATCCAGACTCTGGTTTTTACGTTGAGCGTTCAGGCTCCGGTCAGTTTTGTTGGGTATCCAGACTCCGGTTATTACGTTAAGCGTTCTGGCTCTGGTCAGTTTCGTTGGGTATCCAGACTCCGGTTATTACGTTAAGCATTCAGGCTCCGGTCAGTTTCGTTGGGTATCCAGACTCCGGTTATTACGTTGAGCGTTCAGGCTCCGGTCAGTTTCGTTGTGTATCCAGACTCCGGTTATTACGTTGAGCGATCAAGCTCTGATCAATTTCATTGTGTATCCAGACTCCGGTTATCACGTTGATCTTTCAGGCTCCAGTCAGTTTCGGATAGTATCCAGACTCCGGTTATTACGTTGAACGTTCAGGCTCCGGTCAGTTTCGTTGGGTGTCCAGACTCCGGTTATTCCGGTGAGCCTTCAGGCTCCGGTCAATTTCGTTGGGTATCCAGACTCCGATTATTACGTTGAGCGTTCAGGCTCCGGTCAGTTTCGTTGGGTATCCAGACTCCGATTTTTACGTTGAGCGTTCAGGCTCTGGTCAGTTTTTTCTGGTATCCAGACTCAGGTTTTTACGTTGAACGTTCAGGCTCCAGTCACTTTTGTTGGGTATCCAGACTCCGGTTATTATGTTGAGGGTTCAGGCTCCGGTCAGTTTCGTTGGTTATCCAGACTATGGTTATTAGATTGAGCGTTCAGGCTCCGGTCCGTTTCGTTGGGTATTTAGACTCCGGTTATTACGTTGAGCGTTCAGGCTCCAGTCAGTTTCTTTGGGTATCCAGACTCCGGTTATTACGTTGAGTGTTCAGGCTCCGGTCAGTTTCGTTGGGTATCCAGACTCCGGTTATTACGTTGAGCGAGCAGGCTCCGGTCAGTTTCGTCGGGTATCCAGACTTCGGTTATTACGTTGAATGTTCAGGCTCCGGTCAGTTTCGTTGGGCATCCAGACTCCGGTTTTTACGTTGAGCGTTCAGGCTCTAGTCAGTTTTGTTGGGTATCCATACTCTGGTTATTACGTTTAGCGTTCAGGCTCCGTTCAGTTTCGTAGGGTATCCAGACTCCGGTTATTACGTTGAGCGTTCAGGCTCCGGTCAGTTTCGTTGGGTATCCAGACTTCGGTTATTACGTTGAGCGTTCAGGCTCCGGTCAGTTTCGTTGGGTATCCAGACTCCGGTTATTACGTTGAGCGTTCAGGCTCTGGTCAGTTTTATTGAGTATCCAGATTCCGGTTATTACGTTGAGCCTTCAGGCCCTGGTCAATTTCGTTGGGTATCCAGACTCCGATTATTACGTTGAGCGTTCAGGCTCCGGTCAGTTTCGTTGGGTATCCAGACTCCGGTTTTTACGTTGAGCGTTCAGGCTCTGGTCAATTTTTTTGGGTATCCAGACTCCGGTTTTTACGTTGAACGTTCAGGCTCCAGTCAGTTTTGTTGGGTATCCAGACTCCGGTTATTACGTTGAGGGTTCAGGCTCCGGTCAGTTTCGTTGGGTATCCAGACTCCGGTTATTACATTGAGCGTTCAAGCTCCGGTCCGTTTCGTTGGGTATTCAGACTCCGGTTATTACGTTGAGCGTTCAGGCTCCAGTCAGTTTCTTTGGGTATCCAGACTCCGGTTATTACGTTGAGCGTTCAGGCTCCGGTCAGTTTCGTTGGGTATCCAGACTCCGGTTATTACGTTGAGCGAGCAGGCTCCGGTCAGTTTCGTCGGGTATCCAGACTTCGGTTATTACGTTGAATGTTCAGGCTCCGTTCAGTTTTGTTGTGTATCAAGACTTCGGTTATTACTTTGAGCGATCTGGCTCCGATCAGTTTCGTTGCGTATCCAGACTTCGGTTATTACATTGATGGTTCAGGCTCTAGTCAGTTTCGTTGTGTATCCAGATTCCGGTTATTACGTTGAACGTTCAGGCTCCGGTCAGTTTTGTTGGGTATCCAGACTTCGGTTATTATGTTGAGCGTTCAGGCTCCGGTCAGTTTCGTTGGGTATCCGAACTTCGGTTATTACGTTGAGCGTTCAAGCTCCGATCAGTTTCGTTGTGTATCCAGATTCCGGTTATTACGTTGAGCGTTCAGGCTCCGGTCAGTTTTGTTGGGTATCCAGACTCCGGTTATTACATTGAGCGTTCAGGCTCCGGTCCGTTTCGTTGGGTATCCAGACTCCGGTTATTACATTGAGCGTTCAGGCTCTAGTCAGTTTCTTTGGGTATCCAAACTCCGTTATTACGTTTAGTGTTCAGGCTCCGGTCATTTTCGTTGGGTATCCAGACTCCGGTTATTACATTGAGCGAGCAGGCTCCGGTCAGTTTCGTTGGGTATCCAGACTTCGGTTATTACGTTGAGTGTTCAGGCTCCGGTCAGTTTCGTTGGGTATCCAGACTCCGGTTTTTACGTTGAGCGTTCAGGCTCTAGTCATTTTTGTTGGGTATCCATACTCTGGTTATTATGTTGAGCGTTCAGGCTCCTTTCAGTTTCATAGGGTATCCAGACTTCGATTATTACGTTGAGCATTCAGGCTCCTGTCAGTTTCGTTGGGTATCCAGACTCCAGTTATTACATTGAGCGTTCAGGCTCTGGACAGTTTCGTTGGGTATCCAGACTCCGGTTATTACGTTGAGCGTTCAGGCTCCGGTCAGTTTCGTTGGGTATCCAGACTCCGGTTATTACGTTGAACGTTCAGGCTCCGGTCAGTTTCGTTGGGTGTCCAGACTCTGGTTATTACGTTGAGCGTTCAGGCTCTGATCATTTTCGTTGAGCATCCAGACTCCAGTTATTACGTTGTGCGTTCATGCTCCGGTCAGTTTCGTTGAGTATCCAGACTCCGGTTATTACGTTGAGCGTTCAGGCTCCGTTCAGTTTCGTTGGGTATCCAGACTCCGACTATTACGTTGAGCGTTCAGACTCCGGTCAGTTTCGTTCTGTATCTAGACTCCGGTTATTACGTTGAGCGTTCAGGCTCCGGTCAATTTCGTTGGGTATCCAGACTCTGGTTTTTACGTTGAGTGTTCAGGCTCCGGTCAGTTTCGTTTGGTATCCTGACTTCAGTTATTACGTTGAGTGTTCAGGCTCTGGTCAGTTTCGTTGGGTATCCAGACTCCGATTTTTACGTTGAGCGTTCAGGCTCCGGTCAGTTTTGTTGGGTATCCAGACTCTGGTTTTTACGTTGAGCGTTCAGGCTCCGGTCAGTTTTGTTGGGTATCAAGACTCCGGTTATTACGTTAAGCGTTCTGGCTCTGGTCGGGTTTCGTTGGGTATCCAGACTCCGGTTATTACGTTGAGCGTTCATGCTCCGGTCAGTTTCGTTGGGTATCCAGACTCTGGTCTTTACGTTGAGCATTCAGGCTCCGGTCAGTTTCGTTGGGTATCCAGACTCCGGTTATTACGTTGAGCGTTCAGGCTCTGGTCAGTTTCGTTGTGTATCCAGACTCCGGTTATTACGTTGAGTGATCAAGCTCTGATCAATTTCATTGTGTATCCAGACTCCGGTTATAACGTTGATCTTTCAGGCTCCAGTCAGTTTCAGATAGTATCCAGACTCCGGTTATTACGTTGAACATTCAGGCTCCGGTCAGTTTCGTTGGGTGTCCAGACTCCGGTTATTACGGTGAGCCTTCAGGCTCCGGTCAATTTCGTTGGGTATCCAGACTCCGATTATTACGTTGAGCGTTCAGGCTACGGTCAGTTTCGTTGGGTATCCAGACTCCGGTTTTTACGTTGAGCGTTCAGGCTCTGGTCAGTTTTTTCTAGTATCCAGACTCAGGTTTTTACGTTGAACGTTCAGGCTCCAGTCACTTTTGTTGGGTATCCAGACTCCGGTTATTATGTTGAGGGTTCAGGCTCCGGTCAGTTTCGTTGGTTATCCAAACTATGGTTATTACATTGAGCGTTCAGGCTCCGGTCCGTTTCGTTGGGTATTCAGACTCCGGTTATTACGTTGAGCGTTCAGGCTCCAGTCAGTTTCTTTGGTATCCAGACTCCGGTTATTACGTTGAGTGTTCAGGCTCCGGTCAGTTTCGTTGGGTATCCAGACTCCGGTTATTACGTTGAGCGAGCAGGCTCCGGTCAGTTTCGTCGGGTATCCAGACTTCGGTTATTACGCTGAATGTTCAGGCTCCGGTCAGTTTCGTTGGGCATCCAGACTCCGGTTTTTACGTTGAGCGTTCAGGCTCCAGTCAGTTTTGTTGGGTATCCATACTCCGGTTATTACGTTGAGCGTTCAGGCTCCGTTCAGTTTCGTAGGGTATCCAGACTCCGGTTATTACGTTGAGCGTTCAGGCTCCGGTCAGTTTCGTTGGGTATCCAGACTTCGGTTATTACGTTGAGCGTTCAGGCTCCGGTCAGTTTCGTTGGGTATCCAGACTCCGGTTATTACGTTGAGCGTTCAGGCTCTGGTCAGTTTTGTTGAGTATCCAGATTCCGGTTATTACGTTGAGCCTTCAGGCCCTGGTCAATTTCTTGGGTATCCAGACTCTGATTATTACGTTGAGCGTTCAGGCTCCGGTCAGTTTCGTTGGGTATCCAGACTCCGGTTTTTACGTTGAGCATTCAGGCTCTGGTCAATTTTTTTGGGTATCCGGACTCCGGTTTTTACGTTGAACGTTCAGGCTCCAGTCAGTTTTGTTGGGTATCCAGACTCCGGTTATTACGTTGAGGGTTCAGGCTCCGGTCAGTTTCGTTGGGTATCCAGACTCCGGTTATTACATTGAGCGTTCAGGCTCCGGTCCGTTTCGTTGGGTATTCAGACTCCGGTTATTACGTTGAGCGTTCAGGCTCCAGTCAGTTTCTTTGGGTATCCAGACTCCGGTTATTACGTTGAGCGTTCAGGCTCCGGTCAGTTTCGTTGGGTATCCAGACTCCGGTTATTACGTTGAGCGAGCAGGCTCCGGTTAGTTTCGTCGGGTATCCAGACTTCGGTTATTACGTTGAATGTTCAGGCTCCGGTCAGTTTCGTTGGGTATCCAGACTCCGGTTTTTACGTTGAGCGTTCAGGCTCCAGTCAGTTTTGTTGGGTATCCATACTCCGGTTATTACGTTGAGCGTTCAGGCTCCGTTCACTTTCGTAGGGTATCCAGACTCCGGTTATTACGTTGAGCGTTCAGGCTCCGGTCAGTTTCGTTGGGTATTTAGACTCCGGTTATTACGTTGAACGTTCAGGCTCCGGTCAGTTTTGTTGGGTGTCCAGACTCCGGTTATTACGGTGAGCGTTCAGGCTCCAATAAATTCCTTTAAGCATCCAGACTCCAGTTATTACGTTGTGCGTTCAGGCTCTGGTCAGTTTCGTTGAGTATCCAGACTCCGGTTATTACGTTGAGCGTTCAGGCTCCGTTCAGTTTCGTAGGGTATCCAGACTCCGGTTATTACGTTGAGCGTTCAGGCTCCGGTCAGTTTCGTTGTGTATCCAGACTCTAGTTATTACGTTGAGCGTTCAGGCTCCGGTCAGTTTCGTTGGGTATCCAGACTCCGGTTATTACGTTGAGCGTTCAGGCTCTGGTCAGTTTTGTTGAGTATCCAGATTCCGGTTATTACGTTGAGCCTTCAGGCCCTGGTCAATTTCGTTGGGTATCCAGACTCTGATTATTACGTTGAGCGTTCAGGCTCCGGTCAGTTTCGTTGGGTATCCAGACTCCGGTTTTTACGTTGAGCATTCAGGCTCTGGTCAATTTTTTTGGGTATCCAGACTCCGGTTTTTACGTTGAACGTTCAGGCTCTAGTCAGTTTTGTTGGGTATCCAGACTCCGGTTATTACGTTGAGGGTTCAGGCTCCGGTCAGTTTCGTTGGGTATCCAGACTCCGGTTATTACATTGAGCGTTCAGGCTCCGGTCCGTTTCGTTGGGTATTCAGACTCCGGTTATTACGTTGAGCGTTCAGGCTCCAGTCAGTTTCTTTGGGTATCCAGACTCCGGTTATTACGTTGAGCGTTCAGGCTCCGGTCAGTTTCGTTGGGTATCCAGACTCCGGTTATTACGTTGAGCGAGCAGGCTCCTGTTAGTTTCGTCGGGTATCCAGACTTCGGTTATTACGTTGAATGTTCAGGCTCCGGTCAGTTTCGTTGGGTATCCAGACTCCGGTTTTTACGTTGAGCGTTCAGGCTCCAGTCAGTTTTGTTGGGTATCCATACTCCGGTTATTACGTTGAGCGTTCAGGCTCCGTTCACTTTCGTAGGGTATCCAGACTCCGGTTATTACGTTGAGCGTTCAAGCTCCGGTCAGTTTCGTTGGGTATCTAGACTCCGGTTATTACGTTGAACGTTCAGGCTCCGGTCAGTTTCGTTGGGTGTCCAGACTCTGGTTATTACGGTGAGCGTTCAGGCTCCAATAAATTCCTTTAAGCATCCAGACTCCAGTTATTACGTTGTGCGTTCAGGCTCTGGTCAGTTTCGTTGAGTATCCAGACTCCGGTTATTACGTTGAGCGTTCAGGCTCCGTTCAGTTTCGTAGGGTATCCAGACTCCGGTTATTACGTTGAGCGTTCAGGCTCCGGTCAGTTTCGTTGTGTATCCAGACTCTAGTTATTACGTTGAGAGTTCAGGCCCCGGTCAGTTTCGTTGGGTATCCATACTCCGGTTTTTACGTTGAGCGTTCAGGCTCCGGTCATTTTTGTTGGGTATCCAGATTCCGGTTATTACGTTGAGCGTTCAGGCTCCGGTCAGTTTCGTTGGGTATCCAGACTCTGGTTATTATGTTGAGCGTTCAGGCTCCGGTCAGTTTCGTTAGGTATCCAGACTACGGTTATTACATTGAGCGTTCAGGCTCCGGTCAGTTTTGTTGGGTATCCAGACTCCGGTTATTACGTTAAGCGTTCAGGCTCCGGTCAGTTTCGTTGGGTATCCAGACTCCGGTTATTACGTTGAGCGTTCAGGCTCCGGTCAGTTTCGTTGGGTATCCAGACTCTGGTTTTCACTTTAAGCGTTCAGGCTCCGGTCAGTTTCGTTGGGTATCCAGACTCCGGTTATTACGTTGAGCGTTCAGGCTCCAGTCAGTTTCGTTGGGTATCCAGACTCCGATTATTACGTTGAGCGTTAAGGCTCTGGTCAGTTTCGTTGGGTATCCCGACTCTGGTTTTTACGTTGAGCGTTCAGGCTCCGGTCAGTTTCGTTGGGTATCCAGACTCCGGTTATTACGTTGAGCGTTCAGGCTCCGGTCAGTTTCGTTGGGTATCCAGACCCCAGTTACTACGTTAAGCGTTCAGGCTCCGGTCAGTTTTGTTGGATATCCAGACTCCGGTTTTTACGTTGAGCGTTCAGGCTCCGGTCAGTTTTGCTGGGTATCCAGACTCCGGTTATTACGTTGAGCGAGCAGGCTCCGGTCAGTTTCGTTGGGTATCTAGACTCTGGTTATTACGTTGAGCGTTCAGGCTCCGGTCAGTTTCGTTGGGTATCTAGACTCCGGTTATTACGTTGAGCGTTCAGGCTCCGTTCAGTATCGTTGTGTATCCAGACTTCGGTTATTACTTTGAGCGATCTAGCTCTGGTCAGTTTTGTTGCGTATACAGACTTCGGTTATTACATTGATGGTTCAGGCTCCAGTCAGTTTCGTTGTGTATCCAGATTCCGGTTATTACGCTGAACGTTCAGGCTCCGGTCAATTTTGTTGGGTAACCAGACTCCGGTTATTACGTTGGCGTTCAGGCTCCGGTCAGTTTCGTTGGGTATCCAAACTTCAGTTATTACGTTGAGCGTTCACGCTCCGGTCAGTTTCGTTGTGTATCCAGATTCCGGTTATTACGTTGAGCGTTCAGGCTCCGGTCAGTTTCGTTGGGTATCCAGACTCCGGTTATTACGTTGAACGTTCAGGCTCCGGTCAGTTTCATTGGGTGTCCAGACTCCGGTTATTACGTTGAGCGTTCAGGCTCCGGTCATTTTCGTTGTGCATCCAGACTCCAGTTATTCCGTTGTGCGTTCAGGCTCCGGTCAGTTTCGTTGAGTATCCAGACTCCGGTTATTACGTTGAGCATTCAGGCTCCGGTCAATTTCGTTGTGTATCCAGACTCCGGTTATTACGTTGAGCGTTCAGGCTCCGGTCAGTTTCGTTGGGTATCCAGATTCCGGTTTTTACGTTGAGCGTTCAGGCTCCGGTCAGTTTTATTGGGTATCCAGACTCAGGTTATTACGTTGAGCGTTCAGGCTCCGGTCAGTTTCGTTGTGTATCCAGACTCCAGTTATTACGTTGAGCGTTCAGGCTTCGGTCAGTTTCGTTGGGTATCCAGACTCCAGTTTTTACGTTGAGCGTTCAGGCTCCGGTCAGTTTCGTTGTATATCCAGACTCCAGTTATTACGTTGAGCGTTCAGGCTTCGGTCAGTTTTGTTGGGTATCCAGACTCCGGTTTTTACGTTGAGCGTTCAGGCTCCGGTCAGTTTTGTTGGGTATCCAGACTCTGGTTATTACGTTGAGCGTTCAGGCTCCGGTCAGTTTCGTTGGGTATCCAAACTCCGGTTATTATGTTGAGCGTTCAGGCTCCGGTCAGTTTCGTTGGGTATCCAGACTCCGGTTATTACATTGAGTGTTTAGGCTCCGGTCAGTTTCGTTTGGTATCCAGACTTCAGTTATTACGTTGAGCATTCAGGCCCCGGTCAGTTTCGTTGGGTATCCAGACTCCGATTTTTACGTTGAGCGTTCAGGCTCCGGTCAGTTTCGTTGGGTATCCAGACTCTGGTTTTTACTTTGAGCGTTCAGGCTCCGGTCAGTTTCGTTGGGTATCCAGACTCCGATTATTACGTTGAGCGTTCAGGCTCCGGTCAGTTTCGTTGGGTATCCAGACTCCGGTTATTACGTTGAGCGTTCAGGCTCCGGTCAGTTTCGTTGGGTATCCAGACTCTGGTTTTTACTTTGAGCGTTCAGGTTCCGGTCAGTTTCGTTGGGTATCCAGACCCCGATTATTACGTTGAGCGTTCAGGCTCCGGTCAGTTTCGTTGGGTATCCAGACTCCGGTTTTTACGTTGAGCGTTCAGGCTCTGGTCAGTTTTTTTGGGTATCCAGACTCCGGTTTTTACGTTGAACGTTCAGGCTCCAGTCAGTTTTGTTGGGTATCCAGACTCCGGTTATTACTTTGAGGGTTCAGGCTCCGGTCATTTTCACTGGGTATCCAGACTCCGGTTATTACATTGAGCGAGCAGGTTCCAGTCAGTTTCGTTGGGTATCCAGACTCCGGTTATAACGTTGAGCGTTCAGGCTCTGGTCAGTTTCTTTGGGTATCTAGACTCCGGTTATTACGTTGAGCGTTCAGGCTCCGTTCAGTTTCGTTGCGTATCTACACTTCGGTTATTACATTGATGGTTCAGGCTCCAGTCAGTTTCGTTGTGTATCCAGATTCTGGTTATTACGTTGAACGTTCAGGCTCCGGTCAGTTTTGTTGGGTATCCAGACTCCGGTTATTACGTTGAACGTTCAGGCTCCGGTCAGTTTCGTAGGGTATCCGAACTCCGGTTATTACGTTGAGCGTTCAAGCTCCGATCAGTTTCGTTGTGTATCTAGATTCCGGTTATTACGTTGAGCGTTCAGGCTCCGGTCAGTTTCGTTGAGTATCCGAACTCCGGTTATTACGTTGAGCATTCAGGCTCCGGTCAATTTCGTTGAGTATCCGAACTCCGGTTATTACGTTGAGCATTCAGGCTCCGGTCAATTTCGTTTTGTATCCAGACTCTGGTTATTACGTTGAGGATTCAGACTCCGGTCATTTTCGTTGAGCATCCAGACTCCAGTTATTACGTTGTGCGTTCAGGCTCCGGTCAGTTTCGTTGAGTATCCAGACTCCGGTTATTACGTTGAGCGTTCAGGCTCCGGTCAGTTTCGTTGTGTATCCAGACTCCAGTTATTACATTGAGCGTTCAGGCTCCGGTCAGTTTCGTTGGGTATCCAGACTCCGGTTTTTACGTTGAGCGTTCAGGATCCGGTCAGTTTTGTTGAGTATCCAGACTCCGGTTATTACGTTGAGCGTTCAGGCTCCGGTCAGTTTCGTTGTGTATCCAGACTCCAGTTATTACATTGAGCGTTTAGTCTCCGGTCAGTTTCGTTGGGTATCCAGACTCCGGTTTTTACGTTGAGCATTCAGGCACCGGTCAGTTTCGTTGTGTATCCAGACTCCAGTTATTACATTGAGCGTTCAGGCTCCGGTCAGTTTCGTTGGGTATCCAGACTCCGGTTTTTACGTTGAGCGTTCATGCTCCGGTCAGTTTTAGTGGGTATCCAGACTCCGGTTATTACGTTGAGCGTTCAGGCTCCGGTCAGTTTCGTTGTGTATCCAGACTCCAGTTATTACGTTGAGCGTTCAGGCTCCGGTCAGTTTCATTGGGTATCCAGACTCCGGTTTTTACGTTGAGCATTCAGGCTCCGGTCAGTTTTGTTGGGTATCCAGACTTCGGTTATTACGTTGAGCGTTCAGGCTCCGGTCAGTTTCGTTGGGTATCCAGACCCCTGTTATTATGTTGAGTGTTCAGGCTCCGGTCAGTTTCGTTGGATATCCAGACTCCGGTTATTACATTGAGTGTTTAGGCTCCGGTCAGTTTCGTTTGGTATCCAGACTTCAGTTATTACGTTGAGCATTCAGGCCCCGGTCAGTTTCGTTGGGTATCCAGACTCCGATTTTTACGTTGAGCGTTCAGGCTCCGGGCAGTTTTGTTGGGTATCCAGACTCTGGTTTTTACGTTGAGCGTTCAGGCTCCGGTCAGTTTTGTTGGGTATCCAGACTCCGGTTATTACGTTAAGCGTTCAGGCTCCGGTCAGTTTCGTTGGGTATCCAGACTCCGGTTATTACGTTGAGCGTTCAGGCTCCGGTCAGTTTCGTTGGGTATCGAGACTCTGGTTTTTACTTTGAGCGTTCAGGCTCCGGTCAGTTTCTTTGGGTATCCAGACTCCGGTTATTACATTGAGCGTTCAGGCTCCGGTCAGTTTCGTTGGGTATCCAGACTCCGGTTATTACGTTGAACGTTCAGGCTCCGGTCAGTTTCGTTGGGTATCCAGACTCCGGTTTTTATGTTGAGCGTTCAGGCTCCGGTCAGTTTTGTTGGGTATCCAGACTCTGGTTTTTACGTTGAGCGTTCGGGCTCCGGTCAGTTTTGCTGGGTATCCAGACTCCGGTTATTACGTTGAGCGAGCAGGCTCCGGTCAGTCTCGTTGGGTATCTAGACTCCGGTTATTACGTTTAGCGTTCAGGCTCCGGTCAGTTTCGTTGGGTATCCAGACTCCGGTTTTTACGTTGAGCGTTCAGGATCCGGTCAGTTTTGTTGAGTATCCAGACTCCGGTTTTTACGTTGAACGTTCAGGCTCCAGTCAGTTTTGTTGGGTATCCAGACTCCGGTTATTACTTTGAGGGTTCAGGCTCCGGTCATTTTCACTGGGTATCCAGACTCCGGTTATTACATTGAGCGAGCAGGTTCCAGTCAGTTTCGTTGGGTATCCAGACTCCGGTTATAACGTTGAGCGTTCAGGCTCTGGTCAGTTTCTTTGGGTATCTAGACTCCGGTTATTACGTTGAGCGTTCAGGCTCCGTTCAGTTTCGTTGCGTATCTACACTTCGGTTATTACATTGATGGTTCAGGCTCCAGTCAGTTTCGTTGTGTATCCAGATTCTGGTTATTACGTTGAACGTTCAGGCTCCGGTCAGTTTTGTTGGGTATCCAGACTCCGGTTATTACGTTGAACGTTCAGGCTCCGGTCAGTTTCGTAGGGTATCCGAACTCCGGTTATTACGTTGAGCGTTCAAGCTCCGATCAGTTTCGTTGTGTATCTAGATTCCGGTTATTACGTTGAGCGTTCAGGCTCCGGTCAGTTTCGTTGGGTATCCAGACTCCGGTTTTTACGTTGAGCATTCAGGCTCCGGTCAGTTTTGTTGAGTATCCAGACTCCGGTTATTACGTTGAGCGTTCAGCCCCCGGTCAGTTTCGTTGTGTATCCAGACTCCAGTTATTACGTTGAGCGTTTAGGCTCCGGTCAGTTTCATTGGGTATCCAGACTCCGGTTTTTACGTTGAGCGTTCAGGCACCGGTCAGTTTTGTTGGGTATCCAGACTCCGGTTATTACATTGAGCGTTCAGGTTCTGGTCAGTTTCGTTGTGTATCCAGACTCCAGTTATTACGTTGAGCGTTCAGGCTCCGGTCAGTTTCGTTGGGTATCCAGACTCCGGTTTCTACGTTGAGCGTTCAGGCTCCGGTCAGTTTTGTTGGGTATCCAGACTCCGGTTATTACGTTGAGCGTTCAGGCTCCGGTCAGTTTCGTTGGGTATCCAAACTCCGGTTATTATGTTGAGCGTTCAGGCTCCGGTCAGTTTCGTTGGGTATCCAGACTCCGGTTATTACATTGAGTGTTTAGGCCCCGGTCAGTTTCGTTTGGTATCCAGACTTCAGTTATTACGTTGAGCATTCAGGCCCCGGTCAGTTTCGTTGGGTATCCAGACTCCGATTTTTACGTTGAGCGTTCAGGCTCCGGTCAGTTTCGTTGGGTATCCAGACTCTGGTTTTTACTTTGAGCGTTCAGGCTCCGGTCAGTTTCGTTGGGTATCCAGACTCCGATTATTACGTTGAGCGTTCAGGCTCCGGTCAGTTTCGTTGGGTATCCAGACTCCGGTTATTACGTTGAGCGTTCAGGCTCCGGTCAGTTTCGTTGGGTATCCAGACTCTGGTTTTTACTTTGAGCGTTCAGGCTCCGGTCAGTTTCGTTGGGTATCCAGACCCTGATTATTACGTTGAGCGTTCAGGCTCCGGTCAGTTTCGTTGGGTATCCAGACTCCGGTTTTTACGTTGAGCGTTCAGGCTCTGGTCAGTTTTTTTGGGTATCCAGACTCCGGTTTTTACGTTGAACGTTCAGGCTCCAGTCAGTTTTGTTGGGTATCCAGACTCCGGTTATTACTTTGAGGGTTCAGGCTCCGGTCATTTTCACTGGGTATCCAGACTCCGGTTATTACATTGAGCGAGCAGGTTCCAGTCAGTTTCGTTGGGTATCCAGACTCCGGTTATTACGTTGAGCGTTCAGGCTCCGGTCAGTTTCGTTGGGTATCCAGACTCCGGTTATTACGTTGAGCGTTCAGGCTCCGGTCAGTTTCGTTGGGTATCGAGACTCTGGTTTTTACTTTGAGCGTTCAGGCTCCGGTCAGTTTCTTTGGGTATCCAGACTCCGGTTATTACATTGAGCGTTCAGGCTCCGGTCAGTTTCGTTGGGTATCCAGACTCCGGTTATTACGTTGAACGTTCAGGCTCCGGTCAGTTTCGTTGGGTATCCAGACTCCGGTTTTTATGTTGAGCGTTCAGGCTCCGGTCAGTTTTGTTGGGTATCCAGACTCTGGTTTTTACGTTGAGCGTTCGGGCTCCGGTCAGTTTTGCTGGGTATCCAGACTCCGGTTATTACGTTGAGCGAGCAGGCTCCGGTCAGTCTCGTTGGGTATCTAGACTCCGGTTATTACGTTTAGCGTTCAGGCTCCGGTCAGTTTCGTTGGGTATCCAGACTCCGGTTTTTACGTTGAGCGTTCAGGATCCGGTCAGTTTTGTTGAGTATCCAGACTCCGGTTATTACATTGAGCGTTCAGGCTCCGGTCAGTTTCGTTGGGTATCCAGACTCCGGTTTTTACGTTGAGCGTTCAGGATCCGGTCAGTTTTGTTGAGTATCCAGACTCCGGTTATTATATTGAGTGTTTAGGCTCCGGTCAGTTTCGTTTGGTATCCAGACTTCAGTTATTACGTTGAGCATTCAGGCCCCGGTCAGTTTCGTTGGGTATCCAGACTCCGATTTTTACGTTGAGCGTTCAGGCTCCGGTCAGTTTCGTTGGGTATCCAGACTCTGGTTTTTACTTTGAGCGTTCAGGCTCCGGTCAGTTTCGTTGGGTATCCAGACTCCGATTATTACGTTGAGCGTTCAGGCTCCGGTCAGTTTCGTTGGGTATCCAGACTCCGGTTATTACGTTGAGCGTTCAGGCTCCGGTCAGTTTCGTTGGGTATCCAGACTCTGGTTTTTACTTTGAGCGTTCAGGTTCCGGTCAGTTTCGTTGGGTATCCAGACCCCGATTATTACGTTGAGCGTTCAGGCTCCGGTCAGTTTCGTTGGGTATCCAGACTCCGGTTTTTACGTTGAGCGTTCAGGCTCTGGTCAGTTTTTTTGGGTATCCAGACTCCGGTTTTTACGTTGAACGTTCAGGCTCCAGTCAGTTTTGTTGGGTATCCAGACTCCGGTTATTACTTTGAGGGTTCAGGCTCCGGTCATTTTCACTGGGTATCCAGACTCCGGTTATTACATTGAGCGAGCAGGTTCCAGTCAGTTTCGTTGGGTATCCAGACTCCGGTTATAACGTTGAGCGTTCAGGCTCTGGTCAGTTTCTTTGGGTATCTAGACTCCGGTTATTACGTTGAGCGTTCAGGCTCCGTTCAGTTTCGTTGCGTATCTACACTTCGGTTATTACATTGATGGTTCAGGCTCCAGTCAGTTTCGTTGTGTATCCAGATTCTGGTTATTACGTTGAACGTTCAGGCTCCGGTCAGTTTTGTTGGGTATCCAGACTCCGGTTATTACGTTGAACGTTCAGGCTCCGGTCAGTTTCGTAGGGTATCCGAACTCCGGTTATTACGTTGAGCGTTCAAGCTCCGATCAGTTTCGTTGTGTATCTAGATTCCGGTTATTACGTTGAGCGTTCAGGCTCCGGTCAGTTTCGTTGAGTATCCGAACTCCGGTTATTACGTTGAGCATTCAGGCTCCGGTCAATTTCGTTGAGTATCCGAACTCCGGTTATTACGTTGAGCATTCAGGCTCCGGTCAATTTCGTTTTGTATCCAGACTCTGGTTATTACGTTGAGCATTCAGACTCCGGTCATTTTCGTTGAGCATCCAGACTCCAGTTATTACGTTGTGCGTTCAGGCTCCGGTCAGTTTCGTTGAGTATCCAGACTCCGGTTATTACGTTGAGCGTTCAGGCTCCGGTCAGTTTCGTTGTGTATCCAGACTCCAGTTATTACATTGAGCGTTCAGGCTCCGGTCAGTTTCGTTGGGTATCCAGACTCCGGTTTTTACGTTGAGCGTTCAGGATCCGGTCAGTTTTGTTGAGTATCCAGACTCCGGTTATTACGTTGAGCGTTCAGGCTCCGGTCAGTTTCGTTGTGTATCCAGACTCCAGTTATTACATTGAGCGTTTAGTCTCCGGTCAGTTTCGTTGGGTATCCAGACTCCGGTTTTTACGTTGAGCATTCAGGCACCGGTCAGTTTCGTTGTGTATCCAGACTCCAGTTATTACATTGAGCGTTCAGGCTCCGGTCAGTTTCGTTGGGTATCCAGACTCCGGTTTTTACGTTGAGCGTTCATGCTCCGGTCAGTTTTAGTGGGTATCCAGACTCCGGTTATTACGTTGAGCGTTCAGGCTCCGGTCAGTTTCGTTGTGTATCCAGACTCCAGTTATTACGTTGAGCGTTCAGGCTCCGGTCAGTTTCATTGGGTATCCAGACTCCGGTTTTTACGTTGAGCATTCAGGCTCCGGTCAGTTTTGTTGGGTATCCAGACTTCGGTTATTACGTTGAGCGTTCAGGCTCCGGTCAGTTTCGTTGGGTATCCAGACCCCTGTTATTATGTTGAGTGTTCAGGCTCCGGTCAGTTTCGTTGGATATCCAGACTCCGGTTATTACATTGAGTGTTTAGGCTCCGGTCAGTTTCGTTTGGTATCCAGACTTCAGTTATTACGTTGAGCATTCAGGCCCCGGTCAGTTTCGTTGGGTATCCAGAGTCCGATTTTTACGTTGAGCGTTCAGGCTCCGGGCAGTTTTGTTGGGTATCCAGACTCTGGTTTTTACGTTGAGCGTTCAGGCTCCGGTCAGTTTTGTTGGGTATCCAGACTCCGGTTATTACGTTAAGCGTTCAGGCTCCGGTCAGTTTCGTTGGGTATCCAGACTCCGGTTATTACGTTGAGCGTTCAGGCTCCGGTCAGTTTCGTTGGGTATCGAGACTCTGGTTTTTACTTTGAGCGTTCAGGCTCCGGTCAGTTTCTTTGGGTATCCAGACTCCGGTTATTACATTGAGCGTTCAGGCTCCGGTCAGTTTCGTTGGGTATCCAGACTCCGGTTATTACGTTGAACGTTCAGGCTCCGGTCAGTTTCGTTGGGTATCCAGACTCCGGTTTTTATGTTGAGCGTTCAGGCTCCGGTCAGTTTTGTTGGGTATCCAGACTCTGGTTTTTACGTTGAGCGTTCGGGCTCCGGTCAGTTTTGCTGGGTATCCAGACTCCGGTTATTACGTTGAGCGAGCAGGCTCCGGTCAGTCTCGTTGGGTATCTAGACTCCGGTTATTACGTTTAGCGTTCAGGCTCCGGTCAGTTTCGTTGGGTATCCAGACTCCGGTTTTTACGTTGAGCGTTCAGGATCCGGTCAGTTTTGTTGAGTATCCAGACTCCGGTTATTACATTGAGCGTTCAGGCTCCGGTCAGTTTCGTTGGGTATCCAGACTCCGGTTTTTACGTTGAGCGTTCAGGATCCGGTCAGTTTTGTTGAGTATCCAGACTCCGGTTATTACGTTGAGCGTTCAGGCTCCGGTCAGTTTCGTTGTGTATCCAGACTCCAGTTATTACATTGAGCGTTTAGGCTCCGGTCAGTTTCGTTGGGTATCCAGACTCCGGTTTTTACGTTGAGCGTTCAGGCACCGGTCAGTTTTGTTGGGTATCTAGACTCCGGTTATTACATTGAGCGTTCAGGCTCCGGTCAGTTTCGTTGTGTATCCAGACTCCGGTTTTTATGTTGAGCGTTCAGGCTCCGGTCAGTTTCGTTGGGTATCCAGACTCCGATTTTTACGTTGAGCGTTCATGCTCCGGTCAGTTTTATTGGGTATCCAGACTCCGGTTATTACGTTGAGCGTTCAGGCTCCGGTCAGTTTCGTTGTGTATCCAGACTCCAGTTATTACGTTGAGCGTTCAGGCTCCGGTCAGTTTCATTGGGTATCCAGACTCCGGTTTTTACGTTGAGCATTCAGGCTCCGGTCAGTTTTGTTGAGTATCCAGACTCCGGTTATTACGTTGAGCGTTCAGCCTCCGGTCAGTTTCGTTGTGTATCCAGACTCCAGTTATTACGTTGAGCGTTTAGGCTCCGGTCAGTTTCATTGGGTATCCAGACTCCGGTTTTTACGTTGAGCGTTCAGGCACCGGTCAGTTTTGTTGGGTATCCAGACTCCGGTTATTACATTGAGCGTTCAGGTTCTGGTCAGTTTCGTTGTGTATCCAGACTCCAGTTATTACGTTGAGCGTTCAGGCTCCGGTCAGTTTCGTTGGGTATCCAGACTCCGGTTTCTACGTTGAGCGTTCAGGCTCCGGTCAGTTTTGTTGGGTATCCAGACTCCGGTTATTACGTTGAGCGTTCAGGCTCCGGTCAGTTTCGTTGGGTATCCAAACTCCGGTTATTATGTTGAGCGTTCAGGCTCCGGTCAGTTTCGTTGGGTATCCAGACTCCGGTTATTACATTGAGTGTTTAGGCTCCGGTCAGTTTCGTTTGGTATCCAGACTTCAGTTATTACGTTGAGCATTCAGGCCCCGGTCAGTTTCGTTGGGTATCCAGACTCCGATTTTTACGTTGAGCGTTCAGGCTCCGGTCAGTTTCGTTGGGTATCCAGACTCTGGTTTTTACTTTGAGCGTTCAGGCTCCGGTCAGTTTCGTTGGGTATCCAGACTCCGATTATTACGTTGAGCGTTCAGGCTCCGGTCAGTTTCGTTGGGTATCCAGACTCCGGTTATTACGTTGAGCGTTCAGGCTCCGGTCAGTTTCGTTGGGTATCCAGACTCTGGTTTTTACTTTGAGCGTTCAGGCTCCGGTCAGTTTCGTTGGGTATCCAGACCCTGATTATTACGTTGAGCGTTCAGGCTCCGGTCAGTTTCGTTGGGTATCCAGACTCCGGTTTTTACGTTGAGCGTTCAGGCTCTGGTCAGTTTTTTTGGGTATCCAGACTCCGGTTTTTACGTTGAACGTTCAGGCTCCAGTCAGTTTTGTTGGGTATCCAGACTCCGGTTATTACTTTGAGGGTTCAGGCTCCGGTCATTTTCACTGGGTATCCAGACTCCGGTTATTACATTGAGCGAGCAGGTTCCAGTCAGTTTCGTTGGGTATCCAGACTCCGGTTATTACGTTGAGCGTTCAGGCTCCGGTCAGTTTCGTTGGGTATCCAGACTCCGGTTATTACGTTGAGCGTTCAGGCTCCGGTCAGTTTCGTTGGGTATCGAGACTCTGGTTTTTACTTTGAGCGTTCAGGCTCCGGTCAGTTTCTTTGGGTATCCAGACTCCGGTTATTACATTGAGCGTTCAGGCTCCGGTCAGTTTCGTTGGGTATCCAGACTCCGGTTATTACGTTGAACGTTCAGGCTCCGGTCAGTTTCGTTGGGTATCCAGACTCCGGTTTTTATGTTGAGCGTTCAGGCTCCGGTCAGTTTTGTTGGGTATCCAGACTCTGGTTTTTACGTTGAGCGTTCGGGCTCCGGTCAGTTTTGCTGGGTATCCAGACTCCGGTTATTACGTTGAGCGAGCAGGCTCCGGTCAGTCTCGTTGGGTATCTAGACTCCGGTTATTACGTTTAGCGTTCAGGCTCCGGTCAGTTTCGTTGGGTATCCAGACTCCGGTTTTTACGTTGAGCGTTCAGGATCCGGTCAGTTTTGTTGAGTATCCAGACTCCGGTTATTACATTGAGCGTTCAGGCTCCGGTCAGTTTCGTTGGGTATCCAGACTCCGGTTTTTACGTTGAGCGTTCAGGATCCGGTCAGTTTTGTTGAGTATCCAGACTCCGGTTATTACGTTGAGCGTTCAGGCTCCGGTCAGTTTCGTTGTGTATCCAGACTCCAGTTATTACATTGAGCGTTTAGGCTCCGGTCAGTTTCGTTGGGTATCCAGACTCCGGTTTTTACGTTGAGCGTTCAGGCACCGGTCAGTTTTGTTGGGTATCTAGACTCCGGTTATTACATTGAGCGTACAGGCTCCGGTCAGTTTCGTTGTGTATCCAGACTCCGGTTTTTACGTTGAGCGTTCAGGCTCCGGTCAGTTTCGTTGGGTATCCAGACTCCGATTTTTACGTTGAGCGTTCATGCTCCGGTCAGTTTTATTGGGTATCCAGACTCCGGTTATTACGTTGAGCGTTCAGGCTCCGGTCAGTTTCGTTGTGTATCCAGACTCCAGTTATTACGTTGAGCGTTCAGGCTCCGGTCAGTTTCATTGGGTATCCAGACTCCGGTTTTTACGTTGAGCATTCAGGCTCCGGTCAGTTTTGTTGAGTATCCAGACTCCGGTTATTACGTTGAGCGTTCAGCCTCCGGTCAGTTTCGTTGTGTATCCAGACTCCAGTTATTACGTTGAGCGTTTAGGCTCCGGTCAGTTTCATTGGGTATCCAGACTCCGGTTTTTACGTTGAGCGTTCAGGCACCGGTCAGTTTTGTTGGGTATCCAGACTCCGGTTATTACATTGAGCGTTCAGGTTCTGGTCAGTTTCGTTGTGTATCCAGACTCCAGTTATTACGTTGAGCGTTCAGGCTCCGGTCAGTTTCGTTGGGTATCCAGACTCCGGTTTCTACGTTGAGCGTTCAGGCTCCGGTCAGTTTTGTTGGGTATCCAGACTCCGGTTATTACGTTGAGCGTTCAGGCTCCGGTCAGTTTCGTTGGGTATCCAAACTCCGGTTATTATGTTGAGCGTTCAGGCTCCGGTCAGTTTCGTTGGGTATCCAGACTCCGGTTATTACATTGAGTGTTTAGGCTCCGGTCAGTTTCGTTTGGTATCCAGACTTCAGTTATTACGTTGAGCATTCAGGCCCCGGTCAGTTTCGTTGGGTATCCAGACTCCGATTTTTACGTTGAGCGTTCAGGCTCCGGTCAGTTTCGTTGGGTATCCAGACTCTGGTTTTTACTTTGAGCGTTCAGGCTCCGGTCAGTTTCGTTGGGTATCCAGACTCCGATTATTACGTTGAGCGTTCAGGCTCCGGTCAGTTTCGTTGGGTATCCAGACTCCGGTTATTACGTTGAGCGTTCAGGCTCCGGTCAGTTTCGTTGGGTATCCAGACTCTGGTTTTTACTTTGAGCGTTCAGGCTCCGGTCAGTTTCGTTGGGTATCCAGACCCTGATTATTACGTTGAGCGTTCAGGCTCCGGTCAGTTTCGTTGGGTATCCAGACTCCGGTTTTTACGTTGAGCGTTCAGGCTCTGGTCAGTTTTTTTGGGTATCCAGACTCCGGTTTTTACGTTGAACGTTCAGGCTCCAGTCAGTTTTGTTGGGTATCCAGACTCCGGTTATTACTTTGAGGGTTCAGGCTCCGGTCATTTTCACTGGGTATCCAGACTCCGGTTATTACATTGAGCGAGCAGGTTCCAGTCAGTTTCGTTGGGTATCCAGACTCCGGTTATTACGTTGAGCGTTCAGGCTCCGGTCAGTTTCGTTGGGTATCCAGACTCCGGTTATTACGTTGAGCGTTCAGGCTCCGGTCAGTTTCGTTGGGTATCGAGACTCTGGTTTTTACTTTGAGCGTTCAGGCTCCGGTCAGTTTCTTTGGGTATCCAGACTCCGGTTATTACATTGAGCGTTCAGGCTCCGGTCAGTTTCGTTGGGTATCCAGACTCCGGTTATTACGTTGAACGTTCAGGCTCCGGTCAGTTTCGTTGGGTATCCAGACTCCGGTTTTTATGTTGAGCGTTCAGGCTCCGGTCAGTTTTGTTGGGTATCCAGACTCTGGTTTTTACGTTGAGCGTTCGGGCTCCGGTCAGTTTTGCTGGGTATCCAGACTCCGGTTATTACGTTGAGCGAGCAGGCTCCGGTCAGTCTCGTTGGGTATCTAGACTCCGGTTATTACGTTTAGCGTTCAGGCTCCGGTCAGTTTCGTTGGGTATCCAGACTCCGGTTTTTACGTTGAGCGTTCAGGATCCGGTCAGTTTTGTTGAGTATCCAGACTCCGGTTATTACATTGAGCGTTCAGGCTCCGGTCAGTTTCGTTGGGTATCCAGACTCCGGTTTTTACGTTGAGCGTTCAGGATCCGGTCAGTTTTGTTGAGTATCCAGACTCCGGTTATTACGTTGAGCGTTCAGGCTCCGGTCAGTTTCGTTGTGTATCCAGACTCCAGTTATTACATTGAGCGTTTAGGCTCCGGTCAGTTTCGTTGGGTATCCAGACTCCGGTTTTTACGTTGAGCGTTCAGGCACCGGTCAGTTTTGTTGGGTATCTAGACTCCGGTTATTACATTGAGCGTACAGGCTCCGGTCAGTTTCGTTGTGTATCCAGACTCCGGTTTTTACGTTGAGCGTTCAGGCTCCGGTCAGTTTCGTTGGGTATCCAGACTCCGATTTTTACGTTGAGCGTTCATGCTCCGGTCAGTTTTATTGGGTATCCAGACTCCGGTTATTACGTTGAGCGTTCAGGCTCCGGTCAGTTTCGTTGTGTATCCAGACTCCAGTTATTACGTTGAGCGTTCAGGCTCCGGTCAGTTTCATTGGGTATCCAGACTCCGGTTTTTACGTTGAGCATTCAGGCTCCGGTCAGTTTTGTTGAGTATCCAGACTCCGGTTATTACGTTGAGCGTTCAGCCTCCGGTCAGTTTCGTTGTGTATCCAGACTCCAGTTATTACGTTGAGCGTTTAGGCTCCGGTCAGTTTCATTGGGTATCCAGACTCCGGTTTTTACGTTGAGCGTTCAGGCACCGGTCATTTTTGTTGGGTATCCAGACTCCGGTTATTACATTGAGCGTTCAGGTTCTGGTCAGTTTCGTTGTGTATCCAGACTCCAGTTATTACGTTGAGCGTTCAGGCTCCGGTCAGTTTCGTTGGGTATCCAGACTCCGGTTTCTACGTTGAGCGTTCAGGCTCCGGTCAGTTTTGTTGGGTATCCAGACTCCGGTTATTACGTTGAGCGTTCAGGCTCCGGTCAGTTTCGTCGGGTATCCAAACTCCGGTTATTATGTTGAGCGTTCAGGCTCCGGTCAGTTTCGTTGGGTATCCAGACTCCGGTTATTACATTGAGTGTTTAGGCTCCGGTCAGTTTCGTTTGGTATCCAGACTTCAGTTATTAAGTTGAGCATTCAGGCCCCGGTCAGTTTCGTTGGGTATCCAGACTCCGATTTTTACGTTGAGCGTTCAGGCTCCGGTCAGTTTCGTTGGGTATCCAGACTCTGGTTTTTACTTTGAGCGTTCAGGCTCCGGTCAGTTTCGTTGGGTATCCAGACTCCGATTATTACGTTGAGCGTTCAGGCTCCGGTCAGTTTCGTTGGGTATCCAGACTCCGGTTATTACGTTGAGCGTTCAGGCTCCGGTCAGTTTCGTTTGGTATCCAGACTCTGGTTTTTACTTTGAGCGTTCAGGCTCCGGTCAGTTTCGTTGGGTATCCAGACCCCGATTATTACGTTGAGCGTTCAGGCTCCGGTCAGTTTCGTTGGGTATCCAGACTCCGGTTTTTACGTTGAGCGTTCAGGCTCTGGTCAGTTTTTTTGGGTATCCAGACTCCGGTTTTTACGTTGAACGTTCAGGCTCCAGTCAGTTTTGTTGGGTATCCAGACTCCGGTTATTACTTTGAGGGTTCAGGCTCCGGTCATTTTCACTGGGTATCCAGACTCCGGTTATTACATTGAGCGAGCAGGTTCCAGTCAGTTTCGTTGGGTATCCAGACTCCGGTTATAACTTTGAGCGTTCAGGCTCTGGTCAGTTTCGTTGGGTATCTAGACTCCGGTTATTACGTTGAGCGTTCAGGCTCCGTTCAGTTTCGTTGCGTATCCACACTTCGGTTATTACATTGATGGTTCAGGCTCCAGTCAGTTTCGTTGTGTATCCAGATTCTGGTTATTACGTTGAACGTTCAGGCTCCGGTCAGTTTTGTTGGGTATCCAGACTCCGGTTATTACGTTGAACGTTCAGGCTCTGGTCAGTTTCGTAGGGTATCCGAACTCCGGTTATTACGTTGAGCGTTCAAGCTCCGATCAGTTTCGTTGTGTATCTAGATTCTGGTTATTACGTTGAGCGTTCAGGCTCCGGTCATTTTCGTTGAGCTTCCAGACTCCAGTTATTACGTTGTGCGTTCAGGCTCCGGTCAGTTTCGTTGAGTATCCGAACTCCGGTTATTACGTTGAGCATTCAGGCTCCGGTCAATTTCGTTTTGTATCCAGACTCCGGTTATTACGTTGAGCGTTCAGACTCCGGTCATTTTTGTTGAGCATCCAGACTCCAGTTATTACGTTGTGCGTTCAGGCTCCAGTCAGTTTCGTTGAGTATCCAGACTCCGGTTATTACGTTGAGCGTTCAGGCTCCGGTCAGTTTCGTTGTGTATCCAGACTCCAGTTATTACATTGAGCGTTCAGGCTCCGGTCAGTTTCGTTGGGTATCCAGACTCCGGTTTTTACGTTGAGCGTTCAGGATCCGGTCAGTTTTGTTGAGTATCCAGACTCCGGTTATTACGTTGAGCGTTCAGGCTCCGGTCAGTTTCGTTGTGTATCCAGACTCCAGTTATTACATTGAGCGTTTAGGCTCCGGTCAGTTTCGTTGGGTATCCAGACTCCGGTTTTTACGTTGAGCATTCAGGCACCGGTCAGTTTCGTTGTGTATCCAGACTCCAGTTATTACATTGAGCGTTCAGGCTCCGGTCAGTTTCGTTGTTTATCCAGACTCCAGTTATTACGTTGAGCGTTCAGGCTCCGGTCAGTTTCGTTGGGTATCCAGACTCCGGTTTTTACGTTGAGCGTTCATGCTCCGGTCAGTTTTAGTGGGTATCCAGACTCCGGTTATTACGTTGAGCGTTCAGGCTCCGTTCAGTTTCGTTGTGTATCCAGACTCCAGTTATTACGTTGAGCGTTCAGGCTCCGGTCAGTTTCATTGGGTATCCAGACTCCGGTTTTTACGTTGAGCATTCAGGCTCCGGTCAGTTTTGTTGAGTATCTAGACTCCGGTTATTACGTTGAGCGTTCAGCCTCCGGTCAGTTTCGTTGTGTATCCAGACTCCAGTTATTACGTTGAGCGTTTAGGCTCCGGTCAGTTTCGTTGGGTATCCAGACTCCGGTTTTTACGTTGAGCGTTCAGGCACCGGTCAGTTTTGTTGGGTATCCAGACTCCGGTTATTACATTGAGCGTTCAGGCTCCGGTCAGTTTCGTTGTGTATCCAGACTCCAGTTATTACGTTGAGCGTTCAGGCTCCGGTCAGTTTCGTTGGGTATCCAGACTCCGGTTTTTACGTTGAGCGTTCAGGCTCCGGTCAGTTTTGTTGGGTATCCAGACTCCGGTTATTACTTTGAGGGTTCAGGCTCCGGTCATTTTCACTGGGTATCCAGACTCCGGTTATTACATTGAGCGAGCAGGTTCCAGTCAGTTTCGTTGGGTATCCAGACTCCGGTTATAACGTTGAGCGTTCAGGCTCTGGTCAGTTTCGTTGGGTATCTAGACTCCGGTTATTACGTTGAGCGTTCAGGCTCCGTTCAGTTTCGTTGCGTATCCACACTTCGGTTATTACATTGATGGTTCAGGCTCCAGTCAGTTTCGTTGTGTATCCAGATTCTGGTTATTACGTTGAACGTTCAGGCTCCGGTCAGTTTTGTTGGGTATCCAGACTCCGGTTATTACGTTGAACGTTCAGGCTCCGGTCAGTTTCGTAGGGTATCCGAACTCCGGTTATTACGTTGAGCGTTCAAGCTCCGATCAGTTTCGTTGTGTATCTAGATTCTGGTTATTACGTTGAGCGTTCAGGCTCCGGTCATTTTCGTTGAGCTTCCAGACTCCAGTTATTACGTTGTGCGTTCAGGCTCCGGTCAGTTTCGTTGAGTATCCGAACTCCGGTTATTACGTTGAGCATTCAGGCTCCGGTCAATTTCGTTTTGTATCCAGACTCCGGTTATTACGTTGAGCGTTCAGACTCCGGTCATTTTCGTTGAGCATCCAGACTCCAGTTATTACGTTGTGCGTTCAGGCTCCGGTCAGTTTCGTTGAGTATCCAGACTCCGGTTATTACGTTGAGCGTTCAGGCTCCGGTCAGTTTCGTTGTGTATCCAGACTCCAGTTATTACATTGAGCGTTCAGGCTCCGGTCAGTTTCGTTGGGTATCCAGACTCCGGTTTTTACGTTGAGCGTTCAGGATCCGGTCAGTTTTGTTGAGTATCCAGACTCCGGTTATTACGTTGAGCGTTCAGGCTCCAGTCAGTTTCGTTGTGTATCCAGACTCCAGTTATTACATTGAGCGTTTAGGCTCCGGTCAGTTTCGTTGGGTATCCAGACTCCGGTTTTTACGTTGAGCATTCAGGCACCGGTCAGTTTCGTTGTGTATCCAGACTCCAGTTATTACATTGAGCGTTCAGGCTCCGGTCAGTTTCGTTGTTTATCCAGACTCCAGTTATTACGTTGAGCGTTCAGGCTCCGGTCAGTTTCGTTGGGTATCCAGACTCCGGTTTTTACGTTGAGCGTTCATGCTCCGGTCAGTTTTAGTGGGTATCCAGACTCCGGTTATTACGTTGAGCGTTCAGGCTCCGGTCAGTTTCGTTGTGTATCCAGACTCCAGTTATTACGTTGAGCGTTCAGGCTCCGGTCAGTTTCATTGGGTATCCAGACTCCGGTTTTTACGTTGAGCATTCAGGCTCCGGTCAGTTTTGTTGAGTATCTAGACTCCGGTTATTACGTTGAGCATTCAGCCTCCGGTCAGTTTCGTTGTGTATCCAGACTCCAGTTATTACGTTGAGCGTTTAGGCTCCGGTCAGTTTCGTTGGGTATCCAGACTCCGGTTTTTACGTTGAGCGTTCAGGCACCGGTCAGTTTTGTTGGGTATCCAGACTCCGGTTATTACATTGAGCGTTCAGGCTCCGGTCAGTTTCGTTGTGTATCCAGACTCCAGTTATTACGTTGAGCGTTCAGGCTCCGGTCAGTTTCGTTGGGTATCCAGACTCCGGTTTTTACGTTGAGCGTTCAGGCTCCGGTCAGTTTTGTTGGGTATCCAGACTTCGGTTATTACGTTGAGCGTTCAGGCTCCGGTCAGTTTCGTTGGGTATCCAGACCCCTGTTATTATGTTGAGTGTTCAGGCTCCGGTCAGTTTCTTTGGATATCCAGACTCCGGTTATTACATTGAGTGTTTAGGCTCCGGTCAGTTTCGTTTGGTATCCAGACTTCAGTTATTACGTTGAGCATTCAGGCCCCGGTCAGTTTCGTTGGGTATCCAGACTCCGATTTTTACGTTGAGCGTTCAGGCTCCGGGCAGTTTTGTTGGGTATCCAGACTCTGGTTTTTACGTTGAGCGTTCAGGCTCCGGTCAGTTTTGTTGGGTATCCAGACTCCGGTTATTACGTTAAGCGTTCAGGCTCCGGTCAGTTTCGTTGGGTATCCAGACTCCGGTTATTACGTTGAGCGTTCAGGCTCCGGTCAGTTTCGTTGGGTATCCAGACTCTGGTTTTTACTTTGAGCGTTCAGGCTCCGGTCAGTTTCTTTGGGTATCCAGACTCCGGTTATTACATTGAGCGTTCAGGCTCCGGTCAGTTTCGTTGGGTATCCAGACTCCGGTTATTACGTTGAACGTTCAGGCTCCGGTCAGTTTCGTTGGGTATCCAGACTCCGGTTTTTATGTTGAGCGTTCAGGCTCCGGTCAGTTTTGTTGGGTATCCAGACTCTGGTTTTTACGTTGAGCGTTCGGGCTCCGGTCAGTTTTGCTGGGTATCCAGACTCCGGTTATTACGTTGAGCGAGCAGGCTCCGGTCAGTCTCGTTGGGTATCTAGACTCCGGTTATTACGTTGAGCGTTCAGGCTCCGGTCAGTTTCGTTGGGTATCCAGACTCCGGTTTTTACGTTGAGCGTTCAGGATCCGGTCAGTTTTGTTGAGTATCCAGACTCCGATTATTACATTGAGCGTTCAGGCTCCGGTCAGTTTCGTTGGGTATCCAGACTCCGGTTTTTACGTTGAGCGTTCAGGATCCGGTCAGTTTTGTTGAGTATCCAGACTCCGGTTATTACGTTGAGTGTTCAGGCTCCGGTCAGTTTCGTTGTGTATCCAGACTCCAGTTATTACATTGAGCGTTTAGGCTCCGGTCAGTTTCGTTGGGTATCCAGACTCCGGTTTTTACGTTGAGCGTTCAGGCACCGGTCAGTTTTGTTGGGTATCTAGACTCCGGTTATTACATTGAGCGTTCAGGCTCCGGTCAGTTTCGTTGTGTATCCAGACTCCGGTTTTTACGTTGAGCGTTCAGGGTCCGGTCAGTTTCGTTGGGTATCCAGACTCCGATTTTTACGTTGAGCGTTCATGCTCCGGTCAGTTTTATTGGGTATCCAGACTCCGGTTATTACGTTGAGCGTTCAGGCTCCGGTCAGTTTCGTTGTGTATCCAGACTCCAGTTATTACGTTGAGCATTCAGGCTCCGGTCAGTTTCATTGGGTATCCAGACTCCGGTTTTTACGTTGAGCATTCAGGCTCCGGTCAGTTTTGTTGAGTATCCAGACTCCGGTTATTACGTTGAGCGTTCAGCCTCCGGTCAGTTTCGTTGTGTATCCAGACTCCAGTTATTACGTTGAGCGTTTAGGCTCCGGTCAGTTTCATTGGGTATCCAGACTCCGGTTTTTACGTTGAGCGTTCAGGCACCGGTCAGTTTTGTTGGGTATCCAGACTCCGGTTATTACATTGAGCGTTCAGGCTCTGGTCAGTTTCGTTGTGTATCCAGACTCCAGTTATTACGTTGAGCGTTCAGGCTCCGGTCAGTTTCGTTGGGTATCCAGACTCCGGTTTTTACGTTGAGCGTTCAGGCTCCGGTCAGTTTTGTTGGGTATCCAGACTCCGGTTATTACGTTGAGCGTTCAGGCTCCGGTCAGTTTCGTTGGGTATCCAAACTCCGGTTATTATGTTGAGCGTTCAGGCTCCGGTCAGTTTCGTTGGGTATCCAGACTCCGGTTATTACATTGAGTGTTTAGGCTCCGGTCAGTTTCGTTTGGTATCCAGACTTCAGTTATTACGTTGAGCATTCAGGCCCCGGTCAGTTTCGTTGGGTATCCAGACTCCGATTTTTACGTTGAGCGTTCAGGCTCCGGTCAGTTTCGTTGGGTATCCAGACTCTGGTTTTTACTTTGAGCGTTCAGGCTCCGGTCAGTTTCGTTGGGTATCCAGACTCCGATTATTACATTGAGCGTTCAGGCTCCGGTCAGTTTCGTTGGGTATCCAGACTCCGGTTATTACGTTGAGCGTTCAGGCTCCGGTCAGTTTCGTTGGGTATCCAGACTCTGGTTTTTACTTTGAGCGTTCAGGCTCCGGTCAGTTTCGTTGGGTATCCAGACCCCGATTATTACGTTGAGCGTTCAGGCTCCGGTCAGTTTCGTTGGGTATCCAGACTCCGGTTTTTACGTTGAGCGTTCAGGCTCTGGTCAGTTTTTTTGGGTATCCAGACTCCGGTTTTTACGTTGAACGTTCAGGCTCCAGTCAGTTTTGTTGGGTATCCAGACTCCGGTTATTACTTTGAGGGTTCAGGCTCCAGTCATTTTCACTGGGTATCCAGACTCCGGTTATTACATTGAGCGAGCAGGTTCCAGTCAGTTTCGTTGGGTATCCAGACTCCGGTTATAACGTTGAGCGTTCAGGCTCTGGTCAGTTTCGTTGGGTATCTAGACTCCGGTTATTACGTTGAGCGTTCAGGCTCCGTTCAGTTTCGTTGCGTATCCACACTTCGGTTATTACATTGATGGTTCAGGCTCCAGTCAGTTTCGTTGTGTATCCAGATTCTGGTTATTACGTTGAATGTTCAGGCTCCGGTCAGTTTTGTTGGGTATCCAGACTCCGGTTATTACGTTGAACGTTCAGGCTCCGGTCAGTTTCGTAGGGTATCCGAACTCCGGTTATTACGTTGAGCGTTCAAGCTCCGATCAGTTTCGTTGTGTATCTAGATTCCGGTTATTACGTTGAGCGTTCAGGCTCCGGTCATTTTCGTTGAGCATCCAGACTCCAGTTATTACGTTGTGTGTTCAGGCTCCGGTCAGTTTCGTTGAGTATCCGAACTCCGGTTATTACGTTGAGCATTCAGGCTCCGGTCAATTTCGTTTTGTATCCAGACTCCGGTTATTACGTTGAGCGTTCAGACTCCGGTCATTTTCGTTGAGCATCCAGACTCCAGTTATTACGTTGTGCGTTGAGCATTCAGGCTCCGGTCAGTTTCGTTGGGTATCCAGACTCCGGTTTTTACGTTGAGCGTTCATGCTCCGGTCAGTTTTCGTTGAGTATCCAGACTCCGGTTATTACGTTGAGCGTTCAGGCTCCGGTCAGTTTCGTTATGTATCCAGACTCCAGTTATTACATTGAGCGTTCAGGCTCCGGTCAGTTTCGTTGGGTATCCAGACTCCGGTTTTTACGTTGAGCGTTCAGGATCCGGTCAGTTTTGTTGAGTATCCAGACTCCGGTTATTACGTTGAGCGTTCAGGCTCCGGTCAGTTTCGTTGTGTATCCAGACTCCAGTTATTACATTGAGCGTTTAGGCTCCGGTCAGTTTCGTTGGGTATCCAGACTCCGGTTTTTACGTTGAGCATTCAGGCAACGGTCAGTTTTGTTGGGTATCTAGACTCCGGTTATTACATTGAGCGTTCAGGCTCCGGTCAGTTTCGTTGTGTATGCAGACTCCAGTTATTACGTTGAGCATTCAGGCTCCGGTCAGTTTCGTTGGGTATCCAGACTCCGGTTTTTACGTTGAGCGTTCATGCTCCGGTCAGTTTTATTGGGTATCCAGACTCCGGTTATTACGTTGAGCGTTCAGGCTCCGGTCAGTTTCGTTGTGTATCCAGACTCCAGTTATTACGTTGAGCGTTCAGGCTCCGGTCAGTTTCATTAGGTATCCAGACTCCGGTTTTTACGTTGAGCATTCAGGCTCCGGTCAGTTTTGTTGAGTATCCAGACTCCGGTTATTACGTTGAGCGTTCAGCCTCCGGTCAGTTTCGTTGTGTATCCAGACTCCAGTTATTACGTTGAGCGTTTAGGCTCCGGTCAGTTTCGTTGGGTATCCAGACTCCGGTTTTTACGTTGAGCGTTCAGGCACCGGTCAGTTTTGTTGGGTATCCAGACTCCGGTTATTACATTGAGCGTTCAGGCTCCGGTCAGTTTCGTTGTGTATCCAGACTCCAGTTATTACGTTGAGCGTTCAGGCTCCGGTCAGTTTCGTTGGGTATCCAGACTCCGGTTTTTACGTTGAGCGTTCAGGCTCCGGTCAGTTTTGTTGGGTATCCAGACTTCGGTTATTACGTTGAGCGTTCAGGCTCCGGTCAGTTTCGTTGGGTATCCAGACCCCTGTTATTATGTTGAGTGTTCAGGCTCCGGTCAGTTTCGTTGGATATCCAGACTCCGGTTATTACATTGAGTGTTTAGGCTCCGGTCAGTTTCGTTTGGTATCCAGACTTCAGTTATTACGTTGAGCATTCAGGCCCCGGTCAGTTTCGTTGGGTATCCAGACTCCGATTTTTACGTTGAGCGTTCAGGCTCCGGGCAGTTTTGTTGGGTATCCAGACTCTGGTTTTTACGTTGAGCGTTCAGGCTCCGGTCAGTTTTGTTGGGTATCCAGACTCCGGTTATTACGTTAAGCGTTCAGGCTCCGGTCAGTTTCGTTGGGTATCCAGACTCCGGTTATTACGTTGAGCGTTCAGGTTCCGGTCAGTTTCGTTGGGTATCCAGACTCTGGTTTTTACTTTGAGCGTTCAGGCTCCGGTCAGTTTCTTTGGGTATCCAGACTCTGGTTATTACATTGAGCGTTCAGGCTCCGGTCAATTTCGTTGGGTATCCAGACTTCGGTTATTACGTTGAACGTTCAGGCTCCGGTCAGTTTCGTTGGGTATCCAGACTCCGGTTTTTATGTTGAGCGTTCAGGCTCCGGTCAGTTTTGTTGGGTATCCAGACTCTGGTTTTTACGTTGAGCGTTCGGGCTCCGGTCAGCTTTGCTGGGTATCCAGACTCCGGTTATTACTTTGAGCGAGCAGGCTCCGTTCAGTCTCGTTGGGTATCTAGACTCCGGTTATTACGTTGAGCGTTCAGGCTCCGGTCAGTTTCGTTGGGTATCCAGACTCCGGTTTTTACGTTGAGCGTTCAGGATCCGGTCAGTTTTGTTGAGTATCCAGACTCCGGTTATTACATTGAGCGTTCAGGATCCAGTCAGTTTCGTTGGGTATCCAGACTCCGGTTTTTACGTTGAGCGTTCAGGATCCGGTCAGTTTTGTTGAGTATCCAGACTCCGGTTATTACGTTCAGCGTTCAGGCTCCGGTCAGTTTCGTTGTGTATCCAGACTCCAGTTATTACATTGAGCGTTTAGGCTCCGGTCAGTTTCGTTGGGTATCCAGACTCCGGTTTTTACGTTGAGCGTTTAGGCACCGGTCAGTTTTGTTGGGTATCTAGACTCCGGTTATTACATTGAGCGTTCAGGCTCCGGTCAGTTTCGTTGGGTATCCAGACTCCGGTTTTTACGTTGAGCGTTCAGGCTCCGGTCAGTTTCGTTGGGTATCCAGACTCCGGTTTTTACGTTGAGCGTTCATGCTCCGGTCAGTTTTATTGGGTATCCAGACTCCGGTTATTACGTTGAGCGTTCAGGCTCCGGTCAGTTTCGTTGTGTATCCAGACTCCAGTTATTACGTTGAGCGTTCAGGCTCCGGTCAGTTTCATTGGGTATCCAGACTCCGGTTTTTACGTTGAGCATTCAGGCTCCGGTCAGTTTTGTTGAGTATCCAGACTCCGGTTATTACGTTGAGCGTTCAGCCTCCGGTCAGTTTCGTTGTGTATCCAGACTCCAGTTATTACGTTGAGCGTTTAGGCTCCGGTCAGTTTCGTTGTGTATCCAGACTCCGGTTATTACGTTGAGCGTTCAGGCACCGGTCAGTTTTGTTGGGTATCCAGACTCCGGTTATTACATTGAGTGTTCAGGCTCCGGTCAGTTTCGTTGGGTATCCAGACTCCGGTTATTACGTTGAGCGTTCAGGCTCCGGTCAGTTTCGTTGGGTATCTAGACCCCTGTTATTATGTTGAGCGTTCAGGCTCCGGTCAGTTTCGTTGGATATCCAGACTCCGGTTATTACATTGAGTGTTTAGGCTCCGGTCAGTTTCGTTTGGTATCCAGACTTCAGTTATTACGTTGAGCATTCAGGCCCCGGTCAGTTTCGTTGGGTATCCAGACTCCGATTTTTACGTTGAGCGTTCAGTCTCCGGTCAGTTTCGTTGGGTATCCAGACTCCGGTTTTTACGTTGAGCGTTCATGCTCCGGTCAATTTTATTGGGTATCCAGACTCCGGTTATTACGTTGAGCGTTCAGGCTCCGGTCAGTTTCGTTGTGTATCCAGACTCCAGTTATTACGTTGAGCGTTCAGGCTCCGGTCAGTTTCGTTGGGTATGCAGACTCCGATTATTACATTGAACGTTCAGGCTCCGGTCAGTTTTGTTGAGTATCCAGACTCCGGTTATTACGTTGAGCGTTCAGGCTCCGGTCAGTTTCGTTGGGTATCCAGACTCTGGTTTTTACTTTGAGCGTTCAGGCTCCGGTCAGTTTCGTTGGGTATCCAGACCCCGATTATTACGTTGAGCGTTCAGGCTCCGGTCAGTTTCGTTCGGTATCCAGACTCCGGTTTTTACGTTGAGCGTTCAGGCTCCGGTCAGTTTTTTTGGGTATCCAGACTCCGGTTATTACATTGAGCGTTCAGGCTCCGGTCAGTTTCGTTGTGTATCCAGACTCCAGTTATTACGTTGAGCGTTCAGGCTCCGGTCAGTTTCGTTGGGTATCCAGACTCCGGTTTTTACGTTGAGCGTTCAGGCACCGGTCAGTTTTATTGGGTATCCAGACTCCGGTTTTTACATTGAGCGTTCAGGCTCCGGTCAGTTTCGTTGTGTATCCAGACTCCAGTTATTACGTTGAGCGTTCAGGCTCCGGTCAGTTTCATTGGGTATCCAGACTCCGGTTTTTACGTTGAGCATTCAGGCTCCGGTCAGTTTTGTTGAGTATCCAGACTCCGGTTATTACGTTGAGCGTTCAGGCTCCGGTCAGTTTCGTTGTGTATCCAGACTCCAGTTATTACGTTGAGCGTTCAGGCACCGGTCAGTTTCATTGGGTATCCAGACTCCGGTTTTTACGTTGAGCGTTCAGGCTCCGGTCAGTTTTGTTGGGTATCCAGACTCCGGTTATTACTTTGAGCGTTCAGGCTCCGGTCAGTTTTGTTGGGTATCCAGACTCCGGTTTTTACGTTGAGCGTTCATGCTCCGGTCAGTTTTATTGGGTATCCAGACTCCGGTTATTACGTTGAGCGTTCAGGCTCCGGTCAGTTTCGTTGTGTATCCAGAGTCCAGTTATTACGTTGAGCGTTCAGGCTCCGGTCAGTTTCATTAGGTATCCAGACTCCGGTTTTTACGTTGAGCATTCAGGCTCCGGTCAGTTTTGTTGAGTATCCAGACTCCGGTTATTACGTTGAGCGTTCAGCCTCCGGTCAGTTTCGTTGTGTATCCAGACTCCAGTTATTACGTTGAGCGTTTAGGCTCCGGTCAGTTTCGTTGGGTATCCAGACTCCGGTTTTTACGTTCAGCGTTCAGGCACCGGTAAGTTTTGTTGGGTATCCAGACTCCGGTTTTTATGTTGAGCGTTCAGGCTCCGGTCAGTTTTGTTGGGTATCCAGACTTCGGTTATTACGTTGAGCGTTCAGGCTCCGGTCAGTTTCGTTGGGTATCCAGACCCCTGTTATTATGTTGAGTGTTCAGGCTCCGGTTAGTTTCGTTGGATATCCAGACTCCGGTTATTACATTGAGTGTTTAGGCTCCGGTCAGTTTCGTTTGGTATCCAGACTTCAGTTATTACGTTGAGCATTCAGGCCCCGGTCAGTTTCGTTGGGTATCCAGACTCCGATTTTTACGTTGAGCGTTCAGGCTCCGGGCAGTTTTGTTGGGTATCCAGACTCTGGTTTTTACGTTGAGCGTTCAGGCTCCGGTCAGTTTTGTTGGGTATCCAGACTCCGGTTATTACGTTAAGCGTTCAGGCTCCGGTCAGTTTCGTTGGGTATCCAGACTCCGGTTATTACGTTGAGCGTTCAGGCTCCGGTCAGTTTCGTTGGGTATCCAGACTCTGGTTTTTACTTTGAGCGTTCAGGCTCCGGTCAGTTTCTTTGGGTATCCAGACTCCGGTTATTACATTGAGCGTTCAGGCTCCGGTCAGTTTCGTTGGGTATCCAGACTCCGGTTATTACGTTGAACGTTCAGGCTCCGGTCAGTTTCGTTGGGTATCCAGACTCCGGTTTTTATGTTGAGCGTTCAGGCTTCGGTCAGTTTTGTTGGGTATCCAGACTCTGGTTTTTACGTTGAGCGTTCGGGCTCCGGTCAGCTTTGCTGGGTATCCAGACTCCGGTTATTACTTTGAGCGAGCAGGCTCCGTTCAGTCTCGTTGGGTATCTAGACTCCGGTTATTACGTTGAGCGTTCAGGCTCCGGTCAGTTTCGTTGGGTATCCAGACTCCGGTTTTTACGTTGAGCGTTCAGGATCCGGTCAGTTTTGTTGAGTATCCAGACTCCGGTTATTACATTGAGCGTTCAGGATCCAGTCAGTTTCGTTGGGTATCCAGACTCCGGTTTTTACGTTGAGCGTTCAGGATCCGGTCAGTTTTGTTGAGTATCCAGACTCCGGTTATTACGTTCAGCGTTCAGGCTCCGGTCAGTTTCGTTGTGTATCCAGACTCCAGTTATTACATTGAGCGTTTAGGCTCCGGTCAGTTTCGTTGGGTATCCAGACTCCGGTTTTTACGTTGAGCGTTCAGGCACCGGTCAGTTTTGTTGGGTATCTAGACTCCGGTTATTACATTGAGCGTTCAGGCTCCGGTCAGTTTCGTTGTGTATCCAGACTCCGGTTTTTACGTTGAGCGTTCAGGCTCCGGTCAGTTTCGTTGGGTATCCAGACTCCGGTTTTTACGTTGAGCGTTCATGCTCCGGTCAGTTTTATTGGGTATCCAGACTCCGGTTATTACATTGAGCGTTCAGGCTCCGGTCAGTTTCGTTGTGTATCCAGACTCCAGTTATTACGTTGAGCGTTCAGGCTCCGGTCAGTTTCATTGGGTATCCAGACTCCGGTTTTTACGTTGAGCATTCAGGCTCCGGTCAGTTTTGTTGAGTATCCAGACTCCGGTTATTACGTTGAGCGTTCAGCCTCCGGTCAGTTTCGTTGTGTATCCAGACTCCAGTTATTACGTTGAGCGTTTAGGCTCCGGTCAGTTTCGTTGTGTATCCAGACTCCGGTTATTACGTTGAGCGTTCAGGCACCGGTCAGTTTTGTTGGGTATCCAGACTCCGGTTATTACATTGAGTGTTCAGGCTCCGGTCAGTTTCGTTGGGTATCCAGACTCCGGTTATTACGTTGAGCGTTCAGGCTCCGGTCAGTTTCGTTGGGTATCCAGACCCCTGTTATTATGTTGAGTGTTCAGGCTCCGGTCAGTTTCGTTGGATATCCAGACTCCGGTTATTACATTGAGTGTTTAGGCTCCGGTCAGTTTCGTTTGGTATCCAGACTTCAGTTATTACGTTGAGCATTCAGGCCCCGGTCAGTTTCGTTGGGTAGCCAGACTCCGATTTTTACGTTGAGCGTTCAGGCTCCGGTTAGTTTCGTTGGGTATCCAGACTCCGGTTTTTACGTTGAGCGTTCATGCTCCGGTCAGTTTTATTGGGTATCCAGACTCCGGTTATTACGTTGAGCGTTCAGGCTCCGGTCAGTTTCGTTGTGTATCCAGACTCCAGTTATTACGTTGAGCGTTCAGGCTCCGGTCAGTTTCGTTGGGTATCCAGACTCCGATTATTACATTGAGCGTTCAGGCTCCGGTCAGTTTTGTTGAGTATCCAGACTCCGGTTATTACGTTGAGCGTTCAGGCTCCGGTCAGTTTCGTTAGGTATCCAGACTCTGGTTTTTACTTTGAGCGTTCAGGCTCCGGTCAGTTTCGTTGGGTATCCAGACCCCGATTATTACGTTGAGCGTTCAGGCTCCGGTCAGTTTCGTTCGGTATCCAGACTCCGGTTTTTACGTTGAGCGTTCAGGCTCCGGTCAGTTTTTTTGGGTATCCAGACTCCGGTTATTACATTGAGCGTTCAGGCTCCGGTCAGTTTCGTTGTGTATCCAGACTCCAGTTATTACGTTGAGCGTTCAGGCTCCGGTCAGTTTCGTTGGGTATCCAGACTCCGGTTTTTACGTTGAGCGTTCAGGCTCCGGTCAGTTTTATTGGGTATCCAGACTCCGGTTTTTACATTGAGCGTTCAGGCTCCGGTCAGTTTCGTTGTGTATCCAGACTCCAGTTATTACGTTGAGCGTTCAGGCTCCGGTCAGTTTCATTGGGTATCCAGACTCCGGTTTTTACGTTGAGCATTCAGGCTCCGGTCAGTTTTGTTGAGTATCCAGACTCCGGTTATTACGTTGAGCGTTCAGGCTCCGGTCAGTTTCGTTGTGTATCTAGACTCCAGTTATTACGTTGAGCGTTCAGGCACCGGTCAGTTTCATTGGGTATCCAGACTCCGGTTTTTACGTTGAGCGTTCAGGCTCCGGTCAGTTTTGTTGGGTATCCAGACTCCGGTTATTACTTTGAGCGTTCAGGCTCCGGTCAGTTTTGTTGGGTATCCAGACTCCGGTTTTTACGTTGAGCGTTCATGCTCCGGTCAGTTTTATTGGGTATCCAGACTCCGGTTATTACGTTGAGCGTTCAGGCTCCGGTCAGTTTCGTTGTGTATCCAGAGTCCAGTTATTACTGTCGCTACTGCGAAAATCGGCGCCGGCTGAACAGAAGAGTCGCCACCGTGCGTTATTTATCCCACGGGAGGGAAAGGAAACGCTCAGAGTAAACCTCGCACAACACGGGAAAGGTATGGTCGTCGCAACCAAAACCTGGATTCGGGAGTCGGTTACGCAAGGGGAAGGTATTAGCACCCCTCACGTCCGTCGTACTCGACGGGATCCACGCTTGTTTTCGGGTATGGATTGTTATTCTATCTACTCTAAAGGTCAGGGGTTAAAAAGAAAAGAGAATGAAAATAAAATGACTCGGCAAAGTATCGCACTTTATGCCTACGTATTCCCGCCTGGAACGAGAAATCAGAGTCAACGTAGTTCGCCTACCTACGGGAAAGGAGGGGAAGGTTGCTCGCTAGGATATCGCATCCTATGCCTACGTACTTTCACACGGCATGAAAGATCAGAGCAAACGTAGTTCGGGCCACGTACGACACAAGCTTGCCTTGGTTGATTTTATTCCTTCTGAAAAAGGTTTTCTGATTAGCGGTCCCGGCGGACAAAAATGACGTTTTGATGAGTTCACATTCTTTTACGAAAGAAGTGTCTTTTATGGTGTTTGAAATCTTTATGTGTTTTTCTGTTTGTTTTGAGAAAGAAAGAGACAGAACTCTAACCTACGGTTGCGAAGGGAAATAAACTAACCTAATATTATCATGCATGGGTTAAGACCTAGTGTCTATCATGCTCCTCTCTTGCACAGAGAGAAACAGAGATCCTACGGGATAGGCAGAAACAGAAACAATACCAGATATATACAGTAAAGCAGTAAAATGCATGGATGCAACAGTACAAGCGAGGCAAGGGAGTCCCACTCAACCTCGAACCTAGAAAACAATAGGCAAAAGTGAACAGACTTCACTTTCAACCCAGCAGGGTAGACAGCAAACAATACAGTCCAGAAAACCAATCAATACATCAGCAATGAAATACAGCAATAAAAAAACAGCATCAGCAGCTCTGAATCAACATCTGGCTTCAAGTAATCTCCAATCAGCTACAGGCTTCAACAAGCATCAATCTCCATCTTCATGACCTTCAGGCAAGGGCTTTGATCATCAGTCTTCTATCTGCAATGGCTTTTCTTCAAGCTCAAACCTCCAGGATGAGGGATTAGTCACAAGAGTGAATTGGGTGTTAAGCAATCAGTTGACTACCAAGGGTGGTGAACAGACTGCTTCTAACACAAAAGACATTTTCTCTCAAGAGTTCTATCTCTTAGACACTATCACCAAGCCTTCCAAAGGAAGGGGGTGAGTGTCTTAGAGAGACTCTGAATCACAGAGAAGAATGGATGCAGACAAGGCAATCCATGTTTGAGAAACAAACTTTCTAACCTAAAGCTCTGCCTAGCTCCTAAACCCTAGTCTCCTCAGCAGCTGCTAGCAAGAACCTCCTCTCCAACTCTGGCAGTTGATCTTCAATCTTTGGATCTCCAATGGTCTTCATCTCCTCAAGTCTTCAGCTCTCCCAAGTCCCCAGACAATCCCAATACCCAAACAAACAAGCAATAATCCCCAGAGGGCACACCACACCAGTCAATCAGACATACACAGAATATTAATAGCAGTAGGGGAATCCTAACTTTTCTCTAAGGGATCTAATAACTACCCATAGCCCCTATAGTCCCATAACTAATCTAGTCAAACCCTAAGTCCTAAGGGAAAGAATCAAACTTCTTAAGTCATCACCTAAAAACCCTAATTTGTTCATGTTGTTCAAGCCTACATTAATCACCTAAAATTAATTTCTAAAAATGGGAATTAAATTGTTTCTACAAGTTAATATCTAATCTAAACAACCTAAAAAGAATGAACAAAAAATATGAAAACATCTAATAGAACAAAAATTAATAAAATCATGCATGAAATGAAGCTATTTAAAATGTCATTTGTTTAGAAAATATGAAAAAAATATCAAATAAAAATGAAAATGCAATTTTATTTAATGACAATTTTCTACACATTCTAATGAAAATGATGTAAAAAGAATGAATTAAAAATGATTTTTTATCTATTTATTATGAATTTTGGAAAATGCATAAAAAAAATTAAAGAATATAAAAGAATATAATGAAACAAAGTGGAGGGGGGGTTCATTCAGCAAACACGCTCAGTTCATATTGGATGGGCCAGGCAGTGGTGGGGTGCGCGTAGCAAGTTGCACTAGGCCCAGAACAAAGTTAGAAACAATGAAAAATAAAAAGGACGCAGGGGGTGAAAATAGCAGGAGTTTCACGTGTAAAATGAATTGGGCTCAGGTCACGGGGGTGGGGATATCAAAACACACTCAGGCCCGCCCGTTTCATTAAATGAAACGGTGCGTTTAGGGCACCTACAGCTTCCCTCCAAATCTCAGAATCAAATGAGAGCCACACGATGGGCTCTGAGGTCAAAAGTCCAACACGAAAGGGACGGACACGATTGCTTCTTCTTCCTTGCGCCATGAAGCTAGGGTTTCAACTTCCATGAAAGCTCCATGCACTAATCACTTCAAGCTCTCGGTTCTCACTCCACAGTCCATGAAACGCCACGATATAAACATGAAAAATACTCTAAATCTCTCCCTCTATACGCCTATGGTCAAAGTTTGCTTTGAAACTCAACAAATCACTCAAACCGATCGAGGCAAGTTCTGACTCCATGAAAATACTCTGCAACTTACCAGCATAATTCTCAATCAAACCTAGACTAATCTCCTCTATGACTAATGGTGATCATTCTGCGCTATCAACCTAAGATTATAATGCACTATGCCACGAGTTCTACATCCTAACAGTTCTAACAACCTGCTAACAATCATCACCAAACAGCACCAAACTCATCCTAATTGATCTACTAACAACCTAGATCACATCTAAACTAATAAAACCATGCTAAACTAACTGAACTAATCAATTTGAATGAAAACGCACCTGATGCAAAAGCTTGAAAACAGCTATGGAAACTCGTGAATCCACCACCACCAATGCTCAGATCTTGATCAATGAGTGAAGCTCTTGCTTCTGTATGCAACACCTCTTGTTTCTTGGCCTTGGATCTTGCTAACCGATTGATTTTTCACTTTTGAAGAGGATGATAACAGCACATGAAAATGGATCAAAGCCAGCCAGATATTGAGTGATCTTTGATCTTTGATGATTATGGAGTGGAGTAGAATCAAGGATTATGAGAATTGATGGAGAATTGATGAAGTTTGAAAAGAATTTGCAAGAGGAAGAATGAGAAACTTTGGGAGATTTTTGGTGAAAAATGAATCCAACCCTTGCTCAATTCTGATTTCATGAATATATAGGGCTCACATGAACTTTCTAGAACCATCTTGCCACATTCCCTTGCATTCCACATTGGTTGATTTTGAAATGTTTCTTCAAATGCAAGTAACCATGAATAACTTTGATTTTTTCCACTAAGCTCAAAAAAGTGTTTGAACCATTGTCTCTAGAATGTCTTTTGGACCCAAAATCATATATTGGAAGTCTCCATTTGGACTTATAAATCTCCCAAACCATTTTTCACTTTGACTTTCTTTAAGTTATAAGCCATTTTAGTTCAAATTTAACCAATCATGCAACTTCATGTTATGAGCTTTTCCAACAATTTGTGACCTTCTTTCTAGACTCAAAATGTCATTTGGAGCAAGTTTAATGTTGTAAGTTTTTCCATTTGAGGCCTCCTTGTATGAGTTTTGGACATAGGTTAAAATGACCTGTAATTCACAAATGACCAAAATACCCTTTGCTTGCCAAGACCATAAGTTGAGTTCCACACATCATATGAGGGCATGCCATACCATTCTAGAAAGCTAAGACAATGAGGAACAATTCTTATGTTGACCAGGAATTTATTTGAAATCTCCTTGAGGGGTAAAAATTGCTTGGAAGTCAAGTCACTTTCACAGACAAAATTTCAGATACCTCAGATGACCTGTAACTTGCAAGGACCATAACTTGAGTTCTATAAATCTCCTTGATGTCTTCCACCACTAAAATTAAAGGTATTGAGATCCTCTACAAGTTTCATGTTGGCCAAGGAGCCATTTGAAGCTAGCATTTTGACTTATCTTGCTTGGAAATTTGACCTAAACTAGGGGATTTTACACAGAAACCCTAATTTAGAAACTCCTCTTCTCCTTGATTTCTCTTGAATTCTCCTTGGCATATCTCCATATCCTTCTTTATATGTTCAATGATGAACCCCACATCTCTCCACTAGACTTGAATGCCCCTTAAATCAGTCAATTGACCTAGGGTTGACCTAGGGTTGACCCAGATGAAACCCTAGTTGACTGCCTTCAGCTATAGCTCTTGTGCTCTCATCAATGACTTGTCTCCTTCTTTAAATGACTTTCTAAGTCTCTCATAATGTCTAGATACTCTCCATGTCTTCAACTCACAGCTCACAACCCTCTTGTTGACCCTCAGATACCCTCAGCTAGGAGATGGACTCAAGGCTTGATCTGCTGAGCTCTTTGCTTTCAAATTCTTTCCTGATGACTTGAATAAGATTGAATTGGGATAATAACCTCTTGATAGGCTTCTAGAGATGAGAATAATGATTGGTCCCCTGTTGAATGACTTGCTATGCTTATGCTATGCAGATGGTTAGTCTATGTACATGACTCTATATGCAAATGCTAATGACATTGAAACATAAACCAAGTGAATAAGGTTGGGCAAATTTTAGGGTGCAACAGCTGCCCCTATTCAAGCGACTTGGACCCGATTGGGTGAAGAGCCCAGAGTCTTCAGACATTCGCGGTACGAGACGGTTGAATACCAATGAAACCAGAAATTTGCCAACCGCAGAAATAAACTGTGCTCCCGCTTGGGGAACGACATTCATCAGCTGAATCTGACTGTTATGGCAACCCACTGATCTCGTGCGACTGTGCTGGGGATTGTCTTCATCGTTCTGAAGAGGATTCTGTCATAACAGATTGCTTGCTTGTCCACGTTAGGACTCTGTCCGTCATCAATACGAAGAAATCTCAACTAAAACTGGTCCTCGTTAGGACTCCACTTGCTGTTAACCCGGAAAAATCTCGGCAACTCCGCTGGGGATAATCTGTCTGCATTTCTATAAACTGAATCGTCCACGTTAGGAATAAACTCTTCCACGTTAGGAGTAACACCTGTCCACGTTAGGAATAACATCGTCCGCGTTAGGAATCATTTCTTCTGTATCTGTCCACGCCAAGACTAACCCTTTCATCTTTCCACGTTAGAAAGCAATCTTCTTTCCACATAAGGAGAACTATATCAATCTGTCCACGTAAGGATTCCAATACCACTTGACATGTCCGCGTCAGGACTCCAATCTTTCCACGTAAGGAATTCAACTTTGGTTCTGAACCTGTCCACGTCAGGACTCAACTTTACACGTAAGAAGTACATCATTCTTCCACGTCAGGAATCAACTTTTCTTGAGTCTGTCCACGTAAGGACCCCAACTTTTCCACGTAAGGAATAAATCTTCTTCTTCCACGTTAGGAATATCTTCTTTGATCTGTCCGCGTCAGGACTAACTCTTCCACGTCAGGAATAATCTCCTTCTTTCCATGCCAGGAATACAAACCTCTTTCCACGTAAGGAATGCTATCCGTTTTCCACGCAAGGAAACATAACTTTTCCACATAAGGCAACCAATTCCTTCCGATTTGTCCGCGTCAGGACTACATTTTTCCATGTAAGGAATGCCATCTTAATCTGTCCACGTAAGGACTCCACTCTTTCCGCGTTAGGAATCACCTCTTTTGATATGTCCGCGTAAGGACTACATCGTCCACGTTAGGACCCACTTCTCCACGTTAGGAATAATAATTTCTTTGATTTGTCCACGTCAAGATACTGATCTAGTCTTGATTTGTCCATGTTAGGACTCAGGCGTCTTCGACCTGCTGAGGAAATAAGACTTGTCCACGTAAGGACTCACACACTGGTCTAATCTGTCCACGTCAGGACACCACCACAAAGAGTAATCACTTTTGTCAACGTCATGACCTCCCATTCCACTAATTTCGAGAACCCGAATCTGCCCACGATAGGACTAACACACCTCACCAATCCAGGGAAATAAACCTGTCCACGTTAGGACGCCCACCTCTGAAGAAATCCCGTCAATATAGGAATAAATTGTCCACGTCAGGACTTAGTTCTCCAATGATCCTCACCCACAGACTTCTTAGCACTGACGTGACAGCGACTTTGAGACGGACTCTACTGGGGATGTCTGGAAACCAAACTATCGGACGCCTGTTCTGATAACCGGCGGTGGCCTCTGAAATTCTGATTCATGGAACCCTTGATGACAACTGATTCTGCCTGGGAACAAAGAGAAACTTATCCTGGCAACTCTGTGGGGAATACTGTTGAAACTGACATTATCATTGAATATCTCATGCCGAGATCTTGAGTGTTTGGTAATTCATTTGAGCAAGAGTTCTCTCCACCTGAACTGCTAGAGTACAGAAACTGCTTCAGCAAAATAAATGCTGAAGATAATGCCAACTCCGCCGGGGATAGCCAGATGCTACAGAATTATTCCAGCAAAATAAATGCTGGAAGGGTGAAGTCGACTCAGCTGGGAAATTAGGAACTCAAACCAAACCCCCTGTTGAGGTAACCCCCTGCTGGGGAATATAACTCTGCTGGGGAATAGCAGATGTGTATAGTATGATCGGACTTTCTGCTGGAACGTGAACTGATATTACACCGCATCCTTGACAAAATAAATGATAGGAACCACCATCAACTCTGCTTGGGAGAGTCATAATCTTCGAGTTCCACTGGGAGGAATGAAAACACTTGCAAAGAGAATTCCGCTGGGGGATGGGATGATTCTCTTGGGGAAAATTACCTGATTCCGCTGGGGGAGAGTGCATGACCCTGCGGGGAAAGATGAACCTGTCTGAATACAGCCTTACGATCTTGGAATCGTCAAACTCTATTGAAGGTGAATAACCTTTCTGCCCCCTTTGGGCAAGCTACGGCTAGCTGGGGAATTCTATCCTTCTTCAGGAAGAACATGCATGACCTGTGTGGGGATTAAGTCTTTCGTTATCGCAATCTTTTGATCATCTTCCTCGTAAGGTTATGAAACCTGCAACAACACAAACAAGACACGACAAGCCTATGCAATCAAATCAATTCAGGTTAGTGACGTTACACTCAGTTAATTCAAAGCTTTAACAATTGTTGGCGAGGGCCAGTGATGTTATACTCATGCTAGTTTCACTAAACTTAGGCGTTTTATCATGCATAAAACAGTAAAGAACCAGCATCAAGTACTGAATAACATATTTTATTGATCGGGCCCCTGAATGGGCGGAGTTTTATACATGGGATGTAACTCCTGAAATGAGGAAGCTACGCAAGGCAAATACATAAGTATGCACAAGAAGCATGAATATTTTGACAAATTAAATTTTGTACACATGTCGGCAACGGGATGCAGATGAACACCACGAACTGATCCTCCCATGACTCGTCCGACTCTAATGCTTTCCCGGTATCCTCACTTCTGAAGAGATTGTATCCGATAACTGGCTCCTCAAATATATTCTCCCGCATTGATGCTCATTGAATTCGGACCGCAGTCATTTGCTTTTCAAATCCCTAACTTTTGCGTGAACCGCCCTTTACGGGTTTTCAGTTCACCGGGATACCCTTTTTTGCCGAAGCCGCCCAGTGTAGGTTTTCAACTTCGCGGGTGTACATTTTTTTCAATTTTATCCCTAACTTTTGCCCGAACCTTTCATTCTGTTTTTGGTTCGCCAGGATGCCCCCTTTTTGCCTGGACTCTCTTTTTCTGTCCAGCGGGTCTATTCTAAGCAAAGTATTTTTTGACTGCGTCCGAATTCACAGGTGACGTGAAGTCTTCTCCGTCCATGGTGGACAACAATAAAGCTCCTCCTGAAAAGACTTTTCTAACAACATATGGCCCTTCGTAGTTGGGGGTCCACTTGCCCCTGTGATCTGCTTGCGGCGGGAGAATCCTTTTCAGCACAAGGTCGCCCGTCTGAAAGCTTCGCGGAAGTATCTTCTTGTCGTACGCTTTCTTCATTCGGCTCTGGTACAAACGACCGTATGCTAGAGAAGCTAGCCTCTTCTCATCCATCAAACTCAATTGATTCAATCTATTCGTTACCCATTCTGCCTCGTCCAGCTGAACGTCTCGCAATACCCTTGTTGCACCCTAAAATTTGACCAACCGATTCTCCTATCTGACTCATGGTTTAATTTCATATTCGCAAATCAGACGCACGATATTTGTGCACAAGCGGAGGATATCAGAGTTTACAGCTTGACTTTCGTCTATCAGATATGGCAGAATCAGTCCAGATTATCGGGGTTTTATTTTTGGGAAATTGTGCGCTCCTCGGTGATTTTTAGCTTGCACAGTGATTTTGAGGATATTCTGATGCCCGGGGATCTCTGTTCGATTCGATCTGGTCTCGTGCGCTCTTTTACGGGGGTCATGTGCATTCATCTGCATTTTTAGGGTTTAATAGGCTTTTGTGAATTTTTAACAGGCTTTACAGTTTTTTCTGGAATTTAAATAGGGTTTTTGAATATTTTAATAGCTTAATCCTCTTTTTAGAATTTTATAGAATATATTAAATAGATTTTAATAGAATTTAAATAGCTTTTATCATTTTTAGAATATTAGTGAATTTTTCGTAGCATATTAAATAGAATGATAAATTAGGGTTAATAGAAATTAAATAGTTTTTAGATAATATAGAAAATAGTATAGTTTTTCTTTTATTAATGATAGATTTTAATAGATAATAAACAATGTTAGAGTTTTAATAGAGAATTAGTAGAAGTTTAGAGTTAATTAGATCTTAATTGATTTTTAGATTTAATTAGGATAATATAGAATTAATTAGGCTTTTAATCATTTTTTAGAGGTTAATTAGGTTAATTGAATTTTTAGAGTTAATTAGATCTTAATTGATTTTTAGATTTTATTAGGATTAATCATTAGTTAATTAGGTGTTAATTGTTCTGATTAGATATAATTAGGTTTAGTTAATTGTTTTTTTAATGCAGTTTTTTTACAGTTTTTGTTGGTCTTGTTCGTATGGGCCCAGGGGTATTTTTTTGAGGCCCAATTCTCATCAATTGGCAATTCAGCAAGTCCAGAAAAGTCCAAACAGTCCAAATTCTTCCAGCGCACACCAGAAGGTTCCAGAACACGCCAGCAAGCTTCAGTGGCATAAATAGTGGCGCCACGTGTTGCGTCAGAAGGGCCCCCACGCGTCTTGCATTGATTACGCCACCACAACTCAGAGACCCTCAGAATCACGCCACGTCTCGCCCACGCGTGCCTCTTTCCTCTCTCTCCTCCACCAACTGTGACACGCGTCCACCTCCCAGCACCCCTCACCTCCTCACCGGAAACTCCCCTGACCGGCATGCAAGTCCGGTGAACCCCGCCGCCGGCAACCCAACCAACTCCGGCCACCACCTGAACCACCAAAATCTCCAGAATCATCCTATCTTCTTCGTTCTCCCCCTTTCTCCTCCGTCACCTTCATCTGATCCCTCGCCGGAAACATCATCGTCGCCGGAATCATCAACCTTCACCAATTTTTGCCAGAACAACATCAACCTTCATCAACTCTTCCCAGAAATCATCCTAAACCTTCATCCTCCATCGAAGAAAGATTTCCAGAAATCCCAGACATTCATCCTTCTCAAGAAAGATTTTCAGAAACCTCAGACATTCATCAATCTTCAAGCAAGATTTCCAGAAGCTTCAAACTGCGTTCAACCTTCAAGCAAGATTTCCAGAAGCTTCAAACTGCGTTCAACCTTCAAGCAATATTTCCAGAAACTCCCCAGCAAGATCTCAACGCGAAGGATCTCAACCGAACGTCTTCAAGGATTGCTTCAGCGAATCTCAACCGAACGTCTTCAAGGATTGCTTCAACGAACGTCAACAGTTCACGGCGTCGTTCATACATCAAGCCAGGTACGGCGTTCTTCCACTCATCGTTGCTGATTGTTGAATGTAGGCTCCTATTAAGATTCACAGTTGGTGCGTGGTTTAAGACTAGATCTTGAGTAGTGATTTCTTGTGAGGGATTGAGGTGTTTGGGTGAGGATTTGTTTCGTTTAGGGTTTTGTTTGGGTTGATTGAGATCAGAGAGGTTGCAGAAAAGAGATAGGGTGAGGGAGAGGAGGAAGACGAACGAACGGCGCTAGATGGTTAGGATGAACAGTACCAGAGAAATTAGGAGGAAGATAGTTTTGATTAGGGTTTCGTTTGGATTAGGGTGAGAATACTGGGCTTAGGCCCAAACGTATTACTGATGCATACCCCATCGTTACTCGTTACCCCCCATGTGTGAGACCTGAGTAATTAGGATTTGGGCCTTAGGCCCTAATGGCTATCTGCACCCCCCTCGTTGAAGCCCATAGTGGATAATAACTGAAGAAATGGCTAGCGCTGCACCCCCTGCGCTCAGTTCAGCTTTTTTTGTTTTTTCTGGATATTAAGTCTGGGCCCTGCGCCCATTTGCTGATGGCACCCCCATCTTCAGGGCCCATCCAGGAATAGCATAGAATATCTTGCTGTTTGAACCCCCCCTCCAGTTTATTTCATTTTTGTTGTTTTGTTAATTTCCTTTTATATTTTCATATTAAATAAATCATAATAAATTGAAAATAGTTGTTTTTTTAATGATTCTTTTTTCTACCATTTCATGAAAATGTTAAGAAAATTAAATAAAAATAAAAATGACATTTTATTTTTGTTTGCTATTTTTTTGCATATTTTCCAATTAATTGATTTCTTTTTAATATTTTCAATGCATGCATATCATTAGAAAATTAATAAAAAATAGTAGATTTAGTCAAATAATTCCGTTCTTTTTTCTGTAGACTCGTAACTCAGTGTAGAATTTTATAGTGCAGAAACATTAGTTTAATCATGCATTTTCATTTTAATTGCATTTTTTCACTGGTATTAATGTTGAATAATTGGTCTGTGGATATGTCTGTGTTGCTGATTTTGATTCTTTCATCTGGTGTTGAATTTTGTTCTGATTTTTCAGTATGTTGCCCTAGAGCCATGTAGGTCTCCCATTAGATTTTGATAGATTTTGTAGGGTATGCTGATGTGATTTGTCTGAGCCTGAAGATAGGAGAAGTCTTGATGACTTCTGACTTTGAAGTTCAACTGTGGTTGAACTTCAGAGATAGTCTCTTGTGGTTTGTTGGCCTGTGGGTTCTTCTCAAGGTAGGAGCTGGTTGCAGTCCTGTTGGAGCTTGCAGAGATGCAGTGGATTGAGGTTTAGTCTAGGAGCTTGTTGTCTGTTTGTGAGGTTCGAGATCCCGAAGTTTGAAGGGAGTTTATAGTACTTTCCTGAGGAAGGCACTATGAATAACTTTCATTCTTTCTTCTCACCTCTTTCGTAAGTATCCAATGATGTCGGAGCCGACTTGTGAGTTTAATTTCTCCTGAGGAGGAATGTAAACTGATCACATGTTGTTGAGCCACATGGGATACGATTCCTAAGTGGAAGCCCCCTAGTACTTTCCTGAGGAAGGTCCTGTGGGTCTATTCATTTAGTTCCACTAGTTTATCTAGGATTTCTTAAGTATCCAGTGATGTTGGAGCCAACTTGTGAGTTTAATTTCTCCTGAGGAGGAATGTAAACTGATCACAGTTGTTGAGCCACGTAGGATACGATTCCTAAGTGTCAGCCTCCTAGTACTTTCCTGAGGAAGGTCCTATGAGTCTGCTCACTTAGTTCCCTTAGTGCATATAGGTTTTCTCAAGTATCCAGTGATGCCGGAGCCTTCATGTGAGTTTAATTTCTCCTGAGGAGGAATGTAAACTGATCACAGTTGTCGAGCCGCATAGGATATGACTCCTGAGTATTAACCTCCTGGTACTTTCCTGAGGAAGGCACCATGAGCTTGTCTGCTTAGCTCCCTTTTCTCTGGTAAGCTTGTTCTGAAGCTGGGAGACTGGGATTGATTCCTCCTGCTTAGGATTTGATTAGAGTTTTGGCTTAGATCTTTGCTTAGGGTGTTGTATAGAGTTTTGTTTAGAGATAGATTAGAAGCTTGTTTCAGGCCCTGCTCAGGGTTAGTCTCTTTGGGTTGTTTGATTTGTATGATGTTATGTTGCATTAGACTTGGGTATTCATCTAGATAGTTCTGAATAGGTGCATCTTAGAAGTAGACTTTGTGTGCATGAGAAGTTGAGGTGGTCCTCCTTCTGCTTGTTTGTTATTGCGTGGCTTTGCTTGTTGGTATTTGGTAGAGCTGAGCTCCCTTGCCTCTGTGGTTTGCGGCCTTTGCGCCTTGTTTGTCTAGTTGTTGCATTCATGCATATTTTCAGCATTCCTTTACTGTGCAGATTCTTGTTTGTAGTTTAGTCCTGTTGCCATGATCCCTTAGGAGCTCTGACTTCTCCGCTGCGGAGTCGTTATGATAGACATTAGGATGGTCAACCAGGTGTGACAGCAGTAGGTAGATTCCCCTGTTTTTCAGCTATAGTTCTAGGGTTTCCCTTTCCTTTCTGTAGGAGCTTTTGAGTAGCTTGACCCGTAGTTAGCTGAACTACAGCTGCTCTGATTCTTCGTACCAGACGAAGATATGTAGGCATAGGATGCGATATCCTAGCGAGCACACTAACGATTAACTTTAGTTCTCTCGCGGCTGTGCGATCGAGACTTTCCCGCTAACGACTAATTGTTACCCCTTTCTCTTGCCCGAGCGCATTTGAGACTAGATCGTATTTGTAGGTTCCCGAGCCTTAGAGACCAGTTTGTTTTCTCACTGCTGTGTGAGAGCCCCTGTTTACCCGTAGTTAGCCGAACTACGTTTGCTCTGATCTTTCATACCAGATGGAAGTACGTAGGCACAGGACGCGATGTCCTGGCGAGCAACCTTTCCCCCGTTTAGACGTAGGAAGTCGAACTACGTTGACTCTGACTTTCCCATTGCACGAGGGAATACGTAGGCCCAGAACACCGTATGTTCTGTCGAGTCCTGTCCTTTTCTTTTCTTTTCAGACCAGCCATTAGCGTAGATAGATAACACACCCTTTTACCTATAAACACCAAGCGTGGATCCCATCGAGTACGATGGACGTGAGGGGTGCTAATACCTTCCCCTTGCGTAACCGACTCCCGAATCCAGGTTTTGGTTGCGATGACCATACCTTTTCCCGTCTTTGCGAGGTTTACTTCGAGCGTTTCCTTTCCCGCTCTGAGGGATAAATAACGCACGGTGGCGACTCTCCTGTCAAGCCGGCGCCGATTTTCGCAGTAGCGACAACCCTCAGAGAAGGGATCTCAACTTCCAATGGTAGTACCGCTTCCATTCCGTATACCAACGAGAACGGAGTTGCCCCGGTTGATGTGCGTACCGTCGTACGATAACCGTGCAAAGCAAAAGGTAGCATTTCATGCCAATCCTTATAGGTCACCACCATTTTCTGAACAATTTTCTTGATATTTTTATTGGCCGCCTCAACAGCGCCATTCATCTTGGGTCGGTAAGGGGAGGAGTTGTGATGTTCGATCTTGAAATTCTGACAGAGCTCCTTCATCATTTTGTTGTTCAGATTTGAACCATTATCCGTGATTATCCGCTCGGGGATCCCATATCGGCAAATGATATCTCTCTTGATGAATCTAGCCACCACTTGCTTCGTTACATTTGCGTAAGACGCCGCTTCTACCCACTTGGTGAAATAATCGATTGCTACTAGGATGAACCGATGCCCGTTAGAAGCCGTCGGCTCGATCTTCCCAATCATATCGATTCCCCACATCGAGAATGGCCATGGAGATGACATCACATTTAAAGGACTCGGAGGCACGTGTATCTTGTCAGCATAGATTTGGCATTTGTGGCACTTCCTCGCGAACTTGAAACAATCAGTTTCCATCGTCAGCCAAAAGTAACCTGCCCTCAGCAGTTTTCTCGTCATAGCATGCCCACCAGCATGCGTACCAAAGGTACCTTCGTGAATTTCCTCCATGAGAAGTTTTGCCTCTTTCTCGTCTACACAACGCAACAGCACCAAATCGTGGTTTCTTCTGTACAAGACGCCATCCGGATTCAAGTAGAAATTACCCGCTAATCTCCTGAGAGTCTTCTGATCCTGACTGGATACCCCAGCCGGATACTCTTTATTCTTCAGGAAATTAAGGATATCGAAATACCACGGTTTGTCATCAGATGCTTCATCAATAGCAAATACATAAGCTGGCCTGTCCAACCGAGAGATAGTGATTTGGGGAGCTTCGTTCCAGAAGTTGACCTTGTACATGGAAGACAAAGTGGCCAGGGCGTCAGCCATTTGATTTTCTGCCCGCGGTACGTGATGCAATTCAACCTTGTCGAAGAAAGGCAACAATCTCCTTGCATAATTCATGTAATGTATCAAATTAGGCTGCCGTGTCTCCCATTCCCCTTTTATCTGATTCACCACCAGAGCTGAATCTCCGTATACGTCTAGATGTTTGATTCGCAAATCAATGGCTTCTTCAAGCCCCATTATACAAGCTTCGTATTCGGCCTCATTGTTGGTAACGGCAAAGGTCAATCGGGCAGTAAACGGGATGTGTGACCCGTGTGGCGTGGTTACGATTGCCCCTATCCCGCTACCGTAAGCATTCACAGCTCCGTCAAATATCATCTTCCATTTGGACCCCAACTCTGGTCCCTCGTCTGGCAACGGCTCTTCACAATCTTTCATCTTTAGGTACATGATATCCTCGTCAGGAAAATCAAACCTCATCGATTGATACTCTTCAATAGGCTGCTCCGCCAGATACTCAGACAGCACACTCCCCTTTATAGCCTTTTGCGAGACGTATTGGATATCATATTCAGTCAAGACCATCTGTCAACGGGCAATTCTACCTGACAACGCCTGCTTTTCGAATACATTTTTGATAGGATCCATCTTCGAGATGAGCATGGTTGTATGATTCAGCATGTACTGCCTCAAACGCTTGGCGGCCCAGGCTAGCGCGCAACAAGTTTTCTCCAGCATTGAGTATCGAGATTCACAGTCTGTAAATTTCTTACTCAAGTAATAGATCGCATGCTCTTTTCTCCCTGTCTCGTCGTGTTGACCGAGAACACAACCCATGCTTCCCTCAAGAACCGTCAAATACATTATCAAGGGTCTCCCTGCCACTGGGGGTATCAAAATAGGAGGCTCCTGCAGATACTTCTTTATTTTATCGAACGCCTTTTGACAATTTTCGTTCCACGTTACAGCTTGATCTTTCTTCAACAGCTTGAATAATGGTTCACACGTGGCCGTTAGGTGAGATATGAACCGGGCAATGTAGTTCAATCTCCCTAAAAACCCGCGCACCTCTTTCTCTGTTTTAGGCGTCGGCATTTCTTGAATCGCTTTTATTTTAGCAGGATCGACCTCTATTCCTCTTTCGCTTACGATAAACCCCAGCAGTTTACCCGATCTCACCCCGAAGGTGCATTTATTAGGGTTCAGCCTCAGCCTGAACTTCCTAAGCCTTTTAAACAACTTCAGCAGATTCACCAGATGCTCTTCCTCCGTCTGGGATTTGGCAATCATATCGTCAACATAAACTTCGATCTCTTTATGCATCATGTCATGAAAAAGAGTCGTCATCGCACGCTGATATGTTGCCCCAGCATTTTTCAAACCAAAGGGCATCACTTTGTAGCAAAATGTTCCCCAAGGCGTTATAAAAGTAGTCTTCTCCATATCCTCTGGCGCCATTTTAATTTGATTATAGCCTGAAAAGCCATCCATGAAGGAGAATACAGAGTATTGAGCGGTATTATCAACTAACACGTCAATGTGAGGAAGTGGAAAATCGTCTTTTGGGCTTGCTTTATTCAAATCTCTATAATCCACGCACATTCGAACCTTGCCATCTTTCTTTGGCACTGGTACGATGTTGGCAACCCATGAGGGATACTTTGTCACAGCCAGGAAACCAGCGTCCCACTGTTTCTGCACCTCCTCTTTGATCTTCATTGCCATATCTGGTCGAGTTCTGCGAAGCTTTTGTTTGACCGGCGGGCAATCTTCTTTCAGTGGCAGGCGATGTACGACCATATCTGTATCAAGCCCCGACATATCTTCATATGACCAAGCGAATACGTCATTATACTCTTGGAGCATTTCAACCAGTTTTCGCTTGATATCACCCTGCAGTGCGGCTCCGATATGAATATTTTTCTCAACCCCTTCCGACCCCAAGTTGATAATTTCGATGACCTCGTCGTGAGGCAGAATGGCTCTTTCCTCTTGCTTTATTAACCAAGACAGTTCTTCAGGAACGCCGCTATCTTCGACAACCTCTTCTTCGGCCTGGAATACCGGGTGTTCGAAGTCGGGACGAGTCATAGGTGGTTCAAGGATGTCATCTGAAAATGTTATCCTGCAAAAGGAATGGTTAAGTGCTTCAAAATGCGTATAAAGCGAATAACCACATTGCCATTTTATTGAAAAATACAAAACAGGAAAGACAGGGATTACGGTATTTGCACATGAAAAAACGCCATTTATTTAATGATTAACACGCAATGTTTATAACAACACAGCCCTAAGCAAATCCTGATGCCCCGGGCAAGACATCAGATTATTCAACAATTAATAAAGCAAAGCATTACTGTTTAAAAGTCACAGGAACAAGCTCCTGAATAGACCAGTTGCACAGTCCTTGTCCTGGCGTGCTTGGCTGAATCCAGGCATCCATATCACAGTCGCTGTCTCCTTCATCAGACTCTGAAGCAGCATTGACAGTTTCATGACATACTCCACTGGCAGAGATGATAATTGGCTTTCTGAAACGGGGGGCCCCCACGGAAGGAGTTGATGACGACGGTCGGTACCCCAGCCCGAACCGGTCCATCTTCACAGGAATGTCCAGCACTTTGCCCCAGCCCTTTGCTTCTCCTGCTTCTACTAGAGCTTGAGCTTCTTTATACGATGAGACAACTATCTCTGGCCCTTTGCTCGGCCCGGGACCTTTGTCCTTGATGCGCAAACCTTCGAATGCCTGGCATGGTGTCTCGTGGATCTCTCCGTCGACTTCCACATATTTAAACGAAGATAGATGGCTGACCAGGATGTCTTCTTCTCCGCACACAGTGACTACGCTGTCTCCGACCATATATTTTAACTTCTGATGCAGGGTAGACGTGACTGCCCCCGCCCCATGAATCCAGGGTCTTCCAAGCAAGCAGCTATACGCAGGCTGTATATCCATGATATAAAACTCAGTTGCAAACACTTCCGGCCCCACTTGCAGAGGCAAGGTAATCGATCCGAAGACTGTTCTCCGCGTGCCGTCAAATGCTCTGACCACCAAATCACTGGGTGTACACAAAATCCCTCGAACATCCAGCTTCATCATCGCCTTCTTGGGTAACACATTCAGAGATGACCCGGTGTCAACCAATACGTGCGACATTACTGATCCTCTATACTCAACAGATACGTGTAATGCCATATTATGATCTCTCCCTTTCGGAGTCAAGTCAAAATCGGTAAAACCCAGACTGTGGCCTGCATTCACATGTGCCAATACTCCTTCTAGCTGATTTACGGAGACATCCTGGGGTACAAAAGAAGTGTCCAGGACTTTCAGCAAAGCATTTCTGTGAGCTTCCGAACACAACAGCAATGACAAGATAGATATTTTGGACGGCGTCTGCTGCAGATGCTCCACAATCTTATAGTCACTTTTTCGAATTAAGCGCATGAATTCTTCTACATCCTTCGATGCTGCTTCTTTTTCACTTGCTTGTACCGGAACATTTTCAACCGCTTTCCCTTTTCCTTTCGCTAGTCTTTCAGCCTCCACTTCAGGAGATATAAAGATCCTGCCACTCCTCGTCATGCCTCCTGAACCAACAACATTATCCACAATCTCTGCTGGCTGCTTGTTAACATCAATCTTTATCCCATCACAATACACCTCTAACCCATATGACCATGGGACTGCTTTCGTGTTCTCGTACGGGATTGGCCCGGCTTTAGTTATGGTGATCGGTGGTCGCTGAGCTGGTGCTGCAATAGTGATCGTCTTCCGAGGAATCGTTACCGTGGCCACATCGCTCCGATTATCCACTACTGCCCCTGCAGGCTCATCAGTTGCCGCTCGATCAAACTGCAATATGCCCTCGTCAATTAAAGCCTGAATGCCTTTCTTCAAATCCTCGCACCCCCCAGCTAGGGCCCAACAGTCTAAGCAATATTCGTTACATCCTGGGTAAACACCTCCTTGCAACAGTCTGCTCTTTATCTCGCTCAGCGGCGTCTTTAAATCTTCAACATTCATAATAAGATTCAGACCTTCCTCAGTCAGAATGGCGTTAGCCCCATGATTAGGCATGGGTTTCTGGACTATATTCGGACCGGCCGTTCCGAAGTTGATAGTCTTGTTGTCCAAGAGATCCTGCACAACATGCTTAAAAGCATGGCAACCTTCTATATCGTGACCCGGGGCCCCAGAATGAAACTCGCAGTGCCTGCTTGCATCGTAGCCGAACGGGGGAGCTCCCGTTATTGGTGCCAGAGTTCTTTTCTCTACCAGATTCAATCCCAACAATGTCTGCAACAAATCGGCATATGTTGAGGGAGGCTTCTCAAACACTCTTCTCGGTTTACTACCCTGGAATCTTCGTTGAGCCTGTTGTGCCCCCTGTTGAGGCTGCTGCTGCTGTGGCATTGGTTGCTGCTGACCCGGTTGTTGTTGTTGGAGTGGTTGTTGTTGATACGGGATAGTGACACTCGCCACCTGCTGTGGCTGACGATATTGACCTCGTCCCCTGCCTCGGCCTCGGCCTCGGCCTCCAAATACTGCGCTGGCTTCGCCCTGACGGCGCCCACCATAAGCTTTCCTACTACTGCCAGATGCAGTTGATTCCTCGACTTGGAACTTTCCTTGCTTAATGTTGCGTTCAATCTTTTCCCCCATCAGAATCAGGTCTGAAAAACTAGCCAGAGACGTATGAAACAGCATATCATGAAACAGCCCGGTGAATGTGCCGACAAACATATCATTCATTTCCTTATCTTCTACAGGAGGACGGACCCTGGCAGCCATATCGCGCCACCTTTGCGCGTACTCTTTAAAACTCTCCCCCTTCTTTTGCGAAAGCCCGGCCAACTGGACCCGATTGGGTGCCAAGTCGCTGTTATACTTGTAGTGGGCTACAAATGCCTCTGCTAATTGCTTCCATGTCTTGATATCAGTTGGCTCCAATCCCATGTACCACTCTAGGGAAGGGCCCGATAGACTATCCTGAAAGAAATGCATTAGCATTCTTTCATCAGTTGAGTATGCAGACATTTTTCTGTAATAAGCTCGTACATGCACTTTTGGACATGTGTCTCCTTTGTACTTGTCAAACGCAGGAGCTTTGAATTTAATTGGCACCCTCAAACCAGGTACCAGACCCATGGTTGCCATGTCCAATCCCACAGCACTTTGATTTAAGACTCCCTTCATCTGCTCTTCCAGCATTCTAATCTTTTGGGAATCATCCATCGGCCCTTCAAAACCTCCTCCGGAGAAGGCGTCCTCCTGCTGATCTTCTTGCCACATACCATTTCCAGCTCCGTACCCATCGTATCCAATATTACGTCCAGCCCTGACCTGATTCATCCCCGGACCTCGGCCTCTGTTGCCGTACCCTTGAACACCTCCAGCAGGACCAAAAGCCATAAATCCAGTACCGTTTCCGTTTCCAAAGCCTCCGTAACCCTGATTGACCATACCATAACCATCTTGCCCAAAGCCTTGAGCATTAAAGCCATATTTCCCAGTGTTATCGAATCCCTGATCGTTGAATCCGAATCCAGTATTGACAAAGCCATTGCCTCCTAGATTATCTCCCAAATTGACATCACCCAGCCCAACATTATGGACAGCAGTCTCATTCCCCACTCCGACGTTACCATTCACAGCAGCGGTAGCGTTGTTGACATTAGCAGCAGGTATATTGACTACGGGCGGAGCCACTGGCGTGGGAGTGCCGTCTCCATGAGCAGTATCAACCCGGACAGACTGATGATCTTCATTACCATGACCAGCGTTTCGAGCCAACAGGGGCTGGACCATGGCCTGCAAATTCTCCTGCCCTTTTGCTATAGCTTCCATGGTCTGCATGAAGAGGGCGAGCTTCTCGCGCACATCTTGCATCTCGTTCTGCATTTGGTCCATGATTTTTCGACAGTTGGAGCGGGTAGAATAGCGGTGCGGATGTTGATCTGCAATCCTGGTAAGTACCTGGTACAGAGCAGGAAATAAGACACCATCCAAAGATTACCTGTAATGCAATATGAATATGAATGCAATGCAATGTGTCTGTGCATTAGGGACGTTCGTTCCCCCAGTTCTAGTGCGAAGGTGCCGGTGCAGTGACAGTGCTGACAATAGGAATATCGGAGCTGAATCATAGAAAGCCTCATATATTGCAGGGAGAATCAATAAGCCCAGGATACAATATCACTGAGAGTATAAAGGAGGCATGACCTCAACCAACAATCCTGGTGATGGTCAGCACTATGCAAATAAAGCATACAAGTTACTACATGAAATGATCAAATCCTCCCAAAAGTCTGGTACTCTTCTATCAACTTCTTGGTCTCCGGATGGCTTGGTCGATCAAGCAGCCCTTCGACAAGCTGGTTTCTCCTCTTAAGGACACGGCGTACGTCTTCAGCAGTTTCTTCCCATGTTGCTTCCCCGAAGCACTCTTCTAACTTTCGCTTCTGAGACACTGCTTCATCTCTGGATTTGATTGCCTTGTTCAGTGCATGCTGGACACTATACCGGGTCATCACTTCCTCCTCACACTTCTTGATGCTGGACTTCAACTGCTCTTCGAGGTCGGAAATTTGCTGCTTCAGCTTATCTTCCCGCTTCTTATTGTTGGTGAGCGTAGCATTCCAAGTCTTATTGCAAGAAGAGATTTCTCGATGTGCTGCGTCGAGCGCTTTCTTTTTGGCTTCCAGCATGTCATGGGAGCTTCTGAACTCTTGCCCCAGACGTTCGCGCTTTTTCTTTTCCTCGGTCAACTCAGCCCCTAACCTGTTTAACAGCTCGATCTATTGTTGGAAAGCATATACGGCCTTGTTTTTCTCACTACGTACCTGGGCTAACTCTTGCTCTAACCCTTCGTTGATCTTCATCAAGGATTCTTTTTCTCTCACAATTTGCTCATAGACTTCCCTAGAAACAGTAGTTGGCTCCGCTACCGGAATAGGATCAAGAACTGGTGCATCTGGAAATGGCATCCTCAACTGACTAGCCCTCTCCTGAACCCAAACTCTATAAGGTGCATAGGCCTGACAGTCATTCTTTCCTAACAAAGGCTTCCCTCTGCGGTTAATACGTGTCCAGGCATGTTGCAACTCAGCTAGCAATTCTCCCTTCAAATCACCTGTGAAGTACAGAGATTCCTGTACTTCTTCCTCCTGAGGTGGATTCTTCAGTGCATATCCGAACTGGCGAATGAATAGAGAAGGGTTGTAATTGATACACCCTTTTCTTCCTATCAACGGCACATTAGGGTACCCAGAACAACTGAAGATGAGCTCAGATCCCAACAGGTCTCGATCAAACCACTCCATATCTTCCGACGATAGCCTCATCAGGCGCTCTGGCCAACCAGCTGGAACTGTAGTCTCTGCAACAGATCTTCTCTTAGGGAGGTGACTCTCAAACCACCTACTCAACAAGGGTACACACAGATGAACATTCTTCCCTCTTCCCTTCTCATTCTTGTAATGCAGTGAGTGGTATAGATCTCCGAGTAAGGTAGGTACAGGATTACCAGCGGCAAACAAGTAGAAAGCATCAAAGTCCACAAAATCCGGTATATTGGGGAACAATACTATGCCATAAATGCACAAAGCCAACACAGCATTGAAAGCAATCCAGCACCCGCTCTTGGCATACTCTTGGGCTTTACCAACTAAGAATTGGAGTGAGAAGCCTGGAACTCCACGGGAGACAGTAGTCACAAGTTCAGAAACATCAATATGCAAGGCTTTTGCCAAATCCTCCGGCTTGGGCTTGGCGTCATAATGAATGAATGGAACCTGGTTCTGCACGGGCAGCTCAACATACTCAGCGTATTCCTCCAGGGTTGGTCCCATAATAAAGTCAGAGAACGTAAAGCACCTCAAAGTAGGGTCGTAGAATTGCATCAAAGCATACAACCCATCCAACTCTACCTCTGTAGGTTTGCACACCAATCTCAGTAATCTACCATAGCTCATCCGGAAGCTCCTACGAACACCCTCATCAGCAAGAGAGATCAACCCCAGTAAAGGAACAATATCAGGAGTAGGCAATTTGTAAGCAACCGTTCTCCTTAAGCTAGTCATGATCAAAACTCAGAAGTCTGGGCACTAGAACTAGGGAAATGCAAATGCACCTGCAGCACAGACACACATTAGTGAAATGCAAATGGTAATGGATATGCAGGCAATGCAATGCAAGTAACATGCAACAGGGACCAAAGCTGTAGCTGAATAGCCTGAACCCAATCAAGAAAGGTCTCAGATAGACCATCCAGAAGTCATCACCCTGGTCTCAGATAGACCTAAAATAAAACTCCAACACTGGTCTCTGACAGACCTCAAACCATAACTCCAACTGGTCTCTGACAGACCTTAAATCACATCTCTAATTGGTCTCTGACAGACCTCAGAACTCTCCAACTGGTCTCTGACAGACCTCAAATCACATCTCTAATTGGTCTCTGACAGACCTCAGAACTCTCCAACTGGTCTCTGACAGACCTCAAAACACATCTCCAAATGGTCTCTGACAGACCTCCTAACTCTCCATAAATACCCAGGATCTCTGATCAAGAAATAACCGGTAGTCTGAAGGTCTAGTTACCTGCATAACCCCAAACCCTCTCACAGGTGGGTGGCCCTATAACTGGCACAAGGTACGGCATCCTATGCGGTCGTCGGCGTCACAGACTTTCAGGGTTGATGATACGATTCCCAGAAGGAGTGGCATCATCAATTCCTGAAGAGGCCTCACTTAGCCAACTTCCAAATGATCGGTCCCCAGAGTCGACAATCCAACTAACCAGCAACCCACGCCAACCAAAGGAAGGGGCAGGAGGCCAACCAGAGGAACCTCGTCTGAGTGTAGATTTCATGGGACACCAAAGCAAGCAAAGCAAGCGGGCGCCCACTAATTTCTACTCTAATTCTAGGTGCACTCAAGCCCGGGTCCGGCTTATCTCTCAATATCAGAACACCCGTCACACCCCGATACAGCAATAATAAACAATATATAAAGCTGAAAATAAAGGTCAGAAATATAAATCCATACAAAATCCTCGACGGGAAAACAAGCGTTAGGATTGACTCTCTTAAGGGACGTTGGATCCCAAATGCATAAGAACCATCGCAGTCCTTAGCAGCCAGGGGACGTTGGATCCCCAGCAGAGTCGCCAGCTGTCGCTACTGCGAAAATCGGCGCCGGCTGAACAGAAGAGTCGCCACCGTGCGTTATTTATCCCACGGGAGGGAAAGGAAACGCTCAGAGTAAACCTCGCACAACACGGGAAAGGTATGGTCGTCGCAACCAAAACCTGGATTCGGGAGTCGGTTACGCAAGGGGAAGGTATTAGCACCCCTCACGTCCGTCGTACTCGACGGGATCCACGCTTGTTTTCGGGTATGGATTGTTATTCTATCTACTCTAAAGGTCAGGGGTTAAAAAGAAAAGAGAATGAAAATAAAATGACTCGGCAAAGTATCGCACTTTATGCCTACGTATTCCCGCCTGGAACGAGAAATCAGAGTCAACGTAGTTCGCCTACCTACGGGAAAGGAGGGGAAGGTTGCTCGCTAGGATATCGCATCCTATGCCTACGTACTTTCACACGGCATGAAAGATCAGAGCAAACGTAGTTCGGGCCACGTACGACACAAGCTTGCCTTGGTTGATTTTATTCCTTCTGAAAAAGGTTTTCTGATTAGCGGTCCCGGCGGACAAAAATGACGTTTTGATGAGTTCACATTCTTTTACGAAAGAAGTGTCTTTTATGGTGTTTGAAATCTTTATGTGTTTTTCTGTTTGTTTTGAGAAAGAAAGAGACAGAACTCTAACCTACGGTTGCGAAGGGAAATAAACTAACCTAATATTATCATGCATGGGTTAAGACCTAGTGTCTATCATGCTCCTCTCTTGCACAGAGAGAAACAGAGATCCTACGGGATAGGCAGAAACAGAAACAATACCAGATATATACAGTAAAGCAGTAAAATGCATGGATGCAACAGTACAAGCGAGGCAAGGGAGTCCCACTCAACCTCGAACCTAGAAAACAATAGGCAAAAGTGAACAGACTTCACTTTCAACCCAGCAGGGTAGACAGCAAACAATACAGTCCAGAAAACCAATCAATACATCAGCAATGAAATACAGCAATAAAAAAACAGCATCAGCAGCTCTGAATCAACATCTGGCTTCAAGTAATCTCCAATCAGCTACAGGCTTCAACAAGCATCAATCTCCATCTTCATGACCTTCAGGCAAGGGCTTTGATCATCAGTCTTCTATCTGCAATGGCTTTTCTTCAAGCTCAAACCTCCAGGATGAGGGATTAGTCACAAGAGTGAATTGGGTGTTAAGCAATCAGTTGACTACCAAGGGTGGTGAACAGACTGCTTCTAACACAAAAGACATTTTCTCTCAAGAGTTCTATCTCTTAGACACTATCACCAAGCCTTCCAAAGGAAGGGGGTGAGTGTCTTAGAGAGACTCTGAATCACAGAGAAGAATGGATGCAGACAAGGCAATCCATGTTTGAGAAACAAACTTTCTAACCTAAAGCTCTGCCTAGCTCCTAAACCCTAGTCTCCTCAGCAGCTGCTAGCAAGAACCTCCTCTCCAACTCTGGCAGTTGATCTTCAATCTTTGGATCTCCAATGGTCTTCATCTCCTCAAGTCTTCAGCTCTCCTAAGTCCCCAGACAATCCCAATACCCAAACAAACAAGCAATAATCCCCAGAGGGCACACCACACCAGTCAATCAGACATACACAGAATATTAATAGCAGTAGGGGAATCCTAACTTTTCTCTAAGGGATCTAATAACTACCCATAGCCCCTATAGTCCCATAACTAATCTAGTCAAACCCTAAGTCCTAAGGGAAAGAATCAAACTTCTTAAGTCATCACCTAAAAACCCTAATTTGTTCATGTTGTTCAAGCCTACATTAATCACCTAAAATTAATTTCTAAAAATGGGAATTAAATTGTTTCTACAAGTTAATATCTAATCTAAACAACCTAAAAAGAATGAACAAAAAATATGAAAACATCTAATAGAACAAAAATTAATAAAATCATGCATGAAATGAAGCTATTTAAAATGTCATTTGTTTAGAAAATATGAAAAAAATATCAAATAAAAATGAAAATGCAATTTTATTTAATGACAATTTTCTACACATTCTAATGAAAATGATGTAAAAAGAATGAATTAAAAATGATTTTTTATCTATTTATTATGAATTTTGGAAAATGCATAAAAAAAATTAAAGAATATAAAAGAATATAATGAAACAAAGTGGAGGGGGGGTTCATTCAGCAAACACGCTCAGTTCATATTGGATGGGCCAGGCAGTGGTGGGGTGCGCGTAGCAAGTTGCACTAGGCCCAGAACAAAGTCAGAAACAATGAAAAATAAAAAGGACGCAGGGGGTGAAAATAGCAGGAGTTTCACGTGTAAAATGAATTGGGCTCAGGTCACGGGGGTGGGGATATCAAAACACACTCAGGCCCGCCCGTTTCATTAAATGAAACGGTGCGTTTAGGGCACCTACAGCTTCCCTCCAAATCTCAGAATCAAATGAGAGCCACACGATGGGCTCTGAGGTCAAAAGTCCAACACGAAAGGGACGAACACGATTGCTTCTTCTTCCTTGCGCCATGAAGCTAGGGTTTCAACTTCCATGAAAGCTCCATGCACTAATCACTTCAAGCTCTCGGTTCTCACTCCACAGTCCATGAAACGCCACGATATAAACATGAAAAATACTCTAAATCTCTCCCTCTATACGCCTATGGTCAAAGTTTGCTTTGAAACTCAACAAATCACTCAAACCGATCGAGGCAAGTTCTGACTCCATGAAAATACTCTGCAACTTACCAGCATAATTCTCAATCAAACCTAGACTAATCTCCTCTATGACTAATGGTGATCATTCTGCGCTATCAACCTAAGATTATAATGCACTATGCCACGAGTTCTACATCCTAACAGTTCTAACAACCTGCTAACAATCATCACCAAACAGCACCAAACTCATCCTAATTGATCTACTAACAACCTAGATCACATCTAAACTAATAAAACCATGCTAAACTAACTGAACTAATCAATTTGAATGAAAACGCACCTGATGCAAAAGCTTGAAAACAGCTATGGAAACTCGTGAATCCACCACCACCAATGCTCAGATCTTGATCAATGAGTGAAGCTCTTGCTTCTGTATGCAACACCTCTTGTTTCTTGGCCTTGGATCTTGCTAACCGATTGATTTTTCACTTTTGAAGAGGATGATAACAGCACATGAAAATGGATCAAAGCCAGCCAGATATTGAGTGATCTTTGATCTTTGATGATTATGGAGTGGAGTAGAATCAAGGATTATGAGAATTGATGGAGAATTGATGAAGTTTGAAAAGAATTTGCAAGAGGAAGAATGAGAAACTTTGGGAGATTTTTGGTGAAAAATGAATCCAACCCTTGCTCAATTCTGATTTCATGAATATATAGGGCTCACATGAACTTTCTAGAACCATCTTGCCACATTCCCTTGCATTCCACATTGGTTGATTTTGAAATGTTTCTTCAAATGCAAGTAACCATGAATAACTTTGATTTTTTCCACTAAGCTCAAAAACGTGTTTGAACCATTGTCTCTAGAATGTCTTTTGGACCCAAAATCATATATTGGAAGTCTCCATTTGGACTTATAAATCTCCCAAACCATTTTTCACTTTGACTTTCTTTAAGTTATAAGCCATTTTAGTTCAAATTTAACCAATCATGCAACTTCATGTTATGAGCTTTTCCAACAATTTGTGACCTTCTTTCTAGACTCAAAATGTCATTTGGAGCAAGTTTAATGTTGTAAGTTTTTCCATTTGAGGCCTCCTTGTATGAGTTTTGGACATAGGTTAAAATGACCTGTAATTCACAAATGACCAAAATACCCTTTGCTTGCCAAGACCATAAGTTGAGTTCCACACATCATATGAGGGCATGCCATACCATTCTAGAAAGCTAAGACAATGAGGAACAATTCTTATGTTGACCAGGAATTCATTTGAAATCTCCTTGAGGGGTAAAAATTGCTTGGAAGTCAAGTCACTTTCACAGACAAAATTTCAGATACCTCAGATGACCTGTAACTTGCAAGGACCATAACTTGAGTTCTATAAATCTCCTTGATGTCTTCCACCACTCAAATTAAAGGTCTTGAGATCCTCTACAAGTTTCATGTTGGCCAAGGAGCCATTTGAAGCTAGCATTTTGACTTATCTTGCTTGGAAATTTGACCTAAACTAGGGGATTTTACACAGAAACCCTAATTTAGAAACTCCTCTTCTCCTTGATTTCTCTTGAATTATCCTTGGCATATCTCCATATCCTTCTTTATATGTTCAATGATGAACCCCACATCTCTCCACTAGACTTGAATGCCCCTTAAATCAGTCAATTGACCTAGGGTTGACCTAGGGTTGACCCAGATGAAACCCTAGTTGACTGCCTTCAGCTATAGCTCTTGTGCTCTCATCAATGACTTGTCTCCTTCTTTAAATGACTTTCTAAGTCTCTCATAATGTCTAGATACTCTCCATGTCTTCAACTCACAGCTCACAACCCTCTTGTTGACCCTCAGATACCCTCAGCTAGGAGATGGACTCAAGGCTTGATCTGCTGAGCTCTTTGCTTTCAAATTCTTTCCTGATGACTTGAATAAGATTGAATTGGGATAATAACCTCTTGATAGGCTTCTAGAGATGAGAATAATGATTGGTCCCCTGTTGAATGACTTGCTATGCTTATGCTATGCAGATGGTTAGTCTATGTACATGACTCTATATGCAAATGCTAATGACATTGAAACATAAACCAAGTGAATAAGGTTGGGCAAATTTTAGGGTGCAACAGCTGCCCCTATTCAAGCGACTTGGACCCGATTGGGTGAAGAGCCCAGAGTCTTCAGACATTCGCGGTACGAGACGGTTGAATACCAATGAAACCAGAAATTTGCCAACCGCAGAAATAAACTGTGCTCCCGCTTGGGGAACGACATTCATCAGTTTCGTTGTGTATCCAGACTCCAGTTATTACGTTGAGCGTTCAGGCTCCGGTCAGTTTCGTTGGGTATCCAGACTCCGGTTTTTACGTGAGCGTTCCGGCTCCGGTCAGTTTTGTTGGGTATCCAGACTCCGGTTATTACGTTGAGCGTTCAGGCTCCGGTCAGTTTCGTTGGGTATCCAGACTCCGGTTATTATGTTGAGCGTTCAGGCTCCGGTCAGTTTAGTTGGGTATCAAGACTCCGGTTATTACATTGAGTGTTTAGGCTCCGGTCAGTTTCGTTTGGTATCCAGACTTCAGTTATTACGTTGAGCATTCAGGCCCCGGTCAGTTTTGTTGGGTATCCAGACTCCGATTTTTACGTTGAGCGTTTAGGCTCCGGTCAGTTTTGTGGGTATCCAGACTCTGGTTTTTACGTTGAGCGTTCAGGCTCCGGTCAGTTTTGTTGGGTATCCAGACTCCGGTTATTACGTTAAGCGTTCAGGCTCCGGTCAGTTTCGTTGGGTATCCAGATTCCGGTTATTACGTTGAGCGTTCAGGCTCCGGTTAGTTTCGTTGGGTATCCAGACTCTGGTTTTTACTTTGAGTGTTCAGGCTCCGGTCAGTTTCGTTGGGTATCCAGACTCCGGTTATTACGTTGAGCGTTCAGGCTCCGATCAGTTTCGTTCGGTATCCAGACTCCGGTTATTACGTTGAGCGTTCAGGCTCCGATCAGTTTCGTTGGGTATCCAGACTCCGGTTATTACGTTGAGCGTTCAGGCTCCGGTCAGTTTCGTTGGGTATCCAGACTCCGGTTTTTACGTTGAGCGTTCAGGCACCGGTCAGTTTTTTTGGGTATCCAGACTCCGGTTTTTACGTTGAGCGTTCAGACTCCGGTCAGTTTCGTTGTGTATCCAGACTCCAGTTATTCAGTTGAGCGTTCAGGCTCCGGTTAGTATCGTTGGGTATCCAGACTCCGGTTTTTACGTTGAGCGTTCAGGCTCCGGTCAGTTTTGTTGGGTATCCAGACTCCGGTTATTACGTTAAGCGTTCAGGCTCCGGTCAGTTTCGTTGGGTATCCAGACTCCGGTTATTACATTGAGCGTTCAGGCTCCGGTCAGTTTCGTTGGGTATCCAGACTCCGGTTATTACTTTAAGCGTTCAGGCTCCGGTCAGTTTTGTTGGGTATCCAGACTCCGGTTATTACGTTGAGCGTTCAGGCTCCGGTCAGTTTCGTTCGATATCCAGACTCCGGTTATTACGTTGAGCGTTCAGGCTCCGGTCAGTTTCGTTGGGTATCCAGACTCCGGTTTTTACGTTGAGCGTTCAGGCTCCAGTCAGTTTTATTGGGTATCCAGACTCCGGTTATTATGTTGAGCGTTCAGGCTCCGGTCAGTTTCGTTGTGTATCCAGACTCCAGTTATTACGTTGAGCGTTCAGTCTCCGGTCAGTTTCGTTGGGTATCCAGACTCCGGTTATTACGTTGAGCGTTCAGGCTCCGGTCAGTTTCGTTGGGTATCCAGACTCCGGTTATTATGTTGAGCGTTCAGGCTCCGGTCAGTTTCGTTGGGTATCCAGACTCCGGTTATTACATTGAGTGTTTAGGCTCCGGTCAGTTTCGTTTGGTATCCAGACTTCAGTTATTACGTTGAGCATTCAGGCCCCGGTCAGTTTCGTTGGGTATCCAGACTCCGATTTTTACGTTGAGCGTTCAGGCTCCGGTCAGTTTTGTTGGGTATCCAGACTCTGGTTTTTACGTTGAGCGTTCAGGCTCCGGTCAGTTTTGTTGGGTATCCAGACTCTGGTTATTACGTTGAGCGTTCAGGCTCCGGTCAGTTTCGTTTGATATCCAGACTCCGGTTATTACGTTGAGCGTTCAGGCTCCGGTCAGTTTCGTTGGGTATCCAGACTCCGGTTTTTACGTTGAGCGTTCAGGCTCCAGTCAGTTTTATTGGGTATCCAGACTCCGGTTATTACGTTGAGCGTTCAGGCTCCGGTCAGTTTCGTTGTGTATCCAGACTCCAGTTATTACGTTGAGCGTTCAGGCTCCGGTCAGTTTCGTTGGGTATCCAGACTCCGGGTTTTACGTGAGCGTTCAGGCTCCGGTCAATTTTGTTGGGTATCCAGACTCCGGTTATTACGTTGAGCGTTCAGGCTCCGGTCAGTTTCGTTGGGTATCCAGACTCTGGTTATTATGTTGAGCGTTCAGGCTCCGGTCAGTTTCGTTGGGTATCCAGACTCCGGTTATTACATTGAGTGTTTAGGCTCCGGTCAGTTTCGTTTGGTATCCAGACTTCAGTTATTACGTTGAGCATTCAGGCCCCGGTCAGTTTCGTTGGGTATCCAGACTCCGATTTTTACATTGAGCGTTCAGGCTCCGGTCAGTTTTGTTGGGTATCCAGACTCTGGTTTTTACGTTGAGCGTTCAGGCTCCGGTCAGTTTTGTTGGGTATCCAGACTCCAGTTATTACGTTGAGCGTCTAGGCTCCGGTTAGTTTCGTTGGGTATCCAGACTCCGGTTTTTACGTTGAGTGTTCAGGCTCCGGTCAGTTTTGTTGGGTATCCAGACTCCGGTTATTACATTGAGCGTTCAGGCTCTGGTCAGTTTCGTTGTGTATCCAGACTCCAGTTATTACGTTGAGCGTTCAGGCTCCAGTCAGTTTCGTTGGGTATCCAGACTCCGGTTTTTACGTTGAGCGTTCAGGCTCCGGTCAGCTTCGTTGGGTATCTAGACTCTGGTTTTTACTTTAAGCGTTCAGGCTCCGGTCAGTTTCGTTGGGTATCTAGACTCCGGTTATTACGTTGAGCGTTCAGGCTCCGGTCAGTTTCGTTCGATATCCAGACTCCGGTTATTACGTTGAGCGTTCAGGATCCGGTCAGTTTCGTTGGGTATCCAGACTCCGGTTTTTACGTTGAGCGTTCAGGCTCCAATCAGTTTTATTGGGTATCCAGACTCCGGTTATTACGTTGAGCGTTTAAGCTCCGGTCAGTTTCGTTGGGTATCCAGACTCCGATTTTTACGTTGAGCGTTCAGGCTCCGGTCAGTTTCGTTGGGTATCCAGACTCCGGTTATTACGTTGAGCGTTCAGGCTCCGGTCAGTTTCGTTCGATATCCAGACTCCGGTTATTACGTTGAGCGTTCAGGCTCCGGTCAATTTCGTTGGGTATCGAGACTCCGGTTTTTACATTGAGCGTTCAGGCTCCAGTCAGTATTATTGGGTATCCAGACTCCGATTATTACGTTGAGCGTTCAGGCTCCGGTCAGTTTCGTTGTGTATCCAGACTCCAGTTATTACGTTGAGCGTTCAGGCTCCGGTCAGTTTCGTTGGGTATCCAGACTCCGGTTTTTACGTGAGCGTTCAGGCTCCGGTCAGTTTTGTTGGGTATCCAGACTCCGGTTATTACGTTGAGCGTTCAGGCTCCGGTCAGTTTCGTTGGGTATCCAGACTCCGGTTATTATGTTGAGCGTTCAGGCTCCAGTCAGTTTAGTTGGGTATCCAGACTCCGGTTATTACATTGAGTGTTTAGGCTCCGGTCAGTTTCGTTTGGTATCCAGACTTCAGTTATTACGTTGAGCATTTAGGCCCCGGTCAGTTTCGTTGGGTATCCAGACTCCGATTTTTACGTTGAGCGTTCAGGCTCCGGTCAGTTTTGTTGGGTATCCAGACTCTGGTTTTTACGTTGAGCGTTCAGGCTCCGGTCAGTTTTGTTGGGTATCCAGACTCCGGTTATTACGTTAAGCGTTCAGGCTCCGGTCAGTTTCGTTGGGTATCCAGATTCCGGTTATTACGTTGAGCGTTCAGGCTCCGGTTAGTTTCGTTGGGTATCCAGACTCTGGTTTTTACTTTGAGCGTTTAGGCTCCGGTCAGTTTAGTTGGGTATCCAGACTCCGGTTATTACGTTGAGCATTCAGGCTCCGATCAGTTTCGTTCGGTATCCAGACTCCGGTTATTACGTTGAGCGTTCAGGCTCCGATCAGTTTCGTTGGGTATCCAGACTCCGGTTATTACGTTGAGCGTTCAGGCTCCGGTCAGTTTCGTTGGGTATCCAGACTCCTGTTTTTACGTTGAGCGTTCAGGCACCGGTCAGTTTTTTTGGGTATCCAGACTCCGGTTATTACATTGAGCGTTCAGACTCCGGTCAGTTTCGTTGTGTATCCAGACTCCAGTTATTCAGTTGAGCGTTCAGGCTCCGGTTAGTTTCGTTGGGTATCCAGACTCCGGTTTTTACGTTGAGCGTTCAGGCTCCGGTCAGTTTTGTTGGGTATCCAGACTCCGGTTATTACGTTAAGCGTTCAGGCTCCGGTCAGTTTCGTTGGGTATCCAGACTCCGGTTATTACGTTGAGCGTTCAGGCTCCGGTCAGTTTCGTTGGGTATCCAGACTCCGGTTATTACTTTAAGCGTTCAGGCTCCGGTCAGTTTCGTTGGGTATCCAGACTCCGGTTATTACGTTGAGCGTTCAGGCTCCGGTCAGTTTCGTTCGATATCCAGACTCCGGTTATTACGTTGAGCGTTCAGGCTCCGGTCAGTTTCGTTGGGTATCCAGACTCCGGTTTTTACGTTGAGCGTTCAGGCTCTAGTCAGTTTTATTGGGTATCCAGACTCCGGTTATTATGTTGAGCGTTCAGGCTCCGGTCAGTTTCGTTGTGTATCCAGACTCCAGTTATTACGTTGAGCGTTCAGGCTCCGGTCAGTTTCGTTGGGTATCCAGACTCCGGTTATTACGTTGAGCGTTCAGGCTCCGGTCAGTTTCGTTGGGTATCCAGACTCCGGTTATTACGTTGAGCGTTCAGGCTCCGGTCAGTTTCGTTGGGTATCCAGACTCCGGTTATTATGTTGAGCGTTCAGGCTCCAGTCAGTTTAGTTGGGTATCCAGACTCCGGTTATTACATTGAGTGTTTAGGCTCCGGTCAGTTTCGTTTGGTATCCAGACTTCAGTTATTACGTTGAGCATTTAGGCCCCGGTCAGTTTCGTTGGGTATCCAGACTCCGATTTTTACGTTGAGCGTTCAGGCTCCGGTCAGTTTTGTTGGGTATCCAGACTCTGGTTTTTACGTTGAGCGTTCAGGCTCCGGTCAGTTTTGTTGGGTATCCAGACTCCGGTTATTACGTTAAGCGTTCAGGCTCCGGTCAGTTTCGTTGGGTATCCAGATTCCGGTTATTACGTTGAGCGTTCAGGCTCCGGTTAGTTTCGTTGGGTATCCAGACTCTGGTTTTTACTTTGAGCGTTTAGGCTCCGGTCAGTTTAGTTGGGTATCCAGACTCCGGTTATTACGTTGAGCATTCAGGCTCCGATCAGTTTCGTTCGGTATCCAGACTCCGGTTATTACGTTGAGCGTTCAGGCTCCGATCAGTTTCGTTGGGTATCCAGACTCCGGTTATTACGTTGAGCGTTCAGGCTCCGGTCAGTTTCGTTGGGTATCCAGACTCCTGTTTTTACGTTGAGCGTTCAGGCACCGGTCAGTTTTTTTGGGTATCCAGACTCCGGTTATTACATTTAGCGTTCAGACTCCGGTCAGTTTCGTTGTGTATCCAGACTCCAGTTATTCAGTTGAGCGTTCAGGCTCCGGTTAGTTTCGTTGGGTATCCAGACTCCGGTTTTTACGTTGAGCGTTCAGGCTCCGGTCAGTTTTGTTGGGTATCCAGACTCCGGTTATTACGTTAAGCGTTCACGCTCCGGTCAGTTTCGTTGGGTATCCAGACTCCGGTTATTACGTTGAGCGTTCAGGCTCCGGTCAGTTTCGTTGGGTATCCAGACTCCGGTTATTACTTTAAGCGTTCAGGCTCCGGTCAGTTTCGTTGGGTATCCAGACTCCGGTTATTACGTTGAGCGTTCAGGCTCCGGTCAGTTTCGTTCGATATCCAGACTCCGGTTATTACGTTGAGCGTTCAGGCTCCGGTCAGTTTCGTTGGGTATCCAGACTCCGGTTTTTACGTTGAGCGTTCAGGCTCTAGTCAGTTTTATTGGGTATCCAGACTCCGGTTATTATGTTGAGCGTTCAGGCTCCGGTCAGTTTCGTTGTGTATCCAGACTCCAGTTATTACGTTGAGCGTTCAGGCTCCGGTCAGTTTCGTTGGGTATCCAGACTCCGGTTATTACGTTGAGCGTTCAGGCTCCGGTCAGTTTCGTTGGGTATCCAGACTCCGGTTATTATGTTGAGCGTTCAGGCTCCGGTCAGTTTCGTTGGGTATCCAGACTCCGGTTATTACATTGAGTGTTTAGGCTCCGGTCAGTTTCGTTTGGTATCCAGACTTCAGTTATTACGTTGAGCATTCAGGCCCCGGTCAGTTTCGTTGGGTATCCAGACTCCGATTTTTACGTTGAGCGTTCAGGCTCCGGTCAGTTTTGTTGGGTATCCAGACTCTGGTTTTTACGTTGAGCGTTCAGGCTCCGGTCAGTTTTGTTGGGTATCCAGACTCTGGTTATTACGTTGAGCGTTCAGGCTCCGGTCAGTTTCGTTCGATATCCAGACTCCGGTTATTACGTTGAGCGTTCAGGCTCCGGTCAGTTTCGTTGGGTATCCAGACTCCGGTTTTTACGTTGAGCGTTCAGGCTCCAGTCAGTTTTATTGGGTATCCAGACTCCGGTTATTACGTTGAGCGTTCAGGCTCCGGTCAGTTTCGTTGTGTATCCAGACTCCAGTTATTACGTTGAGCGTTCAGGCTCCGGTCAGTTTCGTTGGGTATCCAGACTCCGGGTTTTACGTGAGCGTTCAGGCTCCGGTCAGTTTTGTTGGGTATCCAGACTCCGGTTATTACGTTGAGCGTTCAGGCTCCGGTCAGTTTCGTTGGGTATCCAGACTCTGGTTATTATGTGGAGCGTTCAGGCTCCGCTCAGTTTCGTTGGGTATCCAGACTCCGGTTATTACATTGAGTGTTTAGGCTCCGGTCAGTTTCGTTTGGTATCCAGACTTCAGTTATTACGTTGAGCATTCAGGCCCCGGTCAGTTTCGTTGGGTATCCAGACTCCGATTTTTACATTGAGCGTTCAGGCTCCGGTCAGTTTTGTTGGGTATCCAGACTCTGGTTTTTACGTTGAGCGTTCAGGCTCCGGTCAGTTTTGTTGGGTATCCAGACTCCGGTTATTACGTTAAGCGTTCAGGCTCCGGTCAGTTTCGTTGGGTATCCAGATTCCGGTTATTACGTTGAGCGTTCAGGCTCCGGTTAGTTTCGTTGGGTATCCAGACTCTGGTTTTTACTTTGAGCGTTCAGGCTCCAGTCAGTTTCGTTCGGTATCCAGACTCCGGTTATTACGTTGAGCATTCAGGCTCCGATCAGTTTCGTTCGGTATCCAGACTCCGGTTATTACGTTGAGCGTTCAGGCTCCGGTCAGTTTCGTTGGGTATCCAGACTCCGGTTATTACGTTGAGCGTTCAGGCTCCGGTCAGTTTCGTTATGTATCCAGACTCCAGTTATTACGTTGAGCGTTCAGGCTCCGGTCAGTTTCGTTGGGTATCTAGACTCCGGTTTTTACGTTGAGCGTTCAGGCCCCGGTCAGTTTTGTTGAGTATCCAGACTCCGGTTATTACGTTGAGCGTTCAGCCTCCGGTCAGTTTCGTTGTGTATCCAGACTCCAGTTATTACGTTGAGCGTTTAGGCTCCGGTCAGTTTCGTTGGATATCCAGACTCCGGTTTTTACGTTGAGCGTTCAGGCACTGGTCAGTTTTGTTGGGTATCCAGACTCTGGTTATTACATTGAGCGTTCAGGCTCCGGTCAGTTTCGTTGTGTATCCAGACTCCAGTTATTACGTTGAGCGTTCAGGCTCCAGTCAGTTTCGTTGGGTATCCAGACTCCGGTTTTTACGTTGAGCGTTCAGGCTCCGGTCAAATTTGTTGGGTATCTAGACTCCGGTTATTACGTTGAGCGTTCAGGCTCCGGTCAGTTTCGTTGGGTATCCAGACCCCTGTTATTATGTTGAGCGTTCAGGCTCCGGTCAGTTTCGTTGGATATCCAGACTCCGGTTATTACATTGAGTGTTTAGGCTCCGGTCAGTTTCGTTTGGTATCCAGACTTCAGTTATTACGTTGAGCATTCAGGCCCCGGTCAGTTTCGTTGGGTATCCAGACTCCGATTTTTACGTTGAGCGTTCAGGCTCCGGGCAGTTTTGTTGGGTATCTAGACTCTGGTTTTTACGTTGAGCGTTCAGGCTCCGGTCAGTTTTGTTGGGTATCCAGACTCCGGTTATTACGTTAAGCGTTCAGGCTCCGGTCAGTTTCGTTGGGTATCCAGACTCCGGTTATTACGTTGAGCGTTCAGGCTCCGGTCAGTTTCGTTGGGTATCCAGACTCTGGTTTTTACTTTGAGCGTTCAGGCTCCGGTCAGTTTCTTTGGGTATCCAGACTCCGGTTATTACGTTGAGCGTTCAGGCTCCGGTCAGTTTCGTTGGGTATCCAGACTCCGGTTATTACGTTGAGCGTTCAGGCTCCGGTCAGTTTCGTTCGGTATCCAGACTCCGGTTTTTACGTTGAGCGTTCAGGCTCCGGTCAGTTTTGTAGGGTATCCAGACTCTGGTTTTTACGTTGAGCGTTCGGGCTCCGGTCAGTTTTGCTGGGTATCCAGACTCCGGTTATTACTTTTAGCGGTCTGGCTCCGGTCAGTTTCGTTGCGTATCCAGACTTCGGTTATTACATTGATGGTTCAGGCTCAAGTCAGTTTCATTGTGTATCCAGATTCCGGTTATTACGTTGAACGTTCAGGCTCCGGTCAGTTTTGTTGGGTATCCAGACTCCGGTTATTATGTTGAGCGTTCAGGCTCCGTTCAGTTTCGTTGGGTATCCGAACTTCGGTTATTACGTGGAGCGTTCAAGCTCCGATCAGTTTCGTTGTGTATCCAGATTCCGGTTATTACGTTGAGCGTTCAGGCTCCGGTCAGTTTTGGTGGGTATCCAGACTCCGGTTATTACATTGAACGTTCAGGCTCCGGTTAGTTTCGTTGGGTGTCCAGATTCCGGTTGTTACGTTGAGCGTTCAGGCTCCGGTCAATTTCGTTGTGTATCCAGACTCCGGTTATTACATTGAACGTTCAGGCTCCGGTTAGTTTCGTTGGGTATCCAGACCCCTGTTATTATGTTGAGCGTTCAGGCTCCGGTCAGTTTCGTTGGATATCCAGACTCCGGTTATTACATTGAGTGTTTAGGCTCCGGTCAGTTTCGTTTGGTATCCAGACTTCAGTTATTACGTTGAGCATTCAGGCCCCGGTCAGTTTCGTTGGGTATCCAGACTCCGATTTTTACGTTGAGCGTTCAGGCTCCGGGCAGTTTTGTTGGGTATCTAGACTCTGGTTTTTACGTTGAGCGTTCAGGCACCGGTCAGTTTTGTTGGGTATCCAGACTCCGGTTATTACGTTAAGCGTTCAGGCTCCGGTCAGTTTCGTTGGGTATCCAGACTCCGGTTATTACGTTGAGCGTTCAGGCTCCGGTCAGTTTCGTTGGGTATCCAGACTCTGGTTTTTACTTTGAACGTTCAGGCTCCGGTCAGTTTCTTTGGGTATCCAGACTCCGGTTATTACGTTAAGCGTTCAGGCTCCGGTCAGTTTCGTTGGGTATCCAGACTCCGGTTATTACGTTGAGCGTTCAGGCTCCGGTCAGTTTCGTTGGGTATCCAGACCCTGGTTTTTACGTTGAGCGTTCAGGCTCCGGTCAGTTTCGTTGGGTATCTAGACTCCGGTTATTACGTTGAGTGTTCAGTCTCCGTTCAGTTTCGTTGTGTATCCAGACTTCGGTTATTACTTTTAGCGGTCTGGCTCCGGTCAGTTTCGTTGCGTATCCAGACTTCGGTTATTACATTGATGGTTCAGGCTCAAGTCAGTTTCATTGTGTATCCAGATTCCGGTTATTACGTTGAACGTTCAGGCTCCGGTCAGTTTTGTTGGGTATCCAGACTCCGGTTATTATGTTGAGCGTTCAGGCTCCGGTCAGTTTCGTTGGGTATCCGAACTTCGGTTATTACGTGGAGCGTTCAAGCTCCGATCAGTTTCGTTGTGTATCCAGATTCCGGTTATTACGTTGAGCGTTCAGGCTCCGGTCAGTTTTGTTGGGTATCCAGACTCCGGTTATTACATTGAACGTTCAGGCTCCGGTTAGTTTCGTTGGGTGTCCAGATTCCGGTTGTTACGTTGAGCGTTCAGGCTCCGGTCAATTTCGTTGTGTATCCAGACTCCGGTTATTACGTTGAGCGTTCAGGCTCCGGTCAGTTTCGTTGGGTATCCAGGCTCCGGTTTTTAAGTTGAGCGATCAGGCTCCGGACAGTTTTATTTGGGTATCCAGACTCCGGTTATTACGTTGAACGTTCAGGCTCCGGTCAGTTTCATTGTGTATCCAGACTCCAGTTATTACGTTGAGCGTTCAGGCTCCGGTCAGTTTCGTTGGGTATCCAGACTCCGGTTTTTACGTTGAGCGTTCAGGCTCCGGTCAGTTTTGTTGGGTATCCAGATTCCGGTTATTACGTTGAGCGTTCAGGCTCCGGTCAGTTTTGTTGGGTATCCAGACTCCGGTTATTACATTGAACGTTCAGGCTCCGGTTAGTTTCGTTGGGTGTCCAGATTCTGGTTGTTACGTTGAGCGTTCAGGCTCCGGTCAATTTCGTTGTGTATCCAGACTCCGGTTATTACATTGAGCGTTCAGGCTCCGGTCAGTTTCGTTGGGTATCCAGGCTCCGGTTTTTAAGTTGAGCGTTCAGGCTCCGGTCAGTTTTATTTGGGTATCCAGACTCCGGTTATTACGTTAAACGTTCAGGCTCCGGTTATTACGTTGAGCGTTCAGGCTCCGGTCAGTTTCGTTGGGTATCCAGACTCCGGTTATTACGTTGAGCGTTCAGGCTCCGGTCAGTTTCGTTGGGTATCCAGACTCCGGTTTTTATGTTGAGCGTTCAGGCTCCGGTCAGTTTTGTTGGGTATCCAGACTCTGGTTTTTACGTTGAGCGTTCGGGCACCGGTCAGTTTTGCTGGGTATCCAGACTCCGGTTATTACAGTGAGCGTTCAGGCTCCGGTCAGTTTCGTTGTGTGTCCAGACTCTAGTTATTACGTTGAGCGTTCAGGCTCCGGTTAGTTTCGTTGGGTATCCAGACTCCGGTTTTTACGTTGAGCGTTCAGGCTCCGGTCAGTTTCGTTGGGTATCCAGACTCCGGTTATTACGTTAAGCGTTCAGGCTCCGGTCAGTTTCGTTGGGTATCCAGACTCCGGTTATTACGTTGAGCGTTCAGGCTCCGGTCAGTTTCGTTGGGTATCCAGACTCTGGTTTTTACTTTAAGCGTTCAGGCTCCGGTCAGTTTCGTTGGGTATCCAGACTCCGGTTATTACGTTGAGCGTTCAGGCTCCGGTCAGTTTCGTTTGATATCCAGACACCGGTTATTACGTTGAGCGTTCAGGCTCCGGTCAGTTTCGTTGGGTATCCAGACTCCGGTTTTTACGTTGAGCGTTCAGGCTCCAGTCAGTTTTATTGGGTATCCAGACTCCGGTTATTACGTTGAGCGTTCAGGCTCCGGTCAGTTTCGTTGTGTATCCAGACTCCAGTTATCACGTTGAGCGTTCAGGCTCCGGTCAGTTTCGTTGGGTATCCAGACTCCGGTTATTACGTTGAGCGTTCAGGCTCCGGTCAGTTTCGTTGGGTATCCAGACTCCGGTTATTATGTTGAGCGTTCAGGCTCCGGTCAGTTTCGTTGGGTATCCAGACTCCGGTTATTACATTGAGTGTTTAGGCTCCGGTCAGTTTCGTTTGGTATCCAGACTTCAGTTATTACGTTGAGCATTCAGGCCCCGGTCAGTTTCGTTGGGTATTCAGACTCCAATTTTTACATTGAGCGTTCAGGCTCCGGTCAGTTTTATGTTGAGCGTTCAGGCTCCGGTTATTACGTTGAGCGTTCAGGCTCCGGTCAGTTTCGTTGGGTATCCAGACTCCGGTTATTACGTTGAGCGTTCAGGCTCCGGTCAGTTTCGTTGGGTATCCAGACTCCGGTTTTTATGTTGAGCGTTCAGGCTCCGGTCAGTTTTGTTGGGTATCCAGACTCTGGTTTTTACGTTGAGCGTTCGGGCTCCGGTCAGTTTTGCTGGGTATCCAGACTCCGGTTATTACGTTGAGCGAGCAGGCTCCGGTCAGTTTCGTTGGGTATCTAGACTCCGGTTATTACGTTGAGTGTTCAGTCTCCGTTCAGTTTCGTTGTGTATCCAGACTTCGGTTATTACTTTTAGCGGTCTGGCTCCGGTCAGTTTTGTTGCGTATCCATACTTCGGTTATTACATTGATGGTTCAGGCTCAAGTCAGTTTCATTGTGTATCCAGATTCCAGTTATTACGTTGAACGTTCAGGCTCCGGTCAGTTTTGTTGGGTATCCAGACTCCGGTTATTATGTTGAGCGTTCAGGCTCCGGTCAGTTTCGTTGGGTATCCGAACTTCGGTTATTACGTGGAGCGTTCAAGCTCCGATCAGTTTCGTTGTGTATCCAGATTCCGGTTATTACGTTGAGCGTTCAGGCTCCGGTCAGTTTTGTTGGGTATCCAGACTCCGGTTATTATGTTGAGCGTTCAGGCTCCGGTCAGTTTCATTGGGTATCCAGACTCCGGTTATTACATTGAGTGTTTAGGCTCCGGTCAGTTTCGTTTGGTATCCAGACTTCAGTTATTACGTTGAGCATTCAGGCCCCGGTCAGTTTCGTTGGGTATCCAGACTCCGATTTTTATGTTGAGCGTTCAGGCTCCGGTCAGTTTTGTTGGGTATCCAGACTCTGGTTTTTACGTTGAGCGTTCAGGCTCCGGTCAGTTTTGTTGGGTATCCAGACTCCGGTTATTACGTTAAGCGTTCAGGCTCCGGTCAGTTTCGTTGGGTATCCAGACTCTGGTTATTACGTTGAACGTTCAGGCTCCGGTTAGTTTCGTTGGGTGTCCAGATTCTGGTTGTTACGTTGAGCGTTCAGGCTCCGGTCAATTTCGTTGTGTATCCAGACTCCGGTTATTACGTTGAGCGTTCAGGCTCCGGTCAGTTTCGTTGGGTATCCAGGCTCTGGTTTTTAAGTTGAGCGTTCAGGCTCCGGTCAGTTTTATTTGGGTATCCAGACTCCGGTTATTACGTTGAACGTTCAGGCTCCGGTCAGTTTCGTTGTGTATCCAGACTCCAGTTATTACGTTGAGCGTTCAGGCTCCGGTCAGTTTCGTTGGGTATCCAGACTCCGGTTTTTACGTTGAGCGTTCAGGCTCCGGTCAGTTTTGTTGGGTATCCAGACTCCGGTTATTACGTTGAGCGTTCGGGCTCCGGTCAGTTTCGTTGGGTATCCAGACTCCGGTTATTATGTTGAGCGTTCAGGCTCTGGTCAGTTTCATTAAGTATCCAGACTCCGGTTATTACATTGAGTGTTTAGGCTCCGGTCAGTTTCGTTTGGTATCCAGACTTCAGTTATTACGTTGAGCATTCAGGCCCCGGTCAGTTTCGTTGGGTATCCAGACTCTGATTTTTACGTTGAGCGTTCAGGCTCCGGTCAGTTTTGTTGGGTATCCAGACTCTGGTTTTTACGTTGAGCGTTCAGGCTCCGGTCAGTTTTGTTGGGTATCCAGACTCCGGTTATTACGTTAAGCGTTCAGGCTCCGGTCAGTTTCATTGGGTATCCAGACTCTGGTTATTACGTTGAGCGTTCAGGCTCCGGTCAGTTTCGTTGGGTATCCAGAATCTGGTTTTTACTTTAAGCGTTTAGGCTCCGGTCAGTTTCGTTGGGTATCTAGACTCCGGTTATTACGTTGAGCGTTCAGGCTCCGGTCAGTTTCGTTCGATATCCAGACTCCGGTTATTACGTTGAGCGTTCAGGCTCCGGTAAGTTTCGTTGGGTATCCAGACTCCGGTTATTACGTTGAGCGTTCAGGCTCCGGTCAGTTTTATTGGGTATCCAGACTCCGGTTATTACGTTGAGCGTTCAGGCTCCGGTCAGTTTCGTTGTGTATCCAGACTCCAGTTATTACGTTGAGCGTTCAGGCTCCGGTCAGTTTCGTTGGGTATCCAGACTCCGGTTTTTACGTGAGCGTTCAGGCTCCGGTCAGTTTTGTTGGGTATCCAGACTCCGGTTATTATGTTGAGTGTTCAGGCTCCGGTCAGTTTCGTTGGGTATCCAGACTCCGGTTATTATGTTGAGCGTTCAGGCTCCGGTCAGTTTAGTTGGGTATCCAGACTCCGGTTATTACATTGAGTGTTTAGGCTCCGGTCAGTTTCGTTTGGTATCCAGACTTCAGTTATTACGTTGAGCATTCAGGCCCCGGTCAGTTTCGTTGGGTATCCAGATTCCGATTTTTACGTTGAGCGTTTAGGCTCCGGTCAGTTTTGTTGGGTATCCAGACTCTGGTTTTTACGTTGAGCGTTCAGGCTCCGGTCAGTTTTGTTGGGTATCCAGACTCCGGTTATTACGTTAAGCGTTCAGGCTCCGGTCAGTTTCGTTGGGTATCCAGATTCCGGTTATTACGTTGAGCGTTCAGGCTCCGGTTAGTTTCGTTGGGTATCCAGACTCTGGTTTTTACTTTGAGCGTTCAGGCTCCGGTCAGTTTCGTTGGGTATCCAGACTCCGGTTATTACGTTGAGCGTTCAGGCTCCGATCAGTTTCGTTCGGTATCCAGACTCCGGTTATTACGTTGAGCGTTCAGGCTCCGATCAGTTTCGTTGGGTATCCAGACTCCGGTTATTACGTTGAGCGTTCAGGCTCCGGTCAGTTTCGTTGGGTATCCAGACTCCGATTTTTACGTTGAGCGTTCAGGAACCGGTCAGTTTTTTTGGGTATCCAGACTCCGGTTATTACAGTGAGCGTTCAGGCTCCGGTCAGTTTCGTTGTGTGTCCAGACTCCAGTTATTACGTTGAGCGTTCAGGCTCCGGTTAGTTTCGTTGGGTATCCAGACTCCGGTTTTTAATTTGAGCGTTCAGGCTCCGGTCAGTTTTGTTGGGTATCCAGACTTCGGTTATTACTTTTAGCGGTCTGGCTCCGGTCAGTTTTGTTGCGTATCCATACTTCGGTTATTACATTGATGGTTCAGGCTCAAGTCAGTTTCATTGTGTATCCAGATTCCAGTTATTACGTTGAACGTTCAGGCTCCGGTCAGTTTTGTTGGGTATCCAGACTCCGGTTATTATGTTGAGCGTTCAGGCTCCGGTCAGTTTCGTTGGGTATCCGAACTTCGGTTATTACGTGGAGCGTTCAAGCTCCGATCAGTTTCGTTGTGTATCCAGATTCCGGTTATTACGTTGAGCGTTCAGGCTCCGGTCAGTTTTGTTGGGTATCCAGACTCCGGTTATTATGTTGAGCGTTCAGGCTCCGGTCAGTTTCATTGGGTATCCAGACTCCGGTTATTACATTGAGTGTTTAGGCTCCGGTCAGTTTCGTTTGGTATCCAGACTTCAGTTATTACGTTGAGCATTCAGGCCCCGGTCAGTTTCGTTGGGTATCCAGACTCCGATTTTTATGTTGAGCGTTCAGGCTCCGGTCAGTTTTGTTGGGTATCCAGACTCTGGTTTTTACGTTGAGCGTTCAGGCTCCGGTCAGTTTTGTTGGGTATCCAGACTCCGGTTATTACGTTAAGCGTTCAGGCTCCGGTCAGTTTCGTTGGGTATCCAGACTCTGGTTATTACGTTGAACGTTCAGGCTCCGGTTAGTTTCGTTGGGTGTCCAGATTCTGGTTGTTACGTTGAGCGTTCAGGCTCCGGTCAATTTCGTTGTGTATCCAGACTCCGGTTATTACGTTGAGCGTTCAGGCTCCGGTCAGTTTCGTTGGGTATCCAGGCTCTGGTTTTTAAGTTGAGCGTTCAGGCTCCGGTCAGTTTTATTTGGGTATCCAGACTCCGGTTATTACGTTGAACGTTCAGGCTCCGGTCAGTTTCGTTGTGTATCCAGACTCCAGTTATTACGTTGAGCGTTCAGGCTCCGGTCAGTTTCGTTGGGTATCCAGACTCCGGTTTTTACGTTGAGCGTTCAGGCTCCGGTCAGTTTTGTTGGGTATCCAGACTCCGGTTATTACGTTGAGCGTTCAGGCTCCGGTCAGTTTCGTTGGGTATCCAGACTCCGGTTATTATGTTGAGCGTTCAGGCTCCGGTCAGTTTCATTAAGTATCCAGACTCCGGTTATTACATTGAGTGTTTAGGCTCCGGTCAGTTTCGTTTGGTATCCAGACTTCAGTTATTACGTTGAGCATTCAGGCCCCGGTCAGTTTCGTTGGGTATCCAGACTCTGATTTTTACGTTGAGCGTTCAGGCTCCGGTCAGTTTTGTTGGGTATCCAGACTCTGGTTTTTACGTTGAGCGTTCAGGCTCCGGTCAGTTTTGTTGGGTATCCAGACTCCGGTTATTACGTTAAGCGTTCAGGCTCCGGTCAGTTTCATTGGGTATCCAGACTCTGGTTATTACGTTGAGCGTTCAGGCTCCGGTCAGTTTCGTTGGGTATCCAGAATCTGGTTTTTACTTTAAGCGTTTAGGCTCCGGTCAGTTTCGTTGGGTATCTAGACTCCGGTTATTACGTTGAGCGTTCAGGCTCCGGTCAGTTTCGTTCGATATCCAGACTCCGGTTATTACGTTGAGCGTTCAGGCTCCGGTAAGTTTCGTTGGGTATCCAGACTCCGGTTATTACGTTGAGCGTTCAGGCTCCGGTCAGTTTTATTGGGTATCCAGACTCCGGTTATTACGTTGAGCGTTCAGGCTCCGGTCAGTTTCGTTGTGTATCCAGACTCCAGTTATTACGTTGAGCGTTCAGGCTCCGGTCAGTTTCGTTGGGTATCCAGACTCCGGTTTTTACGTGAGCGTTCAGGCTCCGGTCAGTTTTGTTGGGTATCCAGACTCCGGTTATTATGTTGAGTGTTCAGGCTCCGGTCAGTTTCGTTGGGTATCCAGACTCCGGTTATTATGTTGAGCGTTCAGGCTCCGGTCAGTTTAGTTGGGTATCCAGACTCCGGTTATTACATTGAGTGTTTAGGCTCCGGTCAGTTTCGTTTGGTATCCAGACTTCAGTTATTACGTTGAGCATTCAGGCCCCGGTCAGTTTCGTTGGGTATCCAGATTCCGATTTTTACGTTGAGCGTTTAGGCTCCGGTCAGTTTTGTTGGGTATCCAGACTCTGGTTTTTACGTTGAGCGTTCAGGCTCCGGTCAGTTTTGTTGGGTATCCAGACTCCGGTTATTACGTTAAGCGTTCAGGCTCCGGTCAGTTTCGTTGGGTATCCAGATTCCGGTTATTACGTTGAGCGTTCAGGCTCCGGTTAGTTTCGTTGGGTATCCAGACTCTGGTTTTTACTTTGAGCGTTCAGGCTCCGGTCAGTTTCGTTGGGTATCCAGACTCCGGTTATTACGTTGAGCGTTCAGGCTCCGATCAGTTTCGTTCGGTATCCAGACTCCGGTTATTACGTTGAGCGTTCAGGCTCCGATCAGTTTCGTTGGGTATCCAGACTCCGGTTATTACGTTGAGCGTTCAGGCTCCGGTCAGTTTCGTTGGGTATCCAGACTCCGGTTTTTACGTTGAGCGTTCAGGAACCGGTCAGTTTTTTTGGGTATCCAGACTCCGGTTATTACAGTGAGCGTTCAGGCTCCGGTCAGTTTCGTTGTGTGTCCAGACTCCAGTTATTACGTTGAGCGTTCAGGCTCCGGTTAGTTTCGTTGGGTATCCAGACTCCGGTTTTTAATTTGAGCGTTCAGGCTCCGGTCAGTTTTGTTGGGTATCCAGACTCCGGTTATTACGTTAAGCGTTCAGGCTCCGGTCAGTTTCGTTGGGTATCCAGACTCCGGTTATTACGTTGAGCGTTCAGGCTCCGGTCAGTTTCGTTGGGTATCCATACTCTGGTTTTTACTTTAAGCGTTCAGGCTCCGGTCAGTTTTGTTGGGTATCCAGACTCCGGTTATTACGTTGAGCGTTCAGGCTCCGGTCAGTTTCGTTCGATATCCAGACTCCGGTTATTACGTTGAGCGTTGAGGCTCCGGTCAGTTTCGTTGGGTATCCAAACTCCGGTTTTTACGTTGAGCGTTCAGGCTCCAGTCAGTTTTATTGGGTATCCAGACTCCGGTTATTACGTTGAGCGTTCAGGCTCCGGTCAGTTTCGTTGTGTATCCAGACTCCAGTTATTACGTTGAGCGTTCAGGCTCCGGTCAGTTTCGTTGGGTATCCAGACTCCGGTTATTACGTTGAGCGTTCAGGCTCCGGTCAGTTTCGTTGGGTATCCAGACTCCGGTTATTACGTTGAGCGTTCAGGCTCCGGTCAGTTTCGTTGGGTATCCAGACTCCGGTTATTACATTGAGTGTTTAGGCTCCGGTCAGTTTCGTTTGGTATCCAGACTTCAGTTATTACGTTGAGCATTCAGGCCCCGGTCAGTTTCGTTGGGTATCCAGACTCCGGTTATTATGTTGAGCGTTCAGGCTCCGGTCAGTTTTGTTGGGTATCCAGACTCTGGTTTTTACGTTGAGCGTTCAGGCTCCGGTCAGTTTTGTTGGGTATCCAGACTCCGGTTATTACATTGAACGTTCAGGCTCCGGTTAGTTTCGTTGGGTGTCCAGATTCCGGTTGTTACGTTGAGCGTTCAGGCTCCGGTCAGTTTTATGTTGAGCGTTCAGGCTCCGGTTATTACGTTGAGCGTTCAGGCTCCGGTCAGTTTCGTTGGGTATCCAGACTCCGGTTATTACGTTGAGCGTTCAGGCTCCGGTCAGTTTCGTTGGGTATCCAGACTCCGGTTTTTATGTTGAGCGTTCAGGCTCCGGTCAGTTTTGTTGGGTATCCAGACTCTGGTTTTTACGTTGAGCGTTCGGGCTCCGGTCAGTTTTGCTGGGTATCCAGACTCCGGTTATTACGTTGAGCGAGCAGGCTCCGGTCAGTTTCGTTGGGTATCTAGACTCCGGTTATTACGTTGAGTGTTCAGTCTCCGTTCAGTTTCGTTGTGTATCCAGACTTCGGTTATTACTTTTAGCGGTCTGGCTCCGGTCAGTTTTGTTGCGTATCCATACTTCGGTTATTACATTGATGGTTCAGGCTCAAGTCAGTTTCATTGTGTATCCAGATTCCAGTTATTACGTTGAACGTTCAGGCTCCGGTCAGTTTTGTTGGGTATCCAGACTCCGGTTATTATGTTGAGCGTTCAGGCTCCGGTCAGTTTCGTTGGGTATCCGAACTTCGGTTATTACGTGGAGCGTTCAAGCTCCGATCAGTTTCGTTGTGTATCCAGATTCCGGTTATTACGTTGAGCGTTCAGGCTCCGGTCAGTTTTGTTGGGTATCCAGACTCCGGTTATTATGTTGAGCGTTCAGGCTCCGGTCAGTTTCATTGGGTATCCAGACTCCGGTTATTACATTGAGTGTTTAGGCTCCGGTCAGTTTCGTTTGGTATCCAGACTTCAGTTATTACGTTGAGCATTCAGGCCCCGGTCAGTTTCGTTGGGTATCCAGACTCCGATTTTTATGTTGAGCGTTCAGGCTCCGGTCAGTTTTGTTGGGTATCCAGACTCTGGTTTTTACGTTGAGCGTTCAGGCTCCGGTCAGTTTTGTTGGGTATCCAGACTCCGGTTATTACGTTAAGCGTTCAGGCTCCGGTCAGTTTCGTTGGGTATCCAGACTCTGGTTATTACGTTGAACGTTCAGGCTCCGGTTAGTTTCGTTGGGTGTCCAGATTCTGGTTGTTACGTTGAGCGTTCAGGCTCCGGTCAATTTCGTTGTGTATCCAGACTCCGGTTATTACGTTGAGCGTTCAGGCTCCGGTCAGTTTCGTTGGGTATCCAGGCTCTGGTTTTTAAGTTGAGCGTTCAGGCTCCGGTCAGTTTTATTTGGGTATCCAGACTCCGGTTATTACGTTGAACGTTCAGGCTCCGGTCAGTTTCGTTGTGTATCCAGACTCCAGTTATTACGTTGAGCGTTCAGGCTCCGGTCAGTTTCGTTGGGTATCCAGACTCCGGTTTTTACGTTGAGCGTTCAGGCTCCGGTCAGTTTTGTTGGGTATCCAGACTCCGGTTATTACGTTGAGCGTTCGGGCTCCGGTCAGTTTCGTTGGGTATCCAGACTCCGGTTATTATGTTGAGCGTTCAGGCTCTGGTCAGTTTCATTAAGTATCCAGACTCCGGTTATTACATTGTGTGTTTAGGCTCCGGTCAGTTTCGTTTGGTATCCAGACTTCAGTTATTACGTTGAGCATTCAGGCCCCGGTCAGTTTCGTTGGGTATCCAGACTCTGATTTTTACGTTGAGCGTTCAGGCTCCGGTCAGTTTTGTTGGGTATCCAGACTCTGGTTTTTACGTTGAGCGTTCAGGCTCCGGTCAGTTTTGTTGGGTATCCAGACTCCGGTTATTACGTTAAGCGTTCAGGCTCCGGTCAGTTTCATTGGGTATCCAGACTCTGGTTATTACGTTGAGCGTTCAGGCTCCGGTCAGTTTCGTTGGGTATCCAGAATCTGGTTTTTACTTTAAGCGTTTAGGCTCCGGTCAGTTTCGTTGGGTATCTAGACTCCGGTTATTACGTTGAGCGTTCAGGCTCCGGTCAGTTTCGTTCGATATCCAGACTCCGGTTATTACGTTGAGCGTTCAGGCTCCGGTAAGTTTCGTTGGGTATCCAGACTCCGGTTATTACGTTGAGCGTTCAGGCTCCGGTCAGTTTTATTGGGTATCCAGACTCCGGTTATTACGTTGAGCGTTCAGGCTCCGGTCAGTTTCGTTGTGTATCCAGACTCCAGTTATTACGTTGAGCGTTCAGGCTCCGGTCAGTTTCGTTGGGTATCCAGACTCCGGTTTTTACGTGAGCGTTCAGGCTCCGGTCAGTTTTGTTGGGTATCCAGACTCCGGTTATTATGTTGAGTGTTCAGGCTCCGGTCAGTTTCGTTGGGTATCCAGACTCCGGTTATTATGTTGAGCGTTCAGGCTCCGGTCAGTTTAGTTGGGTATCCAGACTCCGGTTATTACATTGAGTGTTTAGGCTCCGGTCAGTTTCGTTTGGTATCCAGACTTCAGTTATTACGTTGAGCATTCAGGCCCCGGTCAGTTTCGTTGGGTATCCAGATTCCGATTTTTACGTTGAGCGTTTAGGCTCCGGTCAGTTTTGTTGGGTATCCAGACTCTGGTTTTTACGTTGAGCGTTCAGGCTCCGGTCAGTTTTGTTGGGTATCCAGACTCCGGTTATTACGTTAAGCGTTCAGGCTCCGGTCAGTTTCGTTGGGTATCCAGATTCCGGTTATTACGTTGAGCGTTCAGGCTCCGGTTAGTTTCGTTGGGTATCCAGACTCTGGTTTTTACTTTGAGCGTTCAGGCTCCGGTCAGTTTCGTTGGGTATCCAGACTCCGGTTATTACGTTGAGCGTTCAGGCTCCGATCAGTTTCGTTCGGTATCCAGACTCCGGTTATTACGTTGAGCGTTCAGGCTCCGGTCAGTTTCGTTGGGTATCCAGACTCCGGTTATTACGTTGAGCGTTCAGGCTCCGGTCAGTTTCGTTGGGTATCCAGACTCCGATTTTTACGTTGAGCGTTCAGGAACCGGTCAGTTTTTTTGGGTATCCAGACTCCGGTTATTACAGTGAGCGTTCAGGCTCCGGTCAGTTTCGTTGTGTGTCCAGACTCCAGTTATTACGTTGAGCGTTCAGGCTCCGGTTAGTTTCGTTGGGTATCCAGACTCCGGTTTTTAATTTGAGCGTTCAGGCTCCGGTCAGTTTTGTTGGGTATCCAGACTTCGGTTATTACTTTTAGCGGTCTGGCTCCGGTCAGTTTTGTTGCGTATCCATACTTCGGTTATTACATTGATGGTTCAGGCTCAAGTCAGTTTCATTGTGTATCCAGATTCCAGTTATTACGTTGAACGTTCAGGCTCCGGTCAGTTTTGTTGGGTATCCAGACTCCGGTTATTATGTTGAGCGTTCAGGCTCCGGTCAGTTTCGTTGGGTATCCGAACTTCGGTTATTACGTGGAGCGTTCAAGCTCCGATCAGTTTCGTTGTGTATCCAGATTCCGGTTATTACGTTGAGCGTTCAGGCTCCGGTCAGTTTTGTTGGGTATCCAGACTCCGGTTATTATGTTGAGCGTTCAGGCTCCGGTCAGTTTCATTGGGTATCCAGACTCCGGTTATTACATTGAGTGTTTAGGCTCCGGTCAGTTTCGTTTGGTATCCAGACTTCAGTTATTACGTTGAGCATTCAGGCCCCGGTCAGTTTCGTTGGGTATCCAGACTCCGATTTTTATGTTGAGCGTTCAGGCTCCGGTCAGTTTTGTTGGGTATCCAGACTCTGGTTTTTACGTTGAGCGTTCAGGCTCCGGTCAGTTTTGTTGGGTATCCAGACTCCGGTTATTACGTTGAGCGTTCAGGCTCCGGTCAGTTTCGTTGGGTATCCAGACTCTGGTTATTACGTTGAACGTTCAGGCTCCGGTTAGTTTCGTTGGGTGTCCAGATTCTGGTTGTTACGTTGAGCGTTCAGGCTCCGGTCAATTTCGTTGTGTATCCAGACTCCGGTTATTACGTTGAGCGTTCAGGCTCCGGTCAGTTTCGTTGGGTATCCAGGCTCTGGTTTTTAAGTTGAGCGTTCAGGCTCCGGTCAGTTTTATTTGGGTATCCAGACTCCGGTTATTACGTTGAACGTTCAGGCTCCGGTCAGTTTCGTTGTGTATCCAGACTCCAGTTATTACGTTGAGCGTTCAGGCTCCGGTCAGTTTCGTTGGGTATCCAGACTCCGGTTTTTACGTTGAGCGTTCAGGCTCCGGTCAGTTTTGTTGGGTATCCAGACTCCGGTTATTACGTTGAGCGTTCGGGCTCCGGTCAGTTTCGTTGGGTATCCAGACTCCGGTTATTATGTTGAGCGTTCAGGCTCTGGTCAGTTTCATTAAGTATCCAGACTCCGGTTATTACATTGAGTGTTTAGGCTCCGGTCAGTTTCGTTTGGTATCCAGACTTCAGTTATTACGTTGAGCATTCAGGCCCCGGTCAGTTTCGTTGGGTATCCAGACTCTGATTTTTACGTTGAGCGTTCAGGCTCCGGTCAGTTTTGTTGGGTATCCAGACTCTGGTTTTTACGTTGAGCGTTCAGGCTCCGGTCAGTTTTGTTGGGTATCCAGACTCCGGTTATTACGTTAAGCGTTCAGGCTCCGGTCAGTTTCATTGGGTATCCAGACTCTGGTTATTACGTTGAGCGTTCAGGCTCCGGTCAGTTTCGTTGGGTATCCAGAATCTGGTTTTTACTTTAAGCGTTTAGGCTCCGGTCAGTTTCGTTGGGTATCTAGACTCCGGTTATTACGTTGAGCGTTCAGGCTCCGGTCAGTTTCGTTCGATATCCAGACTCCGGTTATTACGTTGAGCGTTCAGGCTCCGGTAAGTTTCGTTGGGTATCCAGACTCCGGTTATTACGTTGAGCGTTCAGGCTCCGGTCAGTTTTATTGGGTATCCAGACTCCGGTTATTACGTTGAGCGTTCAGGCTCCGGTCAGTTTCGTTGTGTATCCAGACTCCAGTTATTACGTTGAGCGTTCAGGCTCCGGTCAGTTTCGTTGGGTATCCAGACTCCGGTTTTTACGTGAGCGTTCAGGCTCCGGTCAGTTTTGTTGGGTATCCAGACTCCGGTTATTATGTTGAGTGTTCAGGCTCCGGTCAGTTTCGTTGGGTATCCAGACTCCGGTTATTATGTTGAGCGTTCAGGCTCCGGTCAGTTTAGTTGGGTATCCAGACTCCGGTTATTACATTGAGTGTTTAGGCTCCGGTCAGTTTCGTTTGGTATCCAGACTTCAGTTATTACGTTGAGCATTCAGGCCCCGGTCAGTTTCGTTGGGTATCCAGATTCCGATTTTTACGTTGAGCGTTTAGGCTCCGGTCAGTTTTGTTGGGTATCCAGACTCTGGTTTTTACGTTGAGCGTTCAGGCTCCGGTCAGTTTTGTTGGGTATCCAGACTCCGGTTATTACGTTAAGCGTTCAGGCTCCGGTCAGTTTCGTTGGGTATCCAGATTCCGGTTATTACGTTGAGCGTTCAGGCTCCGGTTAGTTTCGTTGGGTATCCAGACTCTGGTTTTTACTTTGAGCGTTCAGGCTCCGGTCAGTTTCGTTGGGTATCCAGACTCCGGTTATTACGTTGAGCGTTCAGGCTCCGATCAGTTTCGTTCGGTATCCAGACTCCGGTTATTACGTTGAGCGTTCAGGCTCCGATCAGTTTCGTTGGGTATCCAGACTCCGGTTATTACGTTGAGCGTTCAGGCTCCGGTCAGTTTCGTTGGGTATCCAGACTCCGATTTTTACGTTGAGCGTTCAGGAACCGGTCAGTTTTTTTGGGTATCCAGACTCCGGTTATTACAGTGAGCGTTCAGGCTCCGGTCAGTTTCGTTGTGTGTCCAGACTCCAGTTATTACGTTGAGCGTTCAGGCTCCGGTTAGTTTCGTTGGGTATCCAGACTCCGGTTTTTAATTTGAGCGTTCAGGCTCCGGTCAGTTTTGTTGGGTATCCAGACTTCGGTTATTACTTTTAGCGGTCTGGCTCCGGTCAGTTTTGTTGCGTATCCATACTTCGGTTATTACATTGATGGTTCAGGCTCAAGTCAGTTTCATTGTGTATCCAGATTCCAGTTATTACGTTGAACGTTCAGGCTCCGGTCAGTTTTGTTGGGTATCCAGACTCCGGTTATTATGTTGAGCGTTCAGGCTCCGGTCAGTTTCGTTGGGTATCCGAACTTCGGTTATTACGTGGAGCGTTCAAGCTCCGATCAGTTTCGTTGTGTATCCAGATTCCGGTTATTACGTTGAGCGTTCAGGCTCCGGTCAGTTTTGTTGGGTATCCAGACTCCGGTTATTATGTTGAGCGTTCAGGCTCCGGTCAGTTTCATTGGGTATCCAGACTCCGGTTATTACATTGAGTGTTTAGGCTCCGGTCAGTTTCGTTTGGTATCCAGACTTCAGTTATTACGTTGAGCATTCAGGCCCCGGTCAGTTTCGTTGGGTATCCAGACTCCGATTTTTATGTTGAGCGTTCAGGCTCCGGTCAGTTTTGTTGGGTATCCAGACTCTGGTTTTTACGTTGAGCGTTCAGGCTCCGGTCAGTTTTGTTGGGTATCCAGACTCCGGTTATTACGTTAAGCGTTCAGGCTCCGGTCAGTTTCGTTGGGTATCCAGACTCTGGTTATTACGTTGAACGTTCAGGCTCCGGTTAGTTTCGTTGGGTGTCCAGATTCTGGTTGTTACGTTGAGCGTTCAGGCTCCGGTCAATTTCGTTGTGTATCCAGACTCCGGTTATTACGTTGAGCGTTCAGGCTCCGGTCAGTTTCGTTGGGTATCCAGGCTCTGGTTTTTAAGTTGAGCGTTCAGGCTCCGGTCAGTTTTATTTGGGTATCCAGACTCCGGTTATTACGTTGAACGTTCAGGCTCCGGTCAGTTTCGTTGTGTATCCAGACTCCAGTTATTACGTTGAGCGTTCAGGCTCCGGTCAGTTTCGTTGGGTATCCAGACTCCGGTTTTTACGTTGAGCGTTCAGGCTCCGGTCAGTTTTGTTGGGTATCCAGACTCCGGTTATTACGTTGAGCGTTCAGGCTCCGGTCAGTTTCGTTGGGTATCCAGACTCCGGTTATTATGTTGAGCGTTCAGGCTCCGGTCAGTTTCATTAAGTATCCAGACTCCGGTTATTACATTGAGTGTTTAGGCTCCGGTCAGTTTCGTTTGGTATCCAGACTTCAGTTATTACGTTGAGCATTCAGGCCCCGGTCAGTTTCGTTGGGTATCCAGACTCTGATTTTTACGTTGAGCGTTCAGGCTCCGGTCAGTTTTGTTGGGTATCCAGACTCTGGTTTTTACGTTGAGCGTTCAGGCTCCGGTCAGTTTTGTTGGGTATCCAGACTCCGGTTATTACGTTAAGCGTTCAGGCTCCGGTCAGTTTCATTGGGTATCCAGACTCTGGTTATTACGTTGAGCGTTCAGGCTCCGGTCAGTTTCGTTGGGTATCCAGAATCTGGTTTTTACTTTAAGCGTTTAGGCTCCGGTCAGTTTCGTTGGGTATCTAGACTCCGGTTATTACGTTGAGCGTTCAGGCTCCGGTCAGTTTCGTTCGATATCCAGACTCCGGTTATTACGTTGAGCGTTCAGGCTCCGGTAAGTTTCGTTGGGTATCCAGACTCCGGTTATTACGTTGAGCGTTCAGGCTCCGGTCAGTTTTATTGGGTATCCAGACTCCGGTTATTACGTTGAGCGTTCAGGCTCCGGTCAGTTTCGTTGTGTATCCAGACTCCAGTTATTACGTTGAGCGTTCAGGCTCCGGTCAGTTTCGTTGGGTATCCAGACTCCGGTTTTTACGTGAGCGTTCAGGCTCCGGTCAGTTTTGTTGGGTATCCAGACTCCGGTTATTATGTTGAGTGTTCAGGCTCCGGTCAGTTTCGTTGGGTATCCAGACTCCGGTTATTATGTTGAGCGTTCAGGCTCCGGTCAGTTTAGTTGGGTATCCAGACTCCGGTTATTACATTGAGTGTTTAGGCTCCGGTCAGTTTCGTTTGGTATCCAGACTTCAGTTATTACGTTGAGCATTCAGGCCCCGGTCAGTTTCGTTGGGTATCCAGATTCCGATTTTTACGTTGAGCGTTTAGGCTCCGGTCAGTTTTGTTGGGTATCCAGACTCTGGTTTTTACGTTGAGCGTTCAGGCTCCGGTCAGTTTTGTTGGGTATCCAGACTCCGGTTATTACGTTAAGCGTTCAGGCTCCGGTCAGTTTCGTTGGGTATCCAGATTCCGGTTATTACGTTGAGCGTTCAGGCTCCGGTTAGTTTCGTTGGGTATCCAGACTCTGGTTTTTACTTTGAGCGTTCAGGCTCCGGTCAGTTTCGTTGGGTATCCAGACTCCGGTTATTACGTTGAGCGTTCAGGCTCCGATCAGTTTCGTTCGGTATCCAGACTCCGGTTATTACGTTGAGCGTTCAGGCTCCGATCAGTTTCGTTGGGTATCCAGACTCCGGTTATTACGTTGAGCGTTCAGGCTCCGGTCAGTTTCGTTGGGTATCCAGACTCCGGTTTTTACGTTGAGCGTTCAGGAACCGGTCAGTTTTTTTGGGTATCCAGACTCCGGTTATTACAGTGAGCGTTCAGGCTCCGGTCAGTTTCGTTGTGTGTCCAGACTCCAGTTATTACGTTGAGCGTTCAGGCTCCGGTTAGTTTCGTTGGGTATCCAGACTCCGGTTTTTAATTTGAGCGTTCAGGCTCCGGTCAGTTTTGTTGGGTATCCAGACTCCGGTTATTACGTTAAGCGTTCAGGCTCCGGTCAGTTTCGTTGGGTATCCAGACTCCGGTTATTACGTTGAGCGTTCAGGCTCCGGTCAGTTTCGTTGGGTATCCAGACTCTGGTTTTTACTTTAAGCGTTCAGGCTCCGGTCAGTTTTGTTGGGTATCCAGACTCCGGTTATTACGTTGAGCGTTCAGGCTCCGGTCAGTTTCGTTCGATATCCAGACTCCGGTTATTACGTTGAGCGTTGAGGCTCCGGTCAGTTTCGTTGGGTATCCAAACTCCGGTTTTTACGTTGAGCGTTCAGGCTCCAGTCAGTTTTATTGGGTATCCAGACTCCGGTTATTACGTTGAGCGTTCAGGCTCCGGTCAGTTTCGTTGTGTATCCAGACTCCAGTTATTACGTTGAGCGTTCAGGCTCCGGTCAGTTTCGTTGGGTATCCAGACTCCGGTTATTACGTTGAGCGTTCAGGCTCCGGTCAGTTTCGTTGGGTATCCAGACTCCGGTTATTACGTTGAGCGTTCAGGCTCCGGTCAGTTTCGTTGGGTATCCAGACTCCGGTTATTACATTGAGTGTTTAGGCTCCGGTCAGTTTCGTTTGGTATCCAGACTTCAGTTATTACGTTGAGCATTCAGGCCCCGGTCAGTTTCGTTGGGTATCCAGACTCCGGTTATTATGTTGAGCGTTCAGGCTCCGGTCAGTTTTGTTGGGTATCCAGACTCTGGTTTTTACGTTGAGCGTTCAGGCTCCGGTCAGTTTTGTTGGGTATCCAGACTCCGGTTATTACATTGAACGTTCAGGCTCCGGTTAGTTTCGTTGGGTGTCCAGATTCCGGTTGTTACGTTGAGCGTTCAGGCTCCGGTCAATTTCGTTGTGTATCCAGACTCCGGTTATTACGTTGAGCGTTCAGGCTCCGGTCAGTTTCGTTGGGTATCCAGACTCCGGTTTTTATGTTGAGCGTTCAGGCTCCGGTCAGTTTTATTTGGGTATCCAGACTCCGGTTATTACATTGAGTGTTTAGGCTCCGGTCAGTTTCGTTTGGTATCCAGACTTCAGTTATTACGTTGAGCATTCAGGCCCCGGTCAGTTTCGTTGGGTATCCAGATTCCGATTTTTACGTTGAGCGTTCAGGCTCCGGTCAGTTTTGTTGGGTATCCAGACTCTGGTTTTTACGTTGAGCGTTCAGGCTCCGGTCAGTTTTGTTGGGTATCCAGACTCCGGTTATTACGTTAAGCGTTCAGGCTCCGGTCAGTTTCGTTGGGTATCCAGATTCCGGTTATTACGTTGAGCGTTCAGGCTCCGGTTAGTTTCGTTGGGTATCCAGACTCTGGTTTTTACTTTGAGCGTTCAGGCTCCGGTCAGTTTCGTTGGGTATCCAGACTCCGGTTATTACGTTGAGCGTTCAGGCTCCGATCAGTTTCGTTCGGTATCTAGACTCCGGTTATTACGTTGAGCGTTCAGGCTCCGATCAGTTTCGTTGGGTATCCAGACTCCGGTTATTACGTTGAGCGTTCAGGCTCCGGTCAGTTTCGTTGGGTATCCAGACTCCGGTTTTTACGTTGAGCGTTCAGTCACCGGTCAGTTTTTTTGGGTATCCAGACTCCGGTTATTACAGTGAGCGTTCAGGCTCCGGTCAGTTTCGTTGTGTGTCCAGACTCCAGTTATTACGTTGAGCGTTCAGGCTCCGGTTAGTTTCGTTGGGTATCCAGACTCCGGTTTTTACTTTGAGCGTTCAGGCTCCGGTCAGTTTTGTTGGGTATCCAGACTCCGGTTATTACGTTAAGCGTTCAGGCTCCGATCAGTTTCGTTGGGTATCCAGACTCCGGTTATTACGTTGAGCGTTCAGGCTCCGGTCAGTTTCGTTGGGTATCCAGACTCTGGTTTTTACTTTAAGCGTTCAGGCTCCGGTCAGTTTCGTTGGGTATCCAGACTCCGGTTATTACGTTGAGCGTTCAGGCTCCGGTATGTTTCGTTCGATATCCAGACTCCGGTTATTACGTTGAGCGTTCAGGCTCCGGTCAGTTTCGTTGGGTATCCAGACTCCGGTTTTTACGTTGAGCGTTCAGGCTCCAGTCAGTTTTATTTGGGTATCCAGACTCCGGTTATTACATTGAACGTTCAGGCTCCGGTGAATTTCGTTGTGTATCCAGACTCCAGTTATTACGTTGAGCGTTCAGGCTCCGGTCAGTTTCGTTGGGTATCCAGACTCCGGTTTTTACGTTGAGCGTTCAGGCTCCGGTCAGTTTTGTTGGGTATCCAGACTCCGGTTATTACGTTGAGCGTTCAGGCTCCGGTCAGTTTCGTTGGGTATCCAGACTCCGGTTATTATGTTGAGCGTTCAGGCTCCGGTCAGTTTCATTGGGTATCCAGACTCCGGTTATTACATTGAGTGTTTAGGCTCCGGTCAGTTTCGTTTGGTATCCAGACTTCAGTTATTACGTTGAGCATTCAGGCCCCGGTCAGTTTCGTTGGGTATCCAGACTCCGGTTATTACGTTGAGCGTTCAGGCTCCGGCCAGTTTCGTTGGGTATCCAGACTCTGGTTTTTACTTTGAGCGTTCAGGCTCCGGTCAGTTTCTTTGGGTATCCAGACTCCGGTTATTACGTTGAGCGTTCAGGCTCCGGTCAGTTTCGTTGGGTATCCAGACTCCGGTTATTACGTTGAGCGTTCAGGCTCCGGTCAGTTTCGTTGGGTATCCAGACTCCGGTTTTTATGTTGAGCGTTCAGGCTCCGGTCAGTTTAGTTGGGTATCCAGACTCCGGTTATTACGTTAAGCGTTCAGGCTCTGGTCAGTTTCGTTGGGTATCCAGATTCCGGTTATTACGTTGAGCGTTCAGGCTCCGGTTAGTTTCGTTGGGTATCCAGACTCTGGTTTTTACTTTGAGCGTTCAGGCTCCGGTCAGTTTCGTTGGGTATCCAGACTCCGGTTATTACGTTGAGCGTTCAGGCTCCGATCAGTTTCGTTCGGTATCCAGACTCCGGTTATTACGTTGAGCGCTCAGGCTCCGGTCAGTTTCGTTGGGTATCCAGACTCCGGTTATTACGTTGAGCGTTCAGGCTCCGGTCAGTTTCGTTGGGTATCCAGACTCTGGTTTTTACTTTAAGCGTTCAGGCTCCGGTCAGTTTCGTTGGGTTTCCAGACTCCGGTTATTACGTTGAGCGTTCAGGCTTCAGTCAGTTTCGTTCGATATCCAGACTCCGGTAATTACGTTGAGCGTTCAGGCTCCGGTCAATTTCGTTGGGTATCCAGACTCCGGTTTTTACGTTGAATGTCAGGCTCCAGTCAGTTTTATTGGGTATCCAGACTCCGGTTATTACGTTGAGCGTTCAGGCTCCGGTCAGTTTCGTTGTGTATCCAGACTCCGGTTATTACGTTGAGCGTTCAGGCTCCGGTCAGTTTCGTTGGGTATCCAGACTCCGGTTATTACGTTGAGCGTTCAGGCTCCGGTCAGTTTCGTTGGGTATCCAGACTCCGGTTATTATGTTGACCGTTCAGGCTCCGGTCAGTTTCGTTGGGTATCCATACTCCGGTTATTACATTGAGTGTTTAGGCTCCGGTCAGTTTCGTTTGCTATCCAGACTTCAGTTATTACGTTGAGCGTTCAGGCTCCGGTCAGTTTTGTTGGGTATCCAGACTCTGGTTTTTACGTTGAGCGTTCAGGCTCCGGTCAGTTTTGTTGGGTATCCAGACTCCGGTTATTACTTAAGCGTTCAGGCTCCGGTCAGTTTCGTTGGGTATCCAGACTCCGGTTATTACGTTGAGCGTTCAGGCTCCGGCCAGTTTCGTTGGGTATCCAGACTCTGGTTTTTACTTTGAGCGTTCAGGCTCCGGTCAGTTTCTTTGGGTATCCAGACTCCGGTTATTACGTTGAGCGTTCAGGCTCCGGTCAGTTTCGTTGGGTATCCAGACTCTGGTTATTACGTTGAGCGTTCAGGCTCCGGTCAGTTTCGTTGGGTATCCAGACTCCGGTTTTTATGTTGAGCGTTCAGGCTCCGGTCAGTTTAGTTGGGTATCCAGACTCCGGTTATTACGTTAAGCGTTCAGGCTCTGGTCAGTTTCGTTGGGTATCCAGATTCCGGTTATTACGTTGAGCGTTCAGGCTCCGGTTAGTTTCGTTGGGTATCCAGACTCTGGTTTTTACTTTGAGCGTTCAGGCTCCGGTCAGTTTCGTTGGGTATCCAGACTCCGGTTATTACGTTGAGCGTTCAGGCTCCGATCAGTTTCGTTCGGTATCCAGACTCCGGTTATTATGTTGAGCGCTCAGGCTCCGGTCAGTTTCGTTGGGTATCCAGACTCCGGTTATTACGTTGAGCGTTCAGGCTCCGGTCAGTTTCGTTGGGTATCCAGACTCTGGTTTTTACTTTAAGCGTTCAGGCTCCGGTCAGTTTCGTTGGGTATCCAGACTCCGGTTATTACGTTGAGCGTTCAGGCTTCAGTCAGTTTCGTTCGATATCCAGACTCCGGTAATTACGTTGAGGGTTCAGGCTCCGGTCAATTTCGTTGGGTATCCAGACTCCGATTTTTACGTTGAGCGTTCAGGCTCCAGTCAGTTTTATTGGGTATCCAGACTCCGGTTATTACGTTGAGCGTTCAGGCTCCGGTCAGTTTCGTTGTGTATCCAGACTCCGGTTATTACGTTGAGCGTTCAGGCTCCGGTCAGTTTCGTTGGGTATCCAGACTCCGGTTATTACGTTGAGCGTTCAGGCTCCGGTCAGTTTCGTTGGGTATCCAGACTCCGGTTATTATGTTGACCGTTCAGGCTCCGGTCAGTTTCGTTGGGTATCCATACTCCGGTTATTACATTGAGTGTTTAGGCTCCGGTCAGTTTCGTTTGCTATCCAGACTTCAGTTATTACGTTGAGCATTCAGGCCCCGGTCAATTTCGTTGGGTATCCAGACTCCAATTTTTACGTTGAGCGTTCAGGCTACGGTCAGTTTTGTTGGGTATCCAGACTCTGGTTTTTACGTTGAGCGTTCAGGCTCCGGTCAGTTTTGTTGGGTATCCAGACTCCGGTTATTACATTGAACGTTCAGGCTCCGGTTAGTTTCGTTGGGTGTCCAGATTCCGGTTGTTACGTTGAGCGTTCAGGCTCCGGTCAATTTCGTTGTGTATCCAGACTCCGGTTATTACGTTGAGCGTTCAGGCTCCGGTCAGTTTCGTTGGGTATCCAGACTCCGGTTTTTACGTTGAGCGTTCAGGCTCCGGTCAGTTTTATTTGGGTATCCAGACTCTGGTTATTACATTGAACGTTCAGGCTCCGGTGAATTTCGTTGTGTATCCAGACTCCAGTTATTACGTTGAGCGTTCAGGCTCCGGTCAGTTTCGTTGGGTATCCAGACTCCGGTTTTTACGTTGAGCGTTCAGGCTCCGGTCAGTTTTGTTGGGTATCCAGACTCCGGTTATTACGTTGAGCGTTCAGGCTCCGGTCAGTTTCGTTGGGTATCCAGACTCCGGTTATTATGTTGAGCGTTCAGGCTCCGGTCAGTTTCATTGGGTATCCAGACTCCGGTTATTACATTGAGTGTTTAGGCTCCGGTCAGTTTCGTTTGGTATCCAGACTTCAGTTATTACGTTGAGCATTCAGGCCCCGGTCAGTTTCGTTGGGTATCCAGACTCCGGTTATTACGTTGAGCGTTCAGGCTCCGGCCAGTTTCGTTGGGTATCCAGACTCTGGTTTTTACTTTGAGCGTTCAGGCTCCGGTCAGTTTCTTTGGGTATCCAGACTCCGGTTATTACGTTGAGCGTTCAGGCTCCGGTCAGTTTCGTTGGGTATCCAGACTCCGGTTATTACGTTGAGCGTTCAGGCTCCGGTTAGTTTCGTTGGGTATCCAGACTCTGGTTTTTACTTTGAGCGTTCAGGCTCCGGTCAGTTTCGTTGGGTATCCAGACTCCGGTTATTACGTTGAGCGTTCAGGCTCCGATCAGTTTCGTTCGGTATCCAGACTCCGGTTATTACGTTGAGCGCTCAGGCTCCGGTCAGTTTCGTTGGGTATCCAGACTCCGGTTATTACGTTGAGCGTTCAGGCTCCAATCAGTTTCGTTGGGTATCCAGACTCTAGTTTTTACTTTAAGCGTTCAGGCTCCGGTCAGTTTCGTTGGGTATCAAGACTCCGGTTATTACGTTGAGCGTTCAGGCTTCAGTCAGTTTCGTTCGATATCCAGACTCCGGTAATTACGTTGAGCGTTCAGGCTCCGGTCAATTTCGTTGGGTATCCAGACTCCGGTTTTTACGTTGAGCGTTCAGGCTCCAGTCAGTTTTATTGGGTATCCAGACTCCGGTTATTACGTTGAGCGTTCAGGCTCCGGTCAGTTTCGTTGGGTATCCAGACTCCGGTTATTACGTTGAGCGTTCAGGCTCCGGTCAGTTTCGTTGGGTATCCAGACTCCGGTTATTATGTTGACCGTTCAGGCTCCGGTCAGTTTCGTTGGGTATCCATACTCCGGTTATTACATTGAGTGTTTAGGCTCCGGTGAGTTTCGTTTGCTATCCAGACTTCAGTTATTACGTTGAGCGTTCAGGCTCCGGTCAGTTTTGTTGGGTATCCAGACTCTGGTTTTTACGTTGAGCGTTCAGGCTCCGGTCAGTTTTGTTGGGTATCCAGACTCCGGTTATTACGTTAAGCGTTCAGGCTCCGGTCAGTTTCGTTGGGTATCCAGACTCCGGTTATTACGTTGAGCGTTCAGGCTCCGGCCAGTTTCGTTGGGTATCCAGACTCTGGTTTTTACTTTGAGCGTTCAGGCTCCGGTCAGTTTCTTTGGGTATCCAGACTCCGGTTATTACGTTGAGCGTTCAGGCTCCGGTCAGTTTCGTTGGGTATCCAGACTCCGGTTATTACGTTGAGCGTTCAGGCTCCGGTCAGTTTCGTTGGGTATCCAGACTCCGGTTTTTATGTTGAGCGTTCAGGCTCCGGTCAGTTTAGTTGGGTATCCAGACTCCGGTTATTACGTTAAGCGTTCAGGCTCTGGTCAGTTTCGTTGGGTATCCAGATTCCGGTTATTACGTTGAGCGTTCAGGCTCCGGTTAGTTTCGTTGGGTATCCAGACTCTGGTTTTTACTTTGAGCGTTCAGGCTCCGGTCAGTTTCGTTGGGTATCCAGACTCCGGTTATTACGTTGAGCGTTCAGGCTCCGATCAGTTTCGTTCGGTATCCAGACTCCGGTTATTACGTTGAGCGCTCAGGCTCCGGTCAGTTTCGTTGGGTATCCAGACTCCGGTTATTACGTTGAGCGTTCAGGCTCCGGTCAGTTTCGTTGGGTATCCAGACTCTGGTTTTTACTTTAAGCGTTCAGGCTCCGGTCAGTTTCGTTGGGTATCCAGACTCCGGTTATTACGTTGAGCGTTCAGGCTTCAGTCAGTTTCGTTCGATATCCAGACTCCGGTAATTACGTTGAGCGTTCAGGCTCCGGTCAATTTCGTTGGGTATCCAGACTCCGGTTTTTACGTTGAGCGTTCAGGCTCCAGTCAGTTTTATTGGGTATCCAGACTCCGGTTATTACGTTGAGCGTTCAGGCTCCGGTCAGTTTCGTTGGGTATCCAGACTCCGGTTATTACGTTGAGCGTTCAGGCTCCGGTCAGTTTCGTTGGGTATCCAGACTCCGGTTATTATGTTGACCGTTCAGGCTCCGGTCAGTTTCGTTGGGTATCCATACTCCGGTTATTACATTGAGTGTTTAGGCTCCGGTGAGTTTCGTTTTCTATCCAGACTTCAGTTATTACGTTGAGCGTTCAGGCTCCGGTCAGTTTTGTTGGGTATCCAGACTCTGGTTTTTACGTTGAGCGTTCAGGCTCCGGTCAGTTTTGTTGGGTATCCAGACTCCGGTTATTACGTTAAGCGTTCAGGCTCCGGTCAGTTTCGTTGGGTATCCAGACTCCGGTTATTACGTTGAGCGTTCAGGCTCCGGCCAGTTTCGTTGGGTATCCAGACTCTGGTTTTTACTTTGAGCGTTCAGGCTCCGGTCAGTTTCTTTGGGTATCCAGACTCCGGTTATTACGTTGAGCGTTCAGGCTCCGGTCAGTTTCGTTGGGTATCCAGACTCCGGTTATTACGTTGAGCGTTCAGGCTCCGGTCAGTTTCGTTGGGTATCCAGACTCCGGTTTTTATGTTGAGCGTTCAGGCTCCGGTCAGTTTAGTTGGGTATCCAGACTCCGGTTATTACGTTAAGCGTTCAGGCTCTGGTCAGTTTCGTTGGGTATCCAGATTCCGGTTATTACGTTGAGCGTTCAGGCTCCGGTTAGTTTCGTTGGGTATCCAGACTCTGGTTTTTACTTTGAGCGTTCAGGCTCCGGTCAGTTTCGTTGGGTATCCAGACTCCGGTTATTACGTTGAGCGTTCAGGCTCCGATCAGTTTCGTTCGGTATCCAGACTCCGGTTATTACGTTGAGCGCTCAGGCTCCGGTCAGTTTCGTTGGGTATCCAGACTCCGGTTATTACGTTGAGCGTTCAGGCTCCGGTCAGTTTCGTTGGGTATCCAGACTCTGGTTTTTACTTTAAGCGTTCAGGCTCCGGTCAGTTTCGTTGGGTATCCAGACTCCGGTTATTACGTTGAGCGTTCAGGCTTCAGTCAGTTTCGTTTGATATCCAGACTCCGGTAATTACGTTGAGCGTTCAGGCTCCGGTCAATTTCGTTGGGTATCCAGACTCCGGTTTTTACGTTGAGCGTTCAGGCTCCAGTCAGTTTTATTGGGTATCCAGACTCCGGTTATTACGTTGAGCGTTCAGGCTCCGGTCAGTTTCGTTGTGTATCCAGACTCCGGTTATTACGTTGAGCATTCAGGCTCCGGTCAGTTTCGTTGGGTATCCAGACTCCGGTTATTACGTTGAGCGTTCAGGCTCCGGTCAGTTTCGTTGGGTATCCAGACTCCGGTTATTATGTTGACCGTTCAGGCTCCGGTCAGTTTCGTTGGGTATCCATACTCCGGTTATTACATTGAGTGTTTAGGCTCCGGTCAGTTTCGTTTGCTATCCATACTTCAGTTATTACGTTGAGCATTCAGGCCCCGGTCAGTTTCGTTGGGTATCCAGACTCCAATTTTTACGTTGAGCGTTCAGGCTCCGGTCAGTTTTGTTGGGTATCCAGACTCTGGTTTTTACGTTGAGCGTTCAGGCTCCGGTCAGTTTTGTTGGGTATCCAGACTCCGGTTATTACATTGAACGTTCAGGCTCCGGTTAGTTTCGTTGGGTGTCCAGATTCCGGTTGTTACGTTGAGCGTTCAGGCTCCGGTCAATTTCGTTGTGTATCCAGACTCCGGTTATTACGTTGAGCGTTCAGCCTCCGGTCAGTTTCGTTGGGTATCCAGACTCCGGTTTTTACGTTGAGCGTTCAGGCTCCGGTCAGTTTTATTTGGGTATCCAGACTCCGGTTATTACATTGAACGTTCAGGCTCCGGTGAATTTCGTTGTGTATCCAGACTCCAGTTATTACGTTGAGCGTTCAGGCTCCGGTCAGTTTCGTTGGGTATCCAGACTCCGGTTTTTACGTTGAGCGTTCAGGCTCCGGTCAGTTTTGTTGGGTATCCAGACTCCGGTTATTACGTTGAGCGTTCAGGCTCCGGTCAGTTTCGAAGGGTATCCAGACTCCGGTTATTATGTTGAGCGTTCAGGCTCCGGTCAGTTTCATTGGGTATCCAGACTCCGGTTATTACATTGAGTGTTTAGGCTCCGGTCAGTTTCGTTTGGTATCCAGACTTCAGTTATTACGTTGAGCATTCAGGCCCCGGTCAGTTTCGTTGGGTGTCCAGACTCCGATTTTTACGTTGAGCGTTCAAGCTCCGGTCAGTTTTGTTGGGTATCCAGACTCTGGTTTTTACGTTGAGCGTTCAGGCTCCGGTCAGTTTTGTTGGGTATCCAGACTCCGGTTATTACGTTAAGCGTTCAGGCTCCGGTCAGTTTCGTTCGGTATCCAGACTCCGGTTATTACGTTGAGCGTTCAGGCTCCGGTCAGTTTCGTTGGGTATCCAGACTCTGGTTTTTACTTTAAGCGTTTTGGCTCCGGTCAGTTTCATTGGGTATCTAGACTCCGGTTATTACGTTGAGCGTTCAGGCTCCAGTCAGTTTTATTGGGTATCCAGACTCCGGTTATTACGTTGAGTGTTCAGGCTCCGGTCAGTTTCGTTGTGTATCCAGACTCCAGTTATTACGTTGAGCGTTCAGGCTCCGGTCAGTTTCGTTGGGTATCCAGACTCCGGTTTTTACGTGAGCGTTCAGGCTCCGGTCAGTTTTGTTGGGTATCCAGACTCCGGTTATTATGTTGAGCGTTCAGGCTCCGGTCAGTTTCGTTGGGTATCCAGACTCCGGTTATTATGTTGAGCGTTCAGGCTCCGGTCAGTTTAGTTGGGTATCCAGACTCCGGTTATTACATTGAGTGTTTAGGCTCCGGTCAGTTTCGTTTGGTATCCAGACTTCAGTTATTACGTTGAGCATTCAGGCCCCGGTCAGTTTCGTTGGGTATCCAGACTCCGATTTTTACGTTGAGCGTTCAGGCTCCGGTCAGTTTTGTTGGGTATCCAGACTCTGGTTTTTACGTTGAGCGTTCAGGATCCGGTCAGTTTTGTTGGGTATCCAGACTCCGGTTATTACGTTAAGCGTTCAGGCTCCGGTCAGTTTCGTTCGGTATCCAGATTCCGATTATTACGTTGAGCGTTCAGGCTCCGGTTAGTTTCGTTGGGTATCCAGACTCTGGTTTTTACTTGGAGCGTTCAGGCTCCATTCAGTTTCGTTGGGGATCCAGACTCCGATTATTACGTTGAGCGTTCAGGCTCCGATCAGTTTCGTTCGGTATCCAGACTCTGGTTATTACGTTGAGCGTTCAGGCTCCGGTCAGTTTCGTTGGGTATCCAGACTCCGGTTTTTACATTGAGCATTCAGGCTCCGGTCAGTTTTATTGGGTATCCAGACTCCGGTTATTACGTTGAGCGTTCAGGCTCCGGTCAGTTTCGTTGTGTATCCAGACTCCAGCTATTACGTTAAGCGTTCAGGCTCCGGTCAGTTTTGTTGGGTATCCAGACTCCGGTTTTTACGTTGAGCGTTCAGGCTCCGGTCAGTTTTGTTGGGTATCCAGACTCTGGTTATTAAGTTGAGCGTTCAGGCTCCGGTCAGTTTCTTTGGGTATCCAGACTCCGGTTATTATGTTGAGCGTTCAGGCTCCGGTCAGTTTCTTTGGGTATCCAGACTCCGGTTATTACATTGAGCGTTCAGGCTCCGGTCAGTTTCGTTGTGTATCCAGTCTCTAGTTATTACGTTGAGCGTTCAGGCTCTGGTCAGTTTCGTTGGGTATCCAGACTCCGGTTTTTACGTTGAGCGTTCAGGCTCCGGTCAGTTTTGTTGGGTATCCAGACTCCAGTTATTACGTTGAGCGTTCAGGCTCCGGTCAGTTTCGTTGGGTATCCAGACTCCGGTTATTATGTTGAGCATTCAGGCTCCGGTCAGTTTCGTTGGGTATCCAGACTCCGGTTATTACAATGAGTGTTTAGGCTCCGGTCAGTTTCGTTTGGTATCCAGACTTCAGTTATTACGTTGAGCATTCAGGCTCCGGTCAGTTGTTTGGGTATCCAGACTCCGATTTTTACGTTGAGCGTTCAGGCTCCGGTCAGTTTTGTTGGGTATCCAGACTCTAGTTTTTACGTTGAGCGTTCAGGCTCCGGTCAGTTTTATTGGGTATCCAGACTCCGGTTATTACGTTGAGCGTTCAGGCTCCGGTCAGTTTCGTTGTGTATCCAGACTCCAGTTATTACGTTGAGCGTTCAGGCTCCGGTCAGTTTTGTTGGGTATCCAGACTCCGGTTTTTACGTTGAGCGTTCAGGCTCCGGTCAGTTTCGTTGGGTATCCAGACTCCGGTTATTACGTTGAGCGTTCAGGCTCCAATCAGTTTCGTTCGGTATCCAGACTCAGGTTATTACGTTGAGCGTTCAGGCTCCGGTCAGTTTCGTTGGGTATCCAGACTCCGGTTTTTACATTGAGCGTTCAGGCTCCGGTCAGTTTTATTGGGTATCCAGACTCCGGTTATTACGTTGAGCGTTCAGGCTCCGGTCAGTTTCGTTGTGTATCCAGACTCCAGTTATTACGTTGAGCGTTCAGGCTCCGGTCAGTTTTGTTGGGTATCCAGACTCCGGTTTTTACGTTGAGCGTTCAGGCTCCGGTCAGTTTTGTTGGGTATCCAGACTCCGGTTATTAAGTTGAGCGTTCAGGCTCCGGTCAGTTTCTTTGGGTATCCAGACTCCGGTTATTATGTTGAGCATTTAGGCTCCGGTCAGTTTCGTTGGGTATCCAAACTCCGGTTATTACATTGAGCGTTCAGGCTCCGGTCAGTTTCGTTGTGTATCCAGTCTCTAGTTATTACATTGAGCGTTCAGGCTCTGGTCAGTTTCGTTGGGTATCCAGACTCCGGTTTTTACGTTGAGCGTTCAGGCTCCGGTCAGTTTTGTTGGGTATCCAGACTCCAGTTATTACGTTGAGCGTTCAGGCTCCGGTCAGTTTCGTTGGGTATCCAGACTCCGGTTATTATGTTGAGCATTCAGGCTCCGGTCAGTTTTGTTGGGTATCCAGACTCTGGTTTTTACGTTGAGCGTTCAGGCTCCGGTCAGTTTCGTTGGGTATCCAGACTCCGGTTATTACGTTAAGCGTTCAGGCTCCGGTCAGTTTCGTTGGGTATCCAGACTCCGGTTTTTACGTTGAGTGTTCAGGCTCCGGTCAGTTTTGTTGGGTATCCAGACTCCGGTTTTTACGTTGAGCGTTCAGGCTCCGGTCAGTTTTGCTGGGTATCCAGACTCCGGTTATTACGTTGAGCGAGCAGGCTCCGGTCAGTTTCGTTGGGTATCCAGACTCCGGTTATTACGTTGAGCGTTCAGGCTTTGGTCAGTTTCGTTGGGTATCTAGACTCCGGTTATTACGTTGAGCGTTCAGGCTCCGTTCAGTTTCGTTGCGTATCCAGACTTCGGTTATTACATTGATGGTTCAGGCTCCAGTCAGTTTCGTTGTGTATCCAGATTCCGGTTATTACGTTGAACGTTCAGGCTCCGGTCAGTTTTGTTGGGTATCCAGACTCCGGTTATTATGTTGAGCGTTCAGGCTCCGGTCAGTTTCGTTGGGTATCCGAACTTCGGTTATTACGTTGAGCGTTCAAGCTCCGATCAGTTTCGTTGTGTATCCAGATTCCGGTTATTACGTTGAGCGTTCAGGCTCCGGTCAGTTTCGTTGGGTATCCAGACTCCGGCTATCATGTTGAGTGTTCAGGCTCCGGTCAGTTTCGTTGGGTATCCAGATTCCGGTTTTTACGTTGAACGTTCAGGCCCCGGTCAGTTTTATTGGGTATCCAGACTCCGGTTATTACGTTGAGCGTTCAGGCTCCGGTCAGTTTCGTTGTGTATCCAGACTCCAGTTATTACGTTGAGCGTTCAGGCTCCGGTCAGTTTCGTTGGGTATCCAGACTCCGGTTTTTATGTTGAGCGTTCAGGCTCCGGTCAGTTTTGTTGGGTATCCAGACTCCGGTTATTACGTTGAGCGTTCAGGCTCCGGTCAGTTTCGTTGAGTATCCAGACTCTGGTTATTATGTTGAGCGTTCAGGCTCCGGTCAGTTTCGTTGGGTATCCAGACTCCGGTTATTACATTGAGTGTTTAGGCTCCTGTCAGTTTCGTTTGGTATCCAGACTTCAGTTATTACGTTGAGCATTCAGGCCCCGGTCAGTTTCGTTGGGTATCCAGACTCCGATTTTTACGTTGAGCGTTCAGGCTCCGGTCAGTTTTGTTGGGTATCCAGACTCTGGTTTTTACGTTGAGCGTTCAGGCTCCGGTCAGTTTTGTTGGGTATCCAGACTCCGGTTATTACGTTAAGTGTTCAGGCTCCGGTCAGTTTCGTTGGGTATCCAGACTCCGGTTATTACGTTGAGCGTTCAGGCTCCGGTCAGTTTCGTTGGGTATCCAGACTCTGGTTTTTACTTTAAGCGTTCAGGCTCCGGTCAGTTTCGTTGGGTATCCAGACTCCGGTTATTACGTTGAGCGTTCAGGCTCCGGTCAGTTTCGTTCGATATCCAGACTATGGTTATTACGTTGAGCGTTCAGGCTCCGGTCAGTTTCGTTGGGTATCCAGACTCCGGTTTTTACGTTGAGCGTTCAGGCTCCGGTCAATTTTATTGGGTAACCAGACTCCAGTTATTACGTTGAGCGTTCAGGCTCCGGTCAGTTTCGTTGTGTATCCAGACTCCAGTTATTACGTTGAGCGTTCAGGCTCCGGTCAGTTTCGTTGGGTATCCAGACTCCGGTTTTTACGTGAGCGTTCAGGCTCCGGTCAGTTTTGTTGGGTATCCAGACTCCGGTTATTACGTTGAGCGTTCAGGCTCCGGTCAGTTTCGTTGGGTATCCAGACTCCGGTTATTATGTTGAGCGTTCAGGCTCCGGTCAGTTTCGTTGGGTATCCAGACTCCGGTTATTACATTGAGTGTTTAGGCTCCGGTCAGTTTCGTTTGGTATCCAGACTTCAGTTATTAAGTTGAGCATTCAGGCCCCGGTCAGTTTCGTTGGGTATCCAGACTCCGATTTTTACGTTGAGCATTCAGGCTCCGGTCAGTTTTGTTGGGTATCCAGACTCTGGTTTTTACGTTGAGCGTTCAAGCTCCGGTCAGTTTTGTTGGGTATCCAGACTCCGGTTATTACGTTAAGCGTTCAGGCTCCGGTCAGTTTCGTTGGGTATCCAGATTCTGGTTATTACTTTGAACGTTCAGGCTCCGGTTAGTTTCGTTGGGTATCCAGACTCTGGTTTTTACTTTGAGCGTTCAGGCTCCGGTCAGTTTCGTTGGGTATCCAGACTCCGGTTATTACGTTGAGCGTTCAGGCTCCGATCAGTTTCGTTCGGTATCCAGACTCCGGTTATTACGTTGAGCGTTCAGGCTCCGGTCAGTTTCGTTGGGTATCCAGACTCCGGTTTTTACGTTGAGCGTTCAGGCTCCGGTCAGTTTTATTGGGTATCCAGACTCCGGTTATTACGTTGAGCGTTCAGGCTCCGGTCAGTTTCGTTGTGTATCCAGACTCCAGTTATTACGTTGAGCGTTCATGCTCCGGTCAGTTTCGTTGGGTATCCAGACTCCGGTTATTACGTTGAGCGTTCAGGCTCCGGTCAGTTTCGTTGGGTATCCAGACTCCGGTTATTATGTTGACCGTTCAGGCTCCGGTCAGTTTCGTTGGGTATCCATACTCCGGTTATTACATTGAGTGTTTAGGCTCCGGTCAGTTTCGTTTGCTATCCAGACTTCAGTTATTACGTTGAGCGTTCAGGCTCCGGTCAGTTTTGTTGGGTATCCAGACTCTGGTTTTTACGTTGAGCGTTCAGGCTCCGGTCAGTTTTGTTGGGTATCCAGACTCCGGTTATTACGTTAAGCGTTCAGGCTCCGGTCAGTTTCGTTGGGTATCCAGACTCCGGTTATTACGTTGAGCGTTCAGGCTCCGGCCAGTTTCGTTGGGTATCCAGACTCTGGTTTTTACTTTGAGCGTTCAGGCTCCGATCAGTTTCTTTGGGTATCCAGACTCCGGTTATTACGTTGAGCGTTCAGGCTCCGGTCAGTTTCGTTGGGTATCCAGACTCCGGTTATTACGTTGAGCGTTCAGGCTCCGGTCAGTTTCGTTGGGTATCCAGACTCCGGTTTTTATGTTGAGCGTTCAGGCTCCGGTCAGTTTAGTTGGGTATCCAGACTCCGGTTATTACGTTAAGCATTCAGGCTCTGGTCAGTTTCGTTGGGTATCCAGATTCCGGTTATTACGTTGAGCGTTCAGGCTCCGGTTAGTTTCGTTGGGTATCCAGACTCTGGTTTTTACTTTGAGCGTTCAGGCTCCGGTCAGTTTCGTTGGGTATCCAGACTCCGGTTATTACGTTGAGCGTTCAGGCTCCGATCAGTTTCGTTCGGTATCCAGACTCCGGTTATTACGTTGAGCGCTCAGGCTCCGGTCAGTTTCGTTGGGTATCCAGACTCCGGTTATTACGTTGAGCGTTCAGGCTCCGGTCAGTTTCGTTGGGTATCCAGACTCTGGTTTTTACTTTAAGCGTTCAGGCTCCGGTCAGTTTCGTTGGGTATCCAGACTCCGGTTATTACGTTGAGCGTTCAGGCTTCAGTCAGTTTCGTTCGATATCCAGACTCCGGTAATTACGTTGAGCGTTCAGGCTCCGGTCAATTTCGTTGGGTATCCAGACTCCGGTTTTTACGTTGAGCGTTCAGGCTCCAGTCAGTTTTATTGGGTATCCAGACTCCGGTTATTACGTTGAGCGTTCAGGCTCCGGTCAGTTTCGTTGTGTATCCAGACTCCGGTTATTACGTTGAGCGTTCAGGCTCCGGTCAGTTTCGTTGGGTATCCAGACTCCGGTTATTACGTTGAGCGTTCAGGCTCCAGTCAGTTTCGTTGGGTATCCAGACTCCGGTTATTATGTTGACCGTTCAGGCTCCGGTCAGTTTCGTTGGGTATCCATACTCCGGTTATTACATTGAGTGTTTAGGCTCCGGTCAGTTTCGTTTGCTATCCAGATTTCAGTTATTACGTTGAGCATTCAGGCCCCGGTCAGTTTCGTTGGGTATCCAGACTCCAATTTTTACGTTGAGCGTTCAGGCTACGGTCAGTTTTGTTGGGTATCCAGACTCTGGTTTTTACGTTGAGCGTTCAGGCTCCGGTCAGTTTTGTTGGGTATCCAGACTCCGGTTATTACATTGAACGTTCAGGCTCCGGTTAGTTTCGTTGGGTGTCCAGATTCCGGTTGTTACGTTGAGCGTTCAGGCTCTGGTCAATTTCGTTGTGTATCCAGACTCCGGTTATTACGTTGAGCGTTCAGGCTCCGGTCAGTTTCGTTGGGTATCCAGACTCCGGTTTTTACGTTGAGCGTTCAGGCTCCGGTCAGTTTTATTTGGGTATCCAGACTCCGGTTATTACATTGAACGTTCAGGCTCCGGTGAATTTCGTTGTGTATCCAGACTCCAGTTATTACGTTGAGCGTTCAGGCTCCGGTCAGTTTCGTTGGGTATCCAGACTCCGGTTTTTACGTTGAGCGTTCAGGCTCCGGTCAGTTTTGTTGGGTATCCAGACTCCGGTTATTACGTTGAGCGTTCAGGCTCCGGTCAGTTTCGTTGGGTATCCAGACTCCGATTATTATGTTGAGCGTTCAGGCTCCGGTCAGTTTCATTGGGTATCCAGACTCCGGTTATTACATTGAGTGTTTAGGCTCCGGTCAGTTTCGTTTGGTATCCAGACTTCAGTTATTACGTTGAGCATTCAGGCCCCGGTCAGTTTCGTTGGGTATCCAGACTCCGGTTATTACGTTGAGCGTTCAGGATCCGGCCAGTTTCGTTGGGTATCCAGACTCTGGTTTTTACTTTGAGCGTTCAGGCTCCGGTCAGTTTCTTTGGGTATCCAGACTCCGGTTATTACGTTGAGCGTTCAGGCTCCGGTCAGTTTCGTTGGGTATCCAGACTCCGGTTATTACGTTGAGCGTTCAGGCTCCGGTCAGTTTCGTTGGGTATCCAGACTCCGGTTTTTATGTTGAGCGTTCAGGCTCCGGTCAGTTTAGTTGGGTATCCAGACTCCGGTTATTACGTTAAGCGTTCAGGCTCTGGTCAGTTTCGTTGGGTATCCAGATTCCGGTTATTACGTTGAGCGTTCAGGCTCCGGTTAGTTTCGTTGGGTATCCAGACTCTGGTTTTTACTTTGAGCGTTCAGGCTCCGGTCAGTTTCGTTGGGTATCCAGACTCCGGTTATTACGTTGAGCGTTCAGGCTCCGATCAGTTTCGTTCGGTATCCAGACTCCGGTTATTACGTTGAGCGCTCAGGCTCCGGTCAGTTTCGTTGGGTATCCAGACTCCGGTTATTACGTTGAGCGTTCAGGCTCCGGTCAGTTTCGTTGGGTATCCAGACTCTGGTTTTTACTTTAAGCGTTCAGGCTCCGGTCAGTTTCGTTGGGTATCCAGACTCCGGTTATTACGTTGAGCGTTCAGGCTTCAGTCAGTTTCGTTCGATATCCAGACTCCGGTAATTACGTTGAGCGTTCAGGCTCCGGTCAATTTCGTTGGGTATCCAGACTCCGGTTTTTACGTTGAGCGTTCAGGCTCCAGTCAGTTTTATTGGGTATCCAGACTCCGGTTATTACGTTGAGCGTTCAGGCTCCGGTCAGTTTCGTTGTGTATCCAGACTCCGGTTATTACGTTGAGCGTTCAGGCTCCGGTCAGTTTCGTTGGGTATCCAGACTCCGGTTATTACGTTGAGCGTTCAGGCTCCGGTCAGTTTCGTTGGGTATCCAGACTCCGGTTATTATGTTGACCGTTCAGGCTCCGGTCAGTTTCGTTGGGTATCCATACTCCGGTTATTACATTGAGTGTTTAGGCTCCGGTCAGTTTCGTTTGCTATCCAGACTTCAGTTATTACGTTGAGCGTTCAGGCTCCGGTCAGTTTTGTTGGGTATCCAGACTCTGGTTTTTACGTTGAGCGTTCAGGCTCCGGTCAGTTTTGTTGGGTATCCAGACTCCGGTTATTACGTTAAGCGTTCAGGCTCCGGTCAGTTTCGTTGGGTATCCAGACTCCGGTTATTACGTTGAGCGTTCAGGCTCCAGCCAGTTTCGTTGGGTATCCAGACTCTGGTTTTTACTTTGAGCGTTCAGGCTCCGGTCAGTTTCTTTGGGTATCCAGACTCCGGTTATTACGTTGAGCGTTCAGGCTCCGGTCAGTTTCGTTGGGTATCCAGACTCCGGTTATTACGTTGAGCGTTCAGGCTCCGGTCAGTTTCGTTGGGTATCCAGACTCCGGTTTTTATGTTGAGCGTTCAGGCTCCGGTCAGTTTAGTTGGGTATCCAGACTCCGGTTATTACGTTAAGCGTTCAGGCTCTGGTCAGTTTCGTTGGGTATCCAGATTCCGGTTATTACGTTGAGCGTTCAGGCTCCGGTTAGTTTCGTTGGGTATCCAGACTCTGGTTTTTACTTTGAGCGTTCAGGTTCCGGTCAGTTTCGTTGGGTATCCAGACTCCGGTTATTACGTTGAGCGTTCAGGCTCCGATCAGTTTCGTTCGGTATCCAGACTCCGGTTATTACGTTGAGCGCTCAGGCTCCGGTCAGTTTCGTTGGGTATCCAGACTCCGGTTATTACGTTGAGCGTTCAGGCTCCGGTCAGTTTCGTTGGGTATCCAGACTCTGGTTTTTACTTTAAGCGTTCAGGCTCCGGTCAGTTTCGTTGGGTATCCAGACTCCGGTTATTACGTTGAGCGTTCAGGCTTCAGTCAGTTTCGTTCGATATCCAGACTCCGGTAATTACGTTGAGCGTTCAGGCTCCGGTCAATTTCGTTGGGTATCCAGACTCCGGTTTTTACGTTGAGCGTTCAGGCTCCAGTCAGTTTTATTGGGTATCCAGACTCCGGTTATTACGTTGAGCGTTCAGGCTCCGGTCAGTTTCGTTGTGTATCCAGACTCCGGTTATTACGTTGAGCGTTCAGGCTCCGGTCAGTTTCATTGGGTATCCAGACTCCGGTTATTACGTTGAGCGTTCAGGCTCCGGTCAGTTTCGTTGGGTATCCAGACTCCGGTTATTATGTTGACCGTTCAGGCTCCGGTCAGTTTCGTTGGGTATCCATACTCCGGTTATTACATTGAGTGTTTAGGCTCCGGTCAGTTTCGTTTGCTATCCAGACTTCAGTTATTACGTTGAGCATTCAGGCCCCGGTCAGTTTCGTTGGGTATCCAGACTCCAATTTTTACGTTGAGCGTTCAGGCTCCGGTCAGTTTTGTTGGGTATCCAGACTCTGGTTTTTACGTTGAGCGTTCAGGCTCCGGTCAGTTTTGTTGGGTATCCAGACTCCGGTTATTACATTGAACGTTCAGGCTCCGGTTAGTTTCGTTGGGTGTCCAGATTCCGGTTGTTACGTTGAGCGTTCAGGCTCCGGTCAATTTCGTTGTGTATCCAGACTCCGGTTATTACGTTGAGCGTTCAGCCTCCGGTCAGTTTCGTTGGGTATCCAGACTCCGGTTTTTACGTTGAGCGTTCAGGCTCCGGTCAGTTTTATTTGGGTATCCAGACTCTGGTTATTACATTGAACGTTCAGGCTCCGGTGAATTTCGTTGTGTATCCAGACTCCAGTTATTACGTTGAGCGTTCAGGCTCCGGTCAGTTTCGTTGGGTATCCAGACTCCGGTTTTTACGTTGAGCGTTCAGGCTCCGGTCAGTTTTGTTGGGTATCCAGACTCCGGTTATTACGTTGAGCGTTCAGGCTCCGGTCAGTTTCGAAGGGTATCTAGACTCCGGTTATTATGTTGAGCGTTCAGGCTCCGGTCAGTTTCATTGGGTATCCAGACTCCGGTTATTACATTGAGTGTTTAGGCTCCGGTCAGTTTCGTTTGGTATCCAGACTTCAGTTATTACGTTGAGCATTCAGGCCCCGGTCAGTTTCGTTGGGTGTCCAGACTCCGATTTTTACGTTGAGCGTTCAAGCTCCGGTCAGTTTTGTTGGGTATCCAGACTCTGGTTTTTACGTTGAGCGTTCAGGCTCCGGTCAGTTTTGTTGGGTATCCAGACTCCGGTTATTACGTTAAGCGTTCAGGCTCCGGTCAGTTTCGTTGGGTATCCAGACTCCGGTTATTACGTTGAGCGTTCAGGCTCCGGTCAGTTTCGTTGGGTATCCAGACTCTGGTTTTTACTTTAAGCGTTTTGGCTCCGGTCAGTTTCGTTGGGTATCTAGACTCCGGTTATTACGTTGAGCGTTCAGGCTCCGGTCAGTTTCGTTCGATATCCAGACTCCGGTTATTACGTTGAGCGTTCAGGCTCCGGTCAGTTTCGTTGGGTATCCAGACTCCGGTTATTACGTTGAGCGTTCAGGCTCCAGTCAGTTTTATTGGGTATCCAGACTCCGGTTATTACGTTGAGTGTTCAGGCTCCGGTCAGTTTCGTTGTGTATCCAGACTCCAGTTATTACGTTGAGCGTTCAGGCTCCGGTCAGTTTCGTTGGGTATCCAGACTCCGGTTTTTACGTGAGCATTCAGGCTCCGGTCAGTTTTGTTGGGTATCCAGACTCCGGTTATTATGTTGAGCGTTCAGGCTCCGGTCAGTTTCGTTGGGTATCCAGACTCCGGTTATTATGTTGAGCGTTCAGGCTCCGGTCAGTTTAGTTGGGTATCCAGACTCCGGTTATTACATTGAGTGTTTAGGCTCCGGTCAGTTTCGTTTGGTATCCAGGCTTCAGTTATTACGTTGAGCATTCAGGCCCCGGTCAATTTCGTTGGGTATCCAGACTCCGATTTTTACGTTGAGCGTTCAGGCTCCGGTCAGTTTTGTTGGGTATCCAGACTCTGGTTTTTACGTTGAGCGTTCAGGATCCGGTCAGTTTTGTTGGGTATCCAGACTCCGGTTATTACGTTAAGCGTTCAGGCTCCGGTCAGTTTCGTTGGGTATCCAGATTCCGATTATTACGTTGAGCGTTCAGGCTCCGGTTAGTTTCGTTGGGTATCCAGACTCTGGTTTTTACTTGGAGCGTTCAGGCTCCGGTCAGTTTCGTTGGGGATCCAGACTCCGATTATTACGTTGAGCGTTCAGGCTCCGATCAGTTTCGTTCGGTATCCAGACTATGGTTATTACGTTGAGCGTTCAGGCTCCGGTCAGTTTCGTTGGGTATCCAGACTCCGGTTTTTACATTGAGCATTCAGGCTCCGGTCAGTTTTATTGGGTATCCAGACTCCGGTTATTACGTTGAGCGTTCAGGCTCCGGTCAGTTTCGTTGTGTATCCAGACTCCAGCTATTACGTTAAGCGTTCAGGCTCCGGTCAGTTTTGTTGGGTATCCAGACTCCGGTTTTTACGTTGAGCGTTCAGGCTCCGGTCAGTTTTGTTGGGTATCCAGACTCCGGTTATTAAGTTGAGCGTTCAGGCTCCGGTCAGTTTCTTTGGGTATCCAGACTCCGGTTATTATGTTGAGCGTTCAGGCTCCGGTCAGTTTCTTTGGGTATCCAGACTCCGGTTATTACATTGAGCGTTCAGGCTCTGGTCAGTTTCGTTGTGTATCCAGTCTCTAGTTATTACGTTGAGCGTTCAGGCTCTGGTCAGTTTCGTTGGGTATCCAGACTCCGGTTTTTACGTTGAGCGTTCAGGCTCCGGTCAGTTTTGTTGGGTATCCAGACTCCAGTTATTACGTTGAGCGTTCAGGCTCCGGTCAGTTTCGTTGGGTATCCAGACTCCGGTTATTATGTTGAGCATTCAGGCTCCGGTCAGTTTCGTTGGGTATCCAGACTCCGGTTATTACAATGAGTGTTTAGGCTCCGGTCAGTTTCGTTTGGTATCCAGACTTCAGTTATTACGTTGAGCATTCAGGCTCCGGTCAGTTGTTTGGGTATCCAGACTCCGATTTTTACGTTGAGCGTTCAGGCTCCGGTCAGTTTTGTTGGGTATCCAGACTCTGGTTTTTACGTTAAGCGTTCAGGCTCCGGTCAGTTTTATTGGGTATCCAGACTCCAGTTATTACGTTGAGCGTTCAGGCTCCGGTCAGTTTCGTTGTGTATCCAGACTCCAGTTATTACGTTGAGCGTTCAGGCTCCGGTCAGTTTTGTTGGGTATCCAGACTCCGGTTTTTACGTTGAGCGTTCAGGCTCCGGTCAGTTTTGTTGGGTATCCAGACTCCGGTTATTACGTTAAGCGTTCAGGCTCCGGTCAGTTTCGTTGGGTATCCAGACTCCGGTTATTACGTTGAGCGTTCAGGCTCCGGCCAGTTTCGTTGGGTATCCAGACTCTGGTTTTTACTTTGAGCGTTCAGGCTCCGGTCAGTTTCTTTGGGTATCCAGACTCCGGTTATTACGTTGAGCGTTCAGGCTCCGGTCAGTTTCGTTGGGTATCCAGACTCCGGTTATTACGTTGAGCGTTCAGGCTCCGGTCAGTTTCGTTGGGTATCCAGACTCCGGTTTTTATGTTGAGCGTTCAGGCTCCGGTCAGTTTAGTTGGGTATCCAGACTCCGGTTATTACGTTAAGCGTTCAGGCTCTGGTCAGTTTCGTTGGGTATCCAGATTCCGGTTATTACGTTGAGCGTTCAGGCTCCGGTTAGTTTCGTTGGGTATCCAGACTCTGGTTTTTACTTTGAGCGTTCAGGTTCCGGTCAATTTCGTTGGGTATCCAGACTCCGGTTATTACGTTGAGCGTTCAGGCTCCGATCAGTTTCGTTCGGTATCCAGACTCCGGTTATTACGTTGAGCGCTCAGGCTCCGGTCAGTTTTGTTGGGTATCCAGACTCCGGTTATTACGTTGAGCGTTCAGGCTCCGGTCAGTTTCGTTGGGTATCCAGACTCTGGTTTTTACTTTAAGCGTTCAGGCTCCGGTCAGTTTCGTTGGGTATCCAGACTCCGGTTATTACGTTGAGCGTTCAGGCTTCAGTCAGTTTCGTTCGATATCCAGACTCCGGTAATTACGTTGAGCGTTCAGGCTCCGGTCAATTTCGTTGGGTATCCAGACTCCGGTTTTTACGTTGAGCGTTCAGGCTCCAGTCAGTTTTATTGGGTATCCAGACTCCGGTTATTACGTTGAGCGTTCAGGCTCCGGTCAGTTTCGTTGTGTATCCAGACTCCGGTTATTACGTTGAGCGTTCAGGCTCCGGTCAGTTTCATTGGGTATCCAGACTCCGGTTATTACGTTGAGCGTTCAGGCTCCGGTCAGTTTCGTTGGGTATCCAGACTCCGGTTATTATGTTGACCGTTCAGGCTCCGGTCAGTTTCGTTGGGTATCCATACTCCGGTTATTACATTGAGTGTTTAGGCTCCTGTCAGTTTCGTTTGCTATCCAGACTTCAGTTATTACGTTGAGCATTCAGGCCCCGGTCAGTTTCGTTGGGTATCCAGACTCCAATTTTTACGTTGAGCGTTCAGGCTCCGGTCAGTTTTGTTGGGTATCCAGACTCTGGTTTTTACGTTGAGCGTTCAGGCTCCGGTCAGTTTTGTTGGGTATCCAGACTCCGGTTATTACATTGAACGTTCAGGCTCCGGTTAGTTTCGTTGGGTGTCCAGATTCCGGTTGTTACGTTGAGCGTTCAGGCTCCGGTCAATTTCGTTGTGTATCCAGACTCCGGTTATTACGTTGAGCGTTCAGCCTCCGGTCAGTTTCGTTGGGTATCCAGACTCCGGTTTTTACGTTGAGCGTTCAGGCTCCGGTCAGTTTTATTTGGGTATCCAGACTCTGGTTATTACATTGAACGTTCAGGCTCCGGTGAATTTCGTTGTGTATCCAGACTCCAGTTATTACGTTGAGCGTTCAGGCTCCGGTCAGTTTCGTTGGGTATCCAGACTCCGGTTTTTACGTTGAGCGTTCAGGCTCCGGTCAGTTTTGTTGGGTATCCAGACTCCGGTTATTACGTTGAGCGTTCAGGCTCCGGTCAGTTTCGAAGGGTATCTAGACTCCGGTTATTATGTTGAGCGTTCAGGCTCCGGTCAGTTTCATTGGGTATCCAGACTCCGGTTATTACATTGAGTGTTTAGGCTCCGGTCAGTTTCGTTTGGTATCCAGACTTCAGTTATTACGTTGAGCATTCAGGCCCCGGTCAGTTTCGTTGGGTGTCCAGACTCCGATTTTTACGTTGAGCGTTCAAGCTCCGGTCAGTTTTGTTGGGTATCCAGACTCTGGTTTTTACGTTGAGCGTTCAGGCTCCGGTCAGTTTTGTTGGGTATCCAGACTCCGGTTATTACGTTAAGCGTTCAGGCTCCGGTCAGTTTCGTTGGGTATCCAGACTCCGGTTATTACGTTGAGCGTTCAGGCTCCGGTCAGTTTCGTTGGGTATCCAGACTCTGGTTTTTACTTTAAGCGTTTTGGCTCCGGTCAGTTTCGTTGGGTATCTAGACTCCGGTTATTACGTTGAGCGTTCAGGCTCCGGTCAGTTTCGTTCGATATCCAGACTCCGGTTATTACGTTGAGCGTTCAGGCTCCGGTCAGTTTCGTTGGGTATCCAGACTCCGGTTATTACGTTGAGCGTTCAGGCTCCAGTCAGTTTTATTGGGTATCCAGACTCCGGTTATTACGTTGAGTGTTCAGGCTCCGGTCAGTTTCGTTGTGTATCCAGACTCCAGTTATTACGTTGAGCGTTCAGGCTCCGGTCAGTTTCGTTGGGTATCCAGACTCCGGTTTTTACGTGAGCGTTCAGGCTCCGGTCAGTTTTGTTGGGTATCCAGACTCCGGTTATTATGTTGAGCGTTCAGGCTCCGGTCAGTTTCGTTGGGTATCCAGACTCCGGTTATTATGTTGAGCGTTCAGGCTCCGGTCAGTTTAGTTGGGTATCCAGACTCCGGTTATTACATTGAGTGTTTAGGCTCCGGTCAGTTTCGTTTGGTATCCAGGCTTCAGTTATTACGTTGAGCATTCAGGCCCCGGTCAGTTTCGTTGGGTATCCAGACTCCGATTTTTACGTTGAGCGTTCAGGCTCCGGTCAGTTTTGTTGGGTATCCAGACTCTGGTTTTTACGTTGAGCGTTCAGGATCCGGTCAGTTTTGTTGGGTATCCAGACTCCGGTTATTACGTTAAGCGTTCAGGCTCCGGTCAGTTTCGTTGGGTATCCAGATTCCGATTATTACGTTGAGCGTTCAGGCTCCGGTTAGTTTCGTTGGGTATCCAGACTCTGGTTTTTACTTGGAGCGTTCAGGCTCCGGTCAGTTTCGTTGGGGATCCAGACTCCGATTATTACGTTGAGCGTTCAGGCTCCGATCAGTTTCGTTCGGTATCCAGACTATGGTTATTACGTTGAGCGTTCAGGCTCCGGTCAGTTTCGTTGGGTATCCAGACTCCGGTTTTTACATTGAGCATTCAGGCTCCGGTCAGTTTTATTGGGTATCCAGACTCCGGTTATTACGTTGAGCGTTCAGGCTCCGGTCAGTTTCGTTGTGTATCCAGACTCCAGCTATTACGTTAAGCGTTCAGGCTCCGGTCAGTTTTGTTGGGTATCCAGACTCCGGTTTTTACGTTGAGCGTTCAGGCTCCGGTCAGTTTTGTTGGGTATCCAGACTCCGGTTATTAAGTTGAGCGTTCAGGCTCCGGTCAGTTTCTTTGGGTATCCAGACTCCGGTTATTATGTTGAGCGTTCAGGCTCCGGTCAGTTTCTTTGGGTATCCAGACTCCGGTTATTACATTGAGCGTTCAGGCTCCGGTCAGTTTCGTTGTGTATCCAGTCTCTAGTTATTACGTTGAGCGTTCAGGCTCTGGTCAGTTTCGTTGGGTATCCAGACTCCGGTTTTTACGTTGAGCGTTCAGGCTCCGGTCAGTTTTGTTGGGTATCCAGACTCCAGTTATTACGTTGAGCGTTCAGGCTCCGGTCAGTTTCGTTGGGTATCCAGACTCCGGTTATTATGTTGAGCATTCAGGCTCCGGTCAGTTTCGTTGGGTATCCAGACTCCGGTTATTACAATGAGTGTTTAGGCTCCGGTCAGTTTCGTTTGGTATCCAGACTTCAGTTATTACGTTGAGCATTCAGGCTCCGGTCAGTTGTTTGGGTATCTAGACTCCGATTTTTACGTTGAGCGTTCAGGATCCGGTCAGTTTTGTTGGGTATCCAGACTCTGGTTTTTACGTTAAGCGTTCAGGCTCCGGTCAGTTTTATTGGGTATCCAGACTCCGGTTATTACGTTGAGCGTTCAGGCTCCGGTCAGTTTCGTTGTGTATCCAGACTCCAGTTATTACATTGAGCGTTCAGGCTCCGGTCAGTTTTGTTGGGTATCCAGACTCCGGTTTTTACGTTGAGCGTTCAGGCTCCGGTCAGTTTCGTTGGGTATCCAGACTCCGGTTATTACGTTGAGCGTTCAGGCTCCAATCAGTTTCGTTCGGTATCCAGACTCAGGTTATTACGTTGAGCGTTCAGGCTCCGGTCAGTTTCGTTGGGTATCCAGACTCCGGTTTTTACATTGAGCGTTCAGGCTCCGGTCAGTTTTATTGGGTATCCAGACTCCGGTTATTACGTTGAGCGTTCAGGCTCCGGTCAGTTTCGTTGTGTATCCAGACTCCAGTTATTACGTTGAGCGTTCAGGCTCCGGTCAGTTTTGTTGGGTATCCAGACTCCGGTTTTTACGTTGAGCGTTCAGGCTCCGGTCAGTTTTGTTGGGTATCCAGACTCCGGTTATTAAGTTGAGCGTTCAGGCTCCGGTCAGTTTCTTTGGGTATCCAGACTCCGGTTATTATGTTGAGCATTTAGGCTCCGGTCAGTTTCGTTGGGTATCCAAACTCCGGTTATTACATTGAGCGTTCAGGCTCCGGTCAGTTTCGTTGTGTATCCAGTCTCTAGTTATTACATTGAGCGTTCAGGCTCTGGTCAGTTTCGTTGGGTATCCAGACTCCGGTTTTTACGTTGAGCGTTCAGGCCCCGGTCAGTTTTATTGGGTATCCAGACTCCGGTTATTACGTTGAGCGTTCAGGCTCCGGTCAGTTTCGTTGTGTATCCAGACTCCAGTTATTACGTTGAGCGTTCAGGCTCCGGTCAGTTTCGTTGGGTATCCAGACTCCGGTTTTTATGTTGAGCGTTCAGGCTCCGGTCAGTTTTGTTGGGTATCCAGACTCTGGTTTTTACTTTGAGCGTTCAGGTTCCGGTCAGTTTCGTTGGGTATCCAGACTCCGGTTATTACGTTGAGCGTTCAGGCTCCGATCAGTTTCGTTCGGTATCCAGACTCCGGTTATTACGTTGAGCGCTCAGGCTCCGGTCAGTTTCGTTGGGTATCCAGACTCCGGTTATTACGTTGAGCGTTCAGGCTCCGGTCAGTTTCGTTGGGTTTCCAGACTCTGGTTTTTACTTTAAGCGTTCAGGCTCCGGTCAGTTTCGTTGGGTATCCAGACTCCGGTTATTACGTTGAGCGTTCAGGCTTCAGTCAGTTTCGTTCGATATCCAGACTCCGGTAATTACGTTGAGCGTTCAGGCTCCGGTCAATTTCGTTGGGTATCCAGACTCCGGTTTTTACGTTGAGCGTTCAGGCTCCAGTCAGTTTTATTGGGTATCCAGACTCCGGTTATTACGTTGAGCGTTCAGGCTCCGGTCAGTTTCGTTGTGTATCCAGACTCCGGTTATTACGTTGAGCGTTCAGGCTCCGGTCAGTTTCGTTGGGTATCCAGACTCCGGTTATTACGTTGAGCGTTCAGGCTCCGGTCAGTTTCGTTGGGTATCCAGACTCCGGTTATTATGTTGACCGATCAGGCTCCGGTCAGTTTCGTTGGGTATCCATACTCCGGTTATTACATTGAGTGTTTAGGCTCCGGTCAGTTTCGTTTGCTATCCAGACTTCAGTTATTACGTTGAGCATTCAGGCCCCGGTCAGTTTCGTTGGGTATCCAGACTCCAATTTTTACGTTGAGCGTTCAGGCTCCGGTCAGTTTTGTTGGGTATCCAGACTCTGGTTTTTACGTTGAGCGTTCAGGCTCCGGTCAGTTTTGTTGGGTATCCAGACTCCGGTTATTACATTGAACGTTCAGGCTCCGGTTAGTTTCGTTGGGTGTCCAGATTCCGGTTGTTACGTTGAGCGTTCAGGCTCCGGTCAATTTCGTTGTGTATCCAGACTCCGGTTATTACGTTGAGCGTTCAGCCTCCGGTCAGTTTCGTTGGGTATCCAGACTCCGGTTTTTACGTTGAGCGTTCAGGCTCCGGTCAGTTTTATTTGGGTATCCAGACTCTGGTTATTACATTGAACGTTCAGGCTCCGGTGAATTTCGTTGTGTATCCAGACTCCAGTTATTACGTTGAGCGTTCAGGCTCCGGTCAGTTTCGTTGGGTATCCAGACTCCGGTTTTTACGTTGAGCGTTCAGGCTCCGGTCAGTTTTGTTGGGTATCCAGACTTCGGTTATTACGTTGAGCGTTCAGGCTCCGGTCAGTTTCGAAGGGTATCCAGACTCCGGTTATTATGTTGAGCGTTCAGGCTCCGGTCAGTTTCATTGGGTATCCAGACTCCGGTTATTACATTGAGTGTTTAGGCTCCGGTCAGTTTCGTTTGGTATCCAGACTTCAGTTATTACGTTGAGCATTCAGGCCCCGGTCAGTTTCGTTGGGTGTCCAGACTCCGATTTTTACGTTGAGCGTTCCAGCTCCGGTCAGTTTTGTTGGGTATCCAGACTCTGGTTTTTACGTTGAGCGTTCAGGCTCCGGTCAGTTTTGTTGGGTATCCAGACTCCGGTTATTACGTTAAGCGTTCAGGCTCCGGTCAGTTTCGTTGGGTATCCAGACTCCGGTTATTACGTTGAGCGTTCAGACTCCGGTCAGTTTCGTTGGGTATCCAGACTCTGGTTTTTACTTTAAGCGTTTTGGCTCCGGTCAGTTTCGTTGGGTATCTAGACTCCGGTTATTACGTTGAGCGTTCAGGCTCCGGTCAGTTTCGTTCGATATCCAGACTCCGGTTATTACGTTGAGTGTTCAGGCTCCGGTCAGTTTCGTTGGGTATCCAGACTCCGGTTATTACGTTGAGCGTTCAGGCTCCAGTCAGTTTTATTGGGTATCCAGACTCCGGTTATTACGTTGAGTGTTCAGGCTCCGGTCAGTTTCGTTGTGTATCCAGACTCCAGTTATTACGTTGAGCGTTCAGGCTCCGGTCAGTTTCGTTGGGTATCCAGACTCCGGTTTTTACGTGAGCGTTCAGGCTCCGGTCAGTTTTGTTGGGTATCCAGACTCCGGTTATTATGTTGAGCGTTCAGGCTCCGGTCAGTTTCGTTGGGTATCCAGACTCCGGTTATTATGTTGAGCGTTCAGGCTCCGGTCAGTTTAGTTGGGTATCCAGACTCCGGTTATTACATTGAGTGTTTAGGCTCCGGTCAGTTTCGTTTGGTATCCAGGCTTCAGTTATTACGTTGAGCATTCAGGCCCCGGTCAGTTTCGTTGGGTATCCAGACTCCGATTTTTACGTTGAGCGTTCAGGTTCCGGTCAGTTTTGTTGGGTATCCAGACTCTGGTTTTTACGTTGAGCGTTCAGGATCCGGTCAGTTTTGTTGGGTATCCAGACTCCGGTTATTACGTTAAGCGTTCAGGCTCCGGTCAGTTTCGTTGGGTATCCAGATTCCGATTATTACGTTGAGCGTTCAGGCTCCGGTTAGTTTCGTTGGGTATCCAGACTCTGGTTTTTACTTGGAGCGTTCAGGCTCCGGTCAGTTTCGTTGGGGATCCAGACTCCGATTATTACGTTGAGCGTTCAGGCTCCGATCAGTTTCGTTCGGTATCCAGACTATGGTTATTACGTTGAGCGTTCAGGCTCCGGTCAGTTTCGTTGGGTATCCAGACTCCGGTTTTTACATTGAGCATTCAGGCTCCGGTCAGTTTTATTGGGTATCCAGACTCCGGTTATTACGTTGAGCGTTCAGGCTCCGGTCAGTTTCGTTGTGTATCCAGACTCCAGCTATTACGTTAAGCGTTCAGGCTCCGGTCAGTTTTGTTGGGTATCCAGACTCCGGTTTTTACGTTGAGCGTTCAGGCTCCGGTCAGTTTTGTTGGGTATCCAGACTCCGGTTATTAAGTTGAGCGTTCAGGCTCCGGTCAGTTTCTTTGGGTATCCAGACTCCGGTTATTATGTTGAGCGTTCAGGCTCCGGTCAGTTTCTTTGGGTATCCAGACTCCGGTTATTACATTGAGCGTTCAGGCTCCGGTCAGTTTCGTTGTGTATCCAGTCTCTAGTTATTACGTTGAGCGTTCAGGCTCTGGTCAGTTTCGTTGGGTATCCAGACTCCGGTTTTTACGTTGAGCGTTCAGGCTCCGGTCAGTTTTGTTGGGTATCCAGACTCCAGTTATTACGTTGAGCGTTCAGGCTCCGGTCAGTTTCGTTGGGTATCCAGACTCCGGTTATTATGTTGAGCATTCAGGCTCCGGTCAGTTTCGTTGGGTATCCAGACTCCGGTTATTACAATGAGTGTTTAGGCTCCGGTCAGTTTCGTTTGGTATCCAGACTTCAGTTATTACGTTGAGCATTCAGGCTCCGGTCAGTTGTTTGGGTATCCAGACTCCGATTTTTACGTTGAGCGTTCAGGCTCCGGTCAGTTTCGTTGGGTATCCAGACTCCGGTTTTTACGTTAAGCGTTCAGGCTCCGGTCAGTTTTATTGGGTATCCAGACTCCGGTTATTACGTTGAGCGTTCAGGCTCCGGTCAGTTTCGTTGTGTATCCAGACTCCAGTTATTACGTTGAGCGTTCAGGCTCCGGTCAGTTTCGTTGGGTATCCAGACTCCGGTTTTTACGTGAGCGTTCAGGCTCCGGTCAGTTTTGTTGGGTATCCAGACTCCGGTTATTACGTTGAGCGTTCAGGCTCCAATCAGTTTCGTTCGGTATCCAGACTCAGGTTATTACGTTGAGCGTTCAGGCTCCGGTCAGTTTAGTTGGGTATCCAGACTCCGGTTATTACATTGAGTGTTTAGGCTCCGGTCAGTTTCGTTTGGTATCCAGGCTTCAGTTATTACGTTGAGCATTCAGGCCCCGGTCAGTTTCGTTGGGTATCCAGACTCCGATTTTTACGTTGAGCGTTCAGGTTCCGGTCAGTTTTGTTGGGTATCCAGACTCTGGTTTTTACGTTGAGCGTTCAGGATCCGGTCAGTTTTGTTGGGTATCCAGACTCCGGTTATTACGTTAAGCGTTCAGGCTCCGGTCAGTTTCGTTGGGTATCCAGATTCCGATTATTACGTTGAGCGTTCAGGCTCCGGTTAGTTTCGTTGGGTATCCAGACTCTGGTTTTTACTTGGAGCGTTCAGGCTCCGGTCAGTTTCGTTGGGGATCCAGACTCCGATTATTACGTTGAGCGTTCAGGCTCCGATCAGTTTCGTTCGGTATCCAGACTATGGTTATTACGTTGAGCGTTCAGGCTCCGGTCAGTTTCGTTGGGTATCCAGACTCCGGTTTTTACATTGAGCATTCAGGCTCCGGTCAGTTTTATTGGGTATCCAGACTCCGGTTATTACGTTGAGCGTTCAGGCTCCGGTCAGTTTCGTTGTGTATCCAGACTCCAGCTATTACGTTAAGCGTTCAGGCTCCGGTCAGTTTTGTTGGGTATCCAGACTCCGGTTTTTACGTTGAGCGTTCAGGCTCCGGTCAGTTTTGTTGGGTATCCAGACTCCGGTTATTAAGTTGAGCGTTCAGGCTCCGGTCAGTTTCTTTGGGTATCCAGACTCCGGTTATTATGTTGAGCGTTCAGGCTCCGGTCAGTTTCTTTGGGTATCCAGACTCCGGTTATTACATTGAGCGTTCAGGCTCCGGTCAGTTTCGTTGTGTATCCAGTCTCTAGTTATTACGTTGAGCGTTCAGGCTCTGGTCAGTTTCGTTGGGTATCCAGACTCCGGTTTTTACGTTGAGCGTTCAGGCTCCGGTCAGTTTTGTTGGGTATCCAGACTCCAGTTATTACGTTGAGCGTTCAGGCTCCGGTCAGTTTCGTTGGGTATCCAGACTCCGGTTATTATGTTGAGCATTCAGGCTCCGGTCAGTTTCGTTGGGTATCCAGACTCCGGTTATTACAATGAGTGTTTAGGCTCCGGTCAGTTTCGTTTGGTATCCAGACTTCAGTTATTACGTTGAGCATTCAGGCTCCGGTCAGTTGTTTGGGTATCCAGACTCCGATTTTTACGTTGAGCGTTCAGGCTCCGGTCAGTTTTGTTGGGTATCCAGACTCTGGTTTTTACGTTAAGCGTTCAGGCTCCGGTCAGTTTTATTGGGTATCCAGACTCCGGTTATTACGTTGAGCGTTCAGGCTCCGGTCAGTTTCGTTGTGTATCCAGACTCCAGTTATTACGTTGAGCGTTCAGGCTCCGGTCAGTTTTGTTGGGTATCCAGACTCCGGTTTTTACGTTGAGCGTTCAGGCTCCGGTCAGTTTCGTTGGGTATCCAGACTCCGGTTATTACGTTGAGCGTTCAGGCTCCAATCAGTTTCGTTCGGTATCCAGACTCAGGTTATTACGTTGAGCGTTCAGGCTCCGGTCAGTTTCGTTGGGTATCCAGACTCCGGTTTTTACATTGAGCGTTCAGGCTCCGGTCAGTTTTATTGGGTATCCAGACTCCGGTTATTATGTTGAGCGTTCAGGCTCCGGTCAGTTTCGTTGTGTATCCAGACTCCAGTTATTATGTTGAGCGTTCAGGCTCCGGTCAGTTTTGTTGGGTATCCAGACTCCGGTTTTTACGTTGAGCGTTCAGGCTCCGGTCAGTTTTGTTGGGTATCCAGACTCCGGTTATTAAGTTGAGCGTTCAGGCTCCGGTCAGTTTCTTTGGGTATCCAGACTCCGGTTATTATGTTGAGCATTTAGGCTCCGGTCAGTTTCGTTGGGTATCCAAACTCCGGTTATTACATTGAGCGTTCAGGCTCCGGTCAGTTTCGTTGTGTATCCAGTCTCTAGTTATTACATTGAGCGTTCAGGCTCTGGTCAGTTTCGTTGGGTATCCAGACTCCGGTTTTTACGTTGAGCGTTCAGGCTCCGGTCAGTTTTGTTGGGTATCCAGACTCCAGTTATTACGTTGAGCGTTCAGGCTCCGGTCAGTTTCGTTGGGTATCCAGACTCCGGTTATTATGTTGAGCATTCAGGCTCCGGTCAGTTTCGTTGGGTATCCAGACTCCGGTTATTACAATGAGTGTTTAGGCTCCGGTCAGTTTCGTTTGGTATCCAGACTTCAGTTATTACGTTGAGCATTCAGGCCCCGGTCAGTTGTTTGGGTATCTAGACTCCGATTTTTACGTTGAGCGTTCAGGCTCCGGTCAGTTTTGTTGGGTATCCAGACTCCGGTTATTATGTTGAGCGTTCAGGCTCCGGTCAGTTTCGTTGGGTATCCAGACTCCGGTTATTATGTTGAGCGTTCAGGCTCCGGTCAGTTTAGTTGGGTATCCAGACTCCGGTTATTACATTGAGTGTTTAGGCTCCGGTCAGTTTCGTTTGGTATCCAGGCTTCAGTTATTACGTTGAGCATTCAGGCCCCGGTCAGTTTCGTTGGGTATCCAGACTCCGATTTTTACGTTGAGCGTTCAGGCTCCGGTCAGTTTTGTTGGGTATCCAGACTCTGGTTTTTACGTTGAGCGTTCAGGATCCGGTCAGTTTTGTTGGGTATCCAGACTCCGGTTATTACGTTAAGCGTTCAGGCTCCGGTCAGTTTCGTTGGGTATCCAGATTCCGATTATTACGTTGAGCGTTCAGGCTCCGGTTAGTTTCGTTGGGTATCCAGACTCTGGTTTTTACTTGGAGCGTTCAGGCTCCGGTCAGTTTCGTTGGGGATCCAGACTCCGATTATTACGTTGAGCGTTCAGGCTCCGATCAGTTTCGTTCGGTATCCAGACTATGGTTATTACGTTGAGCGTTCAGGCTCCGGTCAGTTTCGTTGGGTATCCAGACTCCGGTTTTTACATTGAGCATTCAGGCTCCGGTCAGTTTTATTGGGTATCCAGACTCCGGTTATTACGTTGAGCGTTCAGGCTCCGGTCAGTTTCGTTGTGTATCCAGACTCCAGCTATTACGTTAAGCGTTCAGGCTCCGGTCAGTTTTGTTGGGTATCCAGACTCCGGTTTTTACGTTGAGCGTTCAGGCTCCGGTCAGTTTTGTTGGGTATCCAGACTCCGGTTATTAAGTTGAGCGTTCAGGCTCCGGTCAGTTTCTTTGGGTATCCAGACTCCGGTTATTATGTTGAGCGTTCAGGCTCCGGTCAGTTTCTTTGGGTATCCAGACTCCGGTTATTACATTGAGCGTTCAGGCTCCGGTCAGTTTCGTTGTATATCCAGTCTCTAGTTATTACGTTGAGCGTTCAGGCTCTGGTCAGTTTCGTTGGGTATCCAGACTCCGGTTTTTACGTTGAGCGTTCAGGCTCCGGTCAGTTTTGTTGGGTATCCAGACTCCAGTTATTACGTTGAGCGTTCAGGCTCCGGTCAGTTTCGTTGGGTATCCAGACTCCGGTTATTATGTTGAGCATTCAGGCTCCGGTCAGTTTCGTTGGGTATCCAGACTCCGGTTATTACAATGAGTGTTTAGGCTCCGGTCAGTTTCGTTTGGTATCCAGACTTCAGTTATTACGTTGAGCATTCAGGCTCCGGTCAGTTGTTTGGGTATCCAGACTCCGATTTTTACGTTGAGCGTTCAGGCTCCGGTCAGTTTTGTTGGGTATCCAGACTCTGGTTTTTACGTTAAGCGTTCAGGCTCCGGTCAGTTTTATTGGGTATCCAGACTCCGGTTATTACGTTGAGCGTTCAGGCTCCGGTCAGTTTCGTTGTGTATCCAGACTCCAGTTATTACGTTGAGCGTTCAGGCTCCGGTCAGTTTTGTTGGGTATCCAGACTCCGGTTTTTACGTTGAGCGTTCAGGCTCCGGTCAGTTTCGTTGGGTATCCAGACTCCGGTTATTACGTTGAGCGTTCAGGCTCCAATCATTTTCGTTCGGTATCCAGACTCAGGTTATTACGTTGAGCGTTCAGGCTCCGGTCAGTTTCGTTGGGTATCCAGACTCCGGTTTTTACATTGAGCGTTCAGGCTCCGGTCAGTTTTATTGGGTATCCAGACTCCGGTTATTACGTTGAGCGTTCAGGCTCCGGTCAGTTTCGTTGTGTATCCAGACTCCAGTTATTACGTTGAGCGTTCAGGCTCCGGTCAGTTTTGTTGGGTATCCAGACTCCGGTTTTTACGTTGAGCGTTCAGGCTCCGGTCAGTTTTGTTGGGTATCCAGACTCCGGTTATTAAGTTGAGCGTTCAGGCTCCGGTCAGTTTCTTTGGGTATCCAGACTCCGGTTATTATGTTGAGCATTTAGGCTCCGGTCAGTTTCGTTGGGTATCCAAACTCCGGTTATTACATTGAGCGTTCAGGCTCCGGTCAGTTTCGTTGTGTATCCAGTCTCTAGTTATTACATTGAGCGTTCAGGCTCTGGTCAGTTTCGTTGGGTATCCAGACTCCGGTTTTTACGTTGAGCGTTCAGGCTCCGGTCAGTTTTGTTGGGTATCCAGACTCCAGTTATTACGTTGAGCGTTCAGGCTCCGGTCAGTTTCGTTGGGTATCCAGACTCCGGTTATTATGTTGAGCATTCAGGCTCCGGTCAGTTTCGTTGGGTATCCAGACTCCGGTTATTACAATGAGTGTTTAGGCTCCGGTCAGTTTCGTTTGGTATCCAGACTTCAGTTATTACGTTGAGCATTCAGGCCCCGGTCAGTTGTTTGGGTATCTAGACTCCGATTTTTACGTTGAGCGTTCAGGCTCCGGTCAGTTTTGTTGGGTATCCAGACTCTGGTTTTTACGTTGAGCGTTCAGGCTCCGGTCAGTTTTGTTGGGTATCCAGACTCCGGTTATTACGTTAAGCGTTCAGGCTCCGGTCAGTTTCGTTGGGTATCCAGACTCCGGTTTTTACGTTGAGCGTTCAGGCTCCGGTCAGTTTTGTTGGGTATCCAGACTCCGGTTTTTACGTTGAGCGTTCAGGCTCCGGTCAGTTTTGCTGGGTATCCAGACTCCGGTTATTACGTTGAGCGAGCAGGCTCCGGTCAGTTTCGTTGGGTATCCAGACTCCGGTTATTACGTTGAGCGTTCAGGCTTTGGTCAGTTTCGTTGGGTATCTAGACTCCGGTTATTACGTTGAGCGTTCAGGCTCCGTTCAGTTTCGTTGCGTATCCAGACTTCGGTTATTACATTGATGGTTCAGGCTCCAGTCAGTTTCGTTGTGTATCCAGATTCCGGTTATTACGTTGAACGTTCAGGCTCCGGTCAGTTTTGTTGGGTATCCAGACTCCGGTTATTATGTTGAGCGTTCAGGCTCCGGTCAGTTTCGTTGGGTATCCGAACTTCGGTTATTACGTTGAGCGTTCAAGCTCCGATCAGTTTCGTTGTGTATCCAGATTCCGGTTATTACGTTGAGCGTTCAGGCTCCGGTCAGTTTCGTTGGGTATCCAGACTCCGGCTATCACGTTGAGTGTTCAGGCTCCGGTCAGTTTCGTTGGGTATCCAGATTCCGGTTTTTACGTTGAACGTTCAGGCCCCGGTCAGTTTTATTGGGTATCCAGACTCCGGTTATTACGTTGAGCGTTCAGGCTCCGGTCAGTTTCGTTGTGTATCCAGACTCCAGTTATTACGTTGAGCGTTCAGGCTCCGGTCAGTTTCGTTGGGTATCCAGACTCCGGTTTTTATGTTGAGCGTTCAGGCTCCGGTCAGTTTTGTTGGGTATCCAGACTCCGGTTATTACGTTGAGCGTTCAGGCTCCGGTCAGTTTCGTTGAGTATCCAGACTCTGGTTATTATGTTGAGCGTTCAGGCTCCGGTCAGTTTCGTTGGGTATCCAGACTCCGGTTATTACATTGAGTGTTTAGGCTCCTGTCAGTTTCGTTTGGTATCCAGACTTCAGTTATTACGTTGAGCATTCAGGCCCCGGTCAGTTTCGTTGGGTATCCAGACTCCGATTTTTACGTTGAGCGTTCAGGCTCCGGTCAGTTTTGTTGGGTATCCAGACTCTGGTTTTTACGTTGAGCGTTCAGGCTCCGGTCAGTTTTGTTGGGTATCCAGACTCCGGTTATTACGTTAAGTGTTCAGGCTCCGGTCAGTTTCGTTGGGTATCCAGACTCCGGTTATTACGTTGAGCGTTCAGGCTCCGGTCAGTTTCGTTGGGTATCCAGACTCTGGTTTTTACTTTAAGCGTTCAGGCTCCGGTCAGTTTCGTTGGGTATCCAGACTCCGGTTATTACGTTGAGCGTTCAGGCTCCGGTCAGTTTCGTTCGATATCCAGACTATGGTTATTACGTTGAGCGTTCAGGCTCCGGTCAGTTTCGTTGGGTATCCAGACTCCGGTTTTTACGTTGAGCGTTCAGGCTCCGGTCAGTTTTATTGGGTAACCAGACTCCGGTTATTACGTTGAGCGTTCAGGCTCCGGTCAGTTTCGTTGTGTATCCAGACTCCAGTTATTACGTTGAGCGTTCAGGCTCCGGTCAGTTTCGTTGGGTATCCAGACTCCGGTTTTTACGTGAGCGTTCAGGCTCCGGTCAGTTTTGTTGGGTATCCAGACTCCGGTTATTACGTTGAGCGTTCAGGCTCCGGTCAGTTTCGTTGGGTATCCAGACTCCGGTTATTATGTTGAGCGTTCAGGCTCCGGTCAGTTTCGTTGGGTATCCAGACTCCGGTTATTACATTGAGTGTTTAGGCTCCGGTCAGTTTCGTTTGGTATCCAGACTTCAGTTATTAAGTTGAGCATTCAGGCCCCGGTCAGTTTCGTTGGGTATCCAGACTCCGATTTTTACGTTGAGCATTCAGGCTCCGGTCAGTTTTGTTGGGTATCCAGACTCTGGTTTTTACGTTGAGCGTTCAAGCTCCGGTCAGTTTTGTTGGGTATCCAGACTCCGGTTATTACGTTAAGCGTTCAGGCTCCGGTCAGTTTCGTTGGGTATCCAGATTCTGGTTATTACTTTGAACGTTCAGGCTCCGGTTAGTTTCGTTGGGTATCCAGACTCTGGTTTTTACTTTGAGCGTTCAGGCTCCGGTCAGTTTCGTTGGGTATCCAGACTCCGGTTATTACGTTGAGCGTTCAGGCTCCGATCAGTTTCGTTCGGTATCCAGACTCCGGTTATTACGTTGAGCGTTCAGGCTCCGGTCAGTTTCGTTGGGTATCCAGACTCCGGTTTTTACGTTGAGCGTTCAGGCTCCGGTCAGTTTTATTGGGTATCCAGACTCCGGTTATTACGTTGAGCGTTCAGGCTCCGGTCAGTTTCGTTGTGTATCCAGACTCCAGTTATTACGTTGAGCGTTCAGGCTCCGGTCAGTTTTGTTGGGTATCCAGACTCCTGTTTTTACGTTGAGCGTTCAGGCTCCGGTCAGTTTTTTTGGGTATCCAGACTCTGGTTATTAAGTTGAGCGTTCAGGCTCCGGTCAGTTTCTTTGGGTATCCAGACTCCGGTTATTATGTTGAGCGTTCAGGCTCCGGTCAGTTTCGTTGGGTATCCAGACTCCGGTTATTACATTGAGCATTCAGGCTCCGGTCAGTTTCGTTGGGTATCCAGTCTCTAGTTATTACGTTGAGCGTTCAGGCTCTGGTCAGTTTCGTTGGGTATCCAGACTCCGGTTTTTACGTTGAGCGTTGAGGCTCCGGTCAGTTTTGTTGGGTATCCAGACTCCAGTTATTACGTTGAGCGTTCAGCCTCCGGTCTGTTTCGTTGGGTATCCAGACTCCGGTTATTATGTTGAGCGTTCAGGCTCCGGTCAGTTTCGTTGGGTATCCAGACTCCGGTTATTACATTGAGTGTTTAGGCTCCTGTCAGTTTCGTTTGGTATCCAGACTTCAGTTATTACGTTGAGCATTCAGGCCCCGGTCAGTTTCGTTGGGTATCCAGACTCCGATTTTTACTTTGAGCGTTCAGGCTCCGGTCAGTTTTGTTGGGTATCCAGACTCTGGTTTTTACGTTGAGCGTTCAGGCTCCGGTCAGTTTTGTTGGGTATCCAGACTCCGGTTATTACGTTAAGCGTTCAGGCTCCGGTCAGTTTCGTTGGGTATCCAGACTCCGGTTATTACGTTGAGCGTTCAGGCTCCGGTCAGTTTCGTTGGGTATCCAGAGTCTGGTTTTTACTTTAAGCGTTCAAGCTCCGGTCAGTTTCGTTGGGTATCCAGACTCCGGTTATTACGTTGAGCGTTCAGGCTCCGGTCAGTTTCGTTCGATATCCAGACTCTGGTTATTACGTTGAGCGTTCAGGCTCCGGTCAGTTTCGTTGGGTATCCAGACTCCGGTTTTTACGTTGAGCGTTCAGGCTCCGGTCAGTTTTATTGGGTAACCAGACTCCGGTTATTATGTTGAGCATTCAGGCTCCGGTCAGTTTCGTTGTGTATCCAGACTCCAGTTATTACGTTGAGCGTTCAGGCTCCGGTCAGTTTCGTTGGGTATCCAGACTCCGGTTTTTACGTGAGCGTTCAGGCTCCAGTCAGTTTTGTTGGGTATCCAGACTCCGGTTATTACGTTGAGCGTTCAGGCTCCGGTCAGTTTCGTTGGGTATCCAGACTCCGGTTATTATGTTGAGCGTTCAGGCTCCGGTCAGTTTCGTTGGGTATCCAGACTCCGGTTATTACATTGAGTGTTTAGGCTCCGGTCAGTTTCGTTTGGTATCCAGACTTCAGTTATTACGTTGAGCATTCAGGCCCCGGTCAGTTTCGTTGGGTATCCAGACTCCGATTTTTACGTTGAGCATTCAGGCTCCGGTCAGTTTTGTTGGGTATCCAGACTCTGGTTTTTACGTTGAGCGTTCAAGCTCTGGTCAGTTTTGTTGGGTATCCAGACTTCGGTTATTACGTTAAGCGTTCAGGCTCCGGTCAGTTTCGTTGGGTATCCAGATTCCGGTTATTACTTTGAGCGTTCAGGCTCCGGTTAGTTTTGTTGGGTATCCAGACTCTGGTTTTTACTTTGAGCGTTCAGGCTCCGGTCAGTTTCGTTGGGTATCCAGACTCTGGTTATTACGTTGAGCGTTCAGGCTCCGATCAGTTTCGTTCGGTATCCAGACTCCGGTTATTACGTTGAGCGTTCAGGCTCCGGTCAGTTTCGTTGGGTATCCAGACTCCGGTTTTTACGTTGAGCGTTCAGGCTCCGGTCAGTTTTATTGGGTATCCAGACTCCGGTTATTACGTTGAGCGTTCAGGCTCCGGTCAGTTTCGTTGTGTATCCAGACTCCCTTTATTACGTTGAGCATTTAGGCTCCGGTCAGTTTTGTTGGGTATCCAGACTCCGGTTTTTACATTGAGCGTTCAGGCTCCGGTCAGTTTTGTTGGGTATCCAGACTCCGGTTATTAAGTTGAGCGTTCAGGCTCCGGTCAGTTTCTTTGGGTATCCAGACTCCGGTTATTATGTTGAGCGTTCAGGCTCCGGTCAGTTTTGTTGGGTATCCAGACTCCGGTTATTACATTGAGCGTTCAGGCTCCGGTCAGTTTCGTTGTGTATCCAGTCTCTAGTTATTACGTTGAGCGTTCAGGCTCTTGTCAGTTTCGTTGGGTATCCAGACTCCGGTTTTTACGTTGAGCGTTCAGGCTCCGGTCAGTTTTGTTGGGTATCCAGACTCCAGTTATTACGTTGAGCGTTCAGGCTCCGGTCAGTTTCGTTGGGTATCCAGACTCCGGTTATTATGTTGAGCATTCAGGCTCCGGTCAGTTTCGTTGGGTATCCAGACTCCGGTTATTACAATGAGTGTTTAGGCTCCGGTCAGTTTTGTTTGGTATCCAGACTTCAGTTATTACGTTGAGCATTCAGGCCCCGGTCAGTTGTTTGGGTATCCAGACTCCGATTTTTACGTTGAGCGTTCAGGCTCCGGTCAGCTTTGTTGGGTATCCAGACTCTGGTTTTTACGTTGAGCGTTCAGGCTCCGGTCAGTTTTGTTGGGTATCCAGACTCCGGTTATTACGTTAGGCGTTCAGGCTCCGGTCAGTTTCGTTGGGTATCCAGATTCCGGTTATTACGTTGAGCGTTCAGGCTCCGGTTAGTTTCGTTGGGTATCCAGACTCTGGTTTTTACTTTGAGCGTTCAGGCTCCGGTCAGTTTCGTTGGGTATCCAGACTCCGGTTATTACGTTGAGCGTTCAGGCTCCAATCAGTTTCGTTCGGTATCCAGACTCCGGTTATTACGTTGAGCGTTCAGGCTCCGGTCAGTTTCGTTGGGTATCCAGAGTCTGGTTTTTACTTTAAGCGTTCAGGCTCCGGTCAGTTTCGTTGGGTATCCAGACTCCGGTTTTTACGTTGAGCGTTCAGGCTCCGGTCAGTTTTATTGGGTATACAGACTCCGGTTATTACGTTGAGCGTTCAGGCTCCGGTCAGTTTCGTTGTGTATCCAGACTCCAGTTATTACGTTGAGCGTTCAGGCTCCGGTCAGTTTTGTTGGGTATCCAGACTCCGGTTTTTACGTTGAGCGTTCAGGCTCCGGTCAGTTTTGTTGGGTATCCAGACTCCGGTTATTAAGTTGAGCGTTCAGGCTCCGGTCAGTTTCTTTGGGTATCCAGACTCCGGTTATTATGTTGAGCATTTAGGCTCCGGTCAGTTTCGTTGGGTATCCAAACTCCGGTTATTACATTGAGCGTTCAGGCTCCGGTCAGTTTCGTTGTGTATCCAGTCTCTAGTTATTACATTGAGCGTTCAGGCTCTGGTCAGTTTCGTTGGGTATCCAGACTCCGGTTTTTACGTTGAGCGTTCAGGCTCCGGTCAGTTTTGTTGGGTATCCAGACTCCAGTTATTACGTTGAGCGTTCAGGCTCCGGTCAGTTTCGTTGGGTATCCAGACTCCGGTTATTATGTTGAGCATTCAGGCTCCGGTCAGTTTCGTTGGGTATCCAGACTCCGGTTATTACAATGAGTGTTTAGGCTCCGGTCAGTTTCGTTTGGTATCCAGACTTCAGTTATTACGTTGAGCATTCAGGCCCCGGTCAGTTGTTTGGGTATCCAGACTCCGATTTTTACGTTGAGCGTTCAGGCTCCGGTCAGTTTTGTTGGGTATCCAGACTCTGGTTTTTACGTTGAGCGTTCAGGCTCCGGTCAGTTTTGTTGGGTATCCAGACTCCGGTTATTACGTTAAGCGTTCAGGCTCCGGTCAGTTTCGTTGGGTATCCAGACTCCGGTTTTTACGTTGAGCGTTCAGGCTCCGGTCAGTTTTGTTGGGTATCCAGACTCCGGTTTTTACGTTGAGCGTTCAGGCTCCGGTCAGTTTTGCTGGGTATCCAGACTCCGGTTATTACGTTGAGCGAGCAGGCTCCGGTCAGTTTCTTTGGGTATCCAGACTCCGGTTATTACGTTGAGCGTTCAGGCTTTGGTCAGTTTCGTTGGGTATCTAGACTCCGGTTATTACGTTGAGCGTTCAGGCTCCGTTCAGTTTCGTTGCGTATCCAGACTTCGGTTATTACATTGATGGTTCAGACTCCAGTCAGTTTCGTTGTGTATCCAGATTCCGGTTATTACGTTGAACGTTCAGGCTCCGGTCAGTTTTGTTGGGGATCCAGACTCCGGTTATTATGTTGAGCGTTCAGGCTCCGGTCAGTTTCGTTGGGTATCCGAACTTCGGTTATTACATTGAGCGTTCAAGCTCCGATCAGTTTCGTTGTGTATCCAGATTCCGGTTATTACGTTGAGCGTTCAGGCTCCGGTCAGTTTCGTTGGGTATCCAGACTCCGGCTATCACGTTGAGTGTTCAGGCTCCGGTCAGTTTCGTTGGGTATCCAGATTCCGGTTTTTACGTTGAACGTTCAGGCCCTGGTCAGTTTTATTGGGTATCCAGACTCCGGTTATTACGTTGAGCGTTCAGGCTCCGGTCAGTTTCGTTGTGTATCCAGACTTCAGTTATTACGTTGAGCGTTCAGGCTCCGGTCAGTTTCGTTGGGTATCCAGACTCCGGTTTTTATGTTGAGCGTTCAGGCTCCGGTCAGTTTTGTTGGGTATCCAGACTCCGGTTATTACGTTGAGCGTTCAGGCTCCGGTCAGTTTCGTTGAGTATCCAGACTCTGGTTATTATGTTGAGCGTTCAGGCTCCGGTCAGTTTCGTTGGGTATCCAGACTTCGGTTATTACATTGAGTGTTTAGGCTCCTGTCAGTTTCGTTTGGTATCCAGACTTCAGTTATTACGTTGAGCATTCAGGCCCCGGTCAGTTTCGTTGGGTATCCAGACTCCGATTTTTACGTTGAGCGTTCAGGCTCCGGTCAGTTTTGTTGGGTATCCAGACTCTGGTTTTTACGTTGAGCGTTCAGGCTCCGGTCAGTTTTGTTGGGTATCCAGACTCCGGTTATTACGTTAAGTGTTCAGGCTCCGGTCAGTTTCGTTGGGTATCCAGACTCCGGTTATTACGTTGAGCGTTCAGGCTCCGGTCAGTTTCGTTGGGTATCCAGACTCTGGTTTTTACTTTAAGCGTTCAGGCTCCGGTCAGTTTCGTTGGGTATCCAGACTCCGGTTATTACGTTGAGCGTTCAGGCTCCGGTCAGTTTCGTTCGATATCCAGACTATGGTTATTACGTTGAGCGTTAAGGCTCCGGTCAGTTTCGTTGGGTATCCAGACTCCGGTTTTTACGTTGAGCGTTCAGGCTCCGGTCAGTTTTATTGGGTAACCAGACTCCGGTTATTACGTTGAGCGTTCAGGCTCCGGTCAGTTTCGTTGTGTATCCAGACTCCAGTTATTACGTTGAGCGTTCAGGCTCCGGTCAGTTTCGTTGGGTATCCAGACTCCGGTTTTTACGTGAGCGTTCAGGCTCCGGTCAGTTTTGTTGGGTATCCAGACTCCGGTTATTACGTTGAGCGTTCAGGCTCCGATCAGTTTCGTTGGGTATCCAGACTCCGGTTATTATGTTGAGCGTTCAGGCTCCGGTCAGTTTCGTTGGGTATCCAGACTCCGGTTATTACATTGAGTGTTTAGGCTCCGGTCAGTTTCGTTTGGTATCCAGACTTCAGTTATTAAGTTGAGCATTCAGGCCCCGGTCAGTTTCGTTGGGTATCCAGACTCCGATTTTTACGTTGAGCATTCAGGCTCCGGTCAGTTTTGTTGGGTATCCAGACTCTGGTTTTTACGTTGAGCGTTCAAGCTCCGGTCAGTTTTGTTGGGTATCCAGACTCCGGTTATTACGTTAAGCGTTCAGGCTCCGGTCAGTTTCGTTGGGTATCCAGATTCTGGTTATTACTTTGAACGTTCAGGCTCCGGTTAGTTTCGTTGGGTATCCAGACTCTGGTTTTTACTTTGAGCGTTCAGGCTCCGGTCAGTTTCGTTGGGTATCCAGACTCCGGTTATTACGTTGAGCGTTCAGGCTCCGATCAGTTTCGTTCGGTAACCAGACTCCGGTTATTACGTTGAGCGTTCAGGCTCCGGTCAGTTTCGTTGGGTATCCAGACTCCGGTTTTTACGTTGAGCGTTCAGGCTCCGGTCAGTTTTATTGGGTATCCAGACTCCGGTTATTACGTTGAGCGTTCAGGCTCCGGTCAGTTTCGTTGTGTATCCAGACTCCAGTTATTACGTTGAGCGTTCAGGCTCCGGTCAGTTTTGTTGGGTATCCAGACTCCTGTTTTTACGTTGAGCGTTCAGGCTCCGGTCAGTTTTTTTGGGTATCCAGACTCCGGTTATTAAGTTGAGCGTTCAGGCTCCGGTCAGTTTCTTTGGGTATCCAGACTCCGGTTATTATGTTGAGCGTTCAGGCTCCGGTCAGTTTCGTTGGGTATCCAGACTCCGGTTATTACATTGAGCATTCAGGCTCCGGTCAGTTTCGTTGGGTATCCAGTCTCTAGTTATTACGTTGAGCGTTCAGGCTCTGGTCAGTTTCGTTGGGTATCCAGACTCCGGTTTTTACGTTGAGCATTGAGGCTCCGGTCAGTTTTGTTGGGTATCCAGACTCCAGTTATTACGTTGAGCGTTCAGCCTCCGGTCTGTTTCGTTGGGTATCCAGACTCCGGTTATTATGTTGAGCGTTCAGGCTCCGGTCAGTTTCGTTGGGTATCCAGACTCCGGTTATTACATTGAGTGTTTAGGCTCCTGTCAGTTTCGTTTGGTATCCAGACTTCAGTTATTACGTTGAGCATTCAGGCCCCGGTCAGTTTCGTTGGGTATCCAGACTCCGATTTTTACTTTGAGCGTTCAGGCTCCGGTCAGTTTTGTTGGGTATCCAGACTCTGGTTTTTACGTTGAGCGTTCAGGCTCCGGTCAGTTTTGTTGGGTATCCAGACTCCGGTTATTACGTTAAGCGTTCAGGCTCCGGTCAGTTTCGTTGGGTATCCAGACTCCGGTTATTACGTTGAGCGTTCAGGCTCCGGTCAGTTTCGTTGGGTATCCAGAGTCTGGTTTTTACTTTAAGCGTTCAGGCTCCGGTCAGTTTCGTTGGGTATCCAGACTCCGGTTATTACGTTGAGCGTTCAGGCTCCGGTCAGTTTCGTTCGATATCCAGACTCTGGTTATTACGTTGAGCGTTCAGGCTCCGGTCAGTTTCGTTGGGTATCCAGACTCCGGTTTTTACGTTGAGCGTTCAGGCTCCGGTCAGTTTTATTGGGTAACCAGACTCCGGTTATTATGTTGAGCATTCAGGCTCCGGTCAGTTTCGTTGTGTATCCAGACTCCAGTTATTACGTTGAGCGTTCAGGCTCCGGTCAGTTTCGTTGGGTATCCAGACTCCGGTTATTATGTTGAGCGTTCAGGCTCCGGTCAGTTTCGTTGGGTATCCAGACTCCGGTTATTACATTGAGCATTCAGGCTCCGGTCAGTTTCGTTGGGTATCCAGTCTCTAGTTATTACGTTGAGCGTTCAGGCTCTGGTCAGTTTCGTTGGGTATCCAGACTCCGGTTTTTACGTTGAGCATTGAGGCTCCGGTCAGTTTTGTTGGGTATCCAGACTCCAGTTATTACGTTGAGCGTTCAGCCTCCGGTCTGTTTCGTTGGGTATCCAGACTCCGGTTATTATGTTGAGCGTTCAGGCTCCGGTCAGTTTCGTTGGGTATCCAGACTCCGGTTATTACATTGAGTGTTTAGGCTCCTGTCAGTTTCGTTTGGTATCCAGACTTCAGTTATTACGTTGAGCATTCAGGCCCCGGTCAGTTTCGTTGGGTATCCAGACTCCGATTTTTACTTTGAGCGTTCAGGCTCCGGTCAGTTTTGTTGGGTATCCAGACTCTGGTTTTTACGTTGAGCGTTCAGGCTCCGGTCAGTTTTGTTGGGTATCCAGACTCCGGTTATTACGTTAAGCGTTCAGGCTCCGGTCAGTTTCGTTGGGTATCCAGACTCCGGTTATTACGTTGAGCGTTCAGGCTCCGGTCAGTTTCGTTGGGTATCCAGAGTCTGGTTTTTACTTTAAGCGTTCAGGCTCCGGTCAGTTTCGTTGGGTATCCAGACTCCGGTTATTACGTTGAGCGTTCAGGCTCCGGTCAGTTTCGTTCGATATCCAGACTCTGGTTATTACGTTGAGCGTTCAGGCTCCGGTCAGTTTCGTTGGGTATCCAGACTCCGGTTTTTACGTTGAGCGTTCAGGCTCCGGTCAGTTTTATTGGGTAACCAGACTCCGGTTATTATGTTGAGCATTCAGGCTCCGGTCAGTTTCGTTGTGTATCCAGACTCCAGTTATTACGTTGAGCGTTCAGGCTCCGGTCAGTTTCGTTGGGTATCCAGACTCCGGTTTTTACGTGAGCGTTCAGGCTCCAGTAGTTTTGTTGGGTATCCAGACTCCGGTTATTACGTTGAGCGTTCAAGCTCCGGTCAGTTTCGTTGGGTATCCAGACTCCGGTTATTATGTTGAGCGTTCAGGCTCCGGTCAGTTTCGTTGGGTATCCAGACTCCGGTTATTACATTGAGTGTTTAGGCTCCGGTCAGTTTCGTTTGGTATCCAGACTTCAGTTATTACGTTGAGCATTCAGGCCCCGGTCAGTTTCGTTGGGTATCCAGACTCCGATTTTTACGTTGAGCATTCAGGCTCCGGTCAGTTTTGTTGGGTATCCAGACTCTGGTTTTTACGTTGAGCGTTCAAGCTCTGGTCAGTTTTGTTGGGTATCCAGACTTCGGTTATTACGTTAAGCGTTCAGGCTCCGGTCAGTTTCGTTGGGTATCCAGATTCCGGTTATTACTTTGAGCGTTCAGGCTCCGGTTAGTTTCGTTGGGTATCCAGACTCTGGTTTTTACTTTGAGCGTTCAGGCTCCGGTCAGTTTCGTTGGGTATCCAGACTTTGGTTATTACGTTGTGCGTTCAGGCTCCGATCAGTTTCGTTCGGTATCCAGACTCCGGTTATTACGTTGAGCGTTCAGGCTCCGGTCAGTTTCGTTGGGTATCCAGACTCCGGTTTTTACGTTGAGCGTTCAGGCTCCGGTCAGTTTTATTGGGTATCCAGACTCCGGTTATTACGTTGAGCGTTCAGGCTCCGGTCAGTTTCGTTGTGTATCCAGACTCCCTTTATTACGTTGAGCGTTTAGGCTCCGGTCAGTTTTGTTGGGTATCCAGACTCCGGTTTTTACATTGAGCGTTCAGGCTCTGGTCAGTTTTGTTGGGTATCCAGACTCCGGTTATTAAGTTGAGCGTTCAGGCTCCGGTCAGTTTCTTTGGGTATCCAGACTCCGGTTATTATGTTGAGCGTTCAGGCTCCGGTCAGTTTTGTTGGGTATCCAGACTCCGGTTATTACATTGAGCGTTCAGGCTCCGGTCAGTTTCGTTGTGTATCCAGTCTCTAGTTATTACGTTGAGCGTTCAGGCTCTTGTCAGTTTTGTTGGGTATCCAGACTCCGGTTTTTACGTTGAGCATTCAGGCTCCGGTCAGTTTTGTTGGGTATCCAGACTCCAGTTATTACGTTGAGCATTCAGGCTCCGGTCAGTTTCGTTGGGTATCCAGACTCCGGTTATTATGTTGAGCATTTAGGCTCCGGTCAGTTTCGTTGGGTATCCAGACTCCGGTTATTACAATGAGTGTTTAGGCTCCGGTCAGTTTTGTTTGGTATCCAGACTTCAGTTATTACGTTGAGCATTCAGGCCTCGGTCAGTTGTTTGGGTATCCAGACTCCGATTTTTACGTTGAGCGTTCAGGCTCCGGTCAGTTTTGTTGGGTATCCAGACTCTGGTTTTTACGTTGAGCGTTCAGGCTCCGGTCAGTTTTGTTGGGTATCCAGACTCCGGTTATTACGTTAAGCGTTCAGGCTCCGGTCAGTTTCGTTGGGTATCCAGACTCCGGTTTTTACGTTGAGCGTTCAGGCTCCGGTCAGTTTTGTTGGGTATCCAGACTCCGGTTTTTACGTTGAGCGTTCAGGCTCCGGTCAGTTTTGCTGGGTATCCAGACTCCGGTTATTACGTTGAGCGAGCAGGCTCCGGTCAGTTTCGTTGGGTATCCAGACTCCGGTTATTACGTTGAGCGTTCAGGCTCTGGTCAGTTTCGTTGGGTATCTAGACTCCGGTTATTACGTTGAGCGTTCAGGCTCCGTTCAGTTTCGTTGCGTATCCAGACTTTAGTTATTACATTGATGGTTCAGGCTCCAGTCAGTTTCGTTGTGTATCCAGATTCCAGTTATTACGTTGAACGTTCAGGCTCCGGTCAGTTTTGTTGGGTATCCAGACTCCGGTTATTATGTTGAGCGTTCAGGCTCCGGTCAGTTTCGTTGGGTATCCGAACATCGGTGATTACGTTGAGCGTTCAAGCTCCGATCAGTTTCGTTGTGTATCCAGATTCCGGTTATTACGTTGAGCGTTCAGGCTCCGGTCAGTTTCGTTGGGTATCCAGACTCCGGTTTTTACGTGAGCGTTCAGGCTCCGGTCAGTTTTGTTGGGTATCCAGACTCCGGTTATTACGTTGAGCGTTCAAGCTCCGGTCAGTTTCGTTGGGTATCCAGACTCCGGTTATTATGTTGAGCGTTCAGGCTCCGGTCAGTTTCGTTGGGTATCCAGACTCCGGTTATTACATTGAGTGTTTAGGCTCCGGTCAGTTTCGTTTGGTATCCAGACTTCAGTTATTACGTTGAGCATTCAGGCCGTGGTCAGTTTCGTTGGGTATCCAGACTCCGATTTTTACGTTGAGCGTTCAGGCTCCGGTCAGTTTTGTTGGGTATCCAGACTCTGGTTTTTACGTTGAGCGTTCAGGCTCCGGTCAGTTTTGTTGGGTATCCAGACTCCGGTTATTACGTTAAGCGTTCAGGGTCCGGTCAGTTTCGTTGGGTATCCAGATTCCGGTTATTACGTTGAGCGTTCAGGCTCCGGTTAGTTTCGTTGGGTATCCAGACTCTGGTTTTTACTTTGAGCGTTCAGGCTCCGGTCCGTTTCGTTGGGTATCCAGACTCCGGTTATTACGTTGAGCGTTCAGGCTCCGATCAGTTTCGTTCGGTATCCAGACTCCGGTTATTACGTTCAGCGTTCAGGCTCCGGTCAGTTTCGTTGGGTATCCAGACTCCGGTTTTTACGTTGAGCGTTCAGGCTCCGGTCAGTTTTATTGGGTATCCAGACTCCGGTTATTACGTTGAGCGTTCAGGCTCCGGTCAGTTTCGTTGTGTATCCAGATTCCAGTTATTACGTTGAGCGTTCAGGCTCCGGTCAGTTTTGTTGGGTATCCAGACTCCGGTTTTTACGTTGAGCGTTCAGGCTCCGGTCAGTTTCGTTGGGTATCCAGACTCCGGTTTTTACGTTGAGCGTTCAGGCTCCGGTCAGTTTTATTGGGTATCCAGACTCCGGTTATTACGTTGAGCGTTCAGGCTCCGGTCAGTTTCGTTGTGTATCCAGATTCCAGTTATTACGTTGAGCGTTCAGGCTCCGGTCAGTTTTGTTGGGTATCCAGACTCCGGTTTTTACGTTGAGCGTTCAGGCTCCGGTCAGTTTTGTTGGGTATCCAGACTCCGGTTATTAAGTTGAGCGTTCAGGCTCCGGTCAGTTTCTTTGGGTATCCAGACTCCGGTTATTATGTTGAGCGTTCAGGCTCCAGTCAGTTTCGTTGGGTATCCAGACTCCGGTTATTACATTGAGCGTTCAGGCTCCGATCAGTTTCGTTGTGTATCCAGTCTCTAGTTATTACGTTGAGCGTTCAGGCTCTTGTCAGTTTCGTTGGGTATCCAGACTCCGGTTTTTACGTTGAGCGTTCAGGCTCCGGTCAGTTTTGTTGGGTATCCAGACTCCAGTTATTACGTTGAGCGTTCAGGCTCCGGTCAGTTTCGTTGGGTATCCAGACTCCGGTTATTATGTTGAGCATTCAGGCTCCGGTCAGTTTCGTTGGGTATCCAGACTCCGGTTATTACAATGAGTGTTTAGGCTCCAGTCAGTTTCGTTTGGTATCCAGACTTCAGTTATTACGTTGAGCATTCAGGCCCCGGTCAGTTGTTTGGGTATCCAGACTCCGATTTTTACGTTGAGCGTTCAGGCTCCGGTCAGTTTTGTTGGGTATCCAGACTCTGGTTTTTACGTTGAGCGTTCAGGCTCCGGTCAGTTTTGTTGGGTATCCAGACTCCGGTTATTACGTTAAGCGTTCAGGCTCCGGTCAGTTTCGTTGGGTATCCAGACTCCGGTTTTTACGTTGAGCGTTCAGGCTCCGGTCAGTTTTGTTGCGTATCCAGACTCCGGTTTTTACGTTGAGCGTTCAGGCTCCGGTCAGTTTTGCTGGGTATCCAGACTCCGGTTATTACGTTGAGCGAGCAGGCTCCGGTCAGTTTCGTTGGGTATCCAGACTCCGGTTATTACGTTGAGCGTTCAGGCTCTGGTCAGTTTTGTTGGGTATCCAGACTCCGGTTATTACGTTAAGCGTTCAGGGTCCGGTCAGTTTCGTTGGGTATCCAGATTCCGGTTATTACGTTGAGCGTTCAGCCTCCAGTTAGTTTCGTTAGGTATCCAGACTCTGGTTTTTACTTTGAGCGTTCAGGCTCCGGTCAGTTTCGTTGGGTATCCAGACTCCGGTTATTACGTTGAGCGTTCAGGCTCCGATCAGTTTCGTTCGGTATCCAGACTCCGGTTATTATGTTCAGCGTTCAGGCTCCGGTCAGTTTCGTTGGGTATCCAGACTCCGGTTTTTACGTTGAGCGTTCAGGCTCCGGTCAGTTTTATTGGGTATCCAGACTCCGGTTATTACGTTGAGCGTTCAGGCTCCGGTCAGTTTCGTTGTGTATCAAGATTCCAGTTATTACGTTGAGCGTTCAGGCTCCGGTCAGTTTTGTTGGGTATCCAGACTCCGGTTTTTACGTTGAGCGTTCAGGCTCCGGTCAGTTTTGTTGGGTATCCAGACTCCGGTTATTAAGTTGAGCGTTCAGGCTCCGGTCAGTTTCTTTGGGTATCCAGACTCCGGTTATTATGTTGAGCGTTCAGGCTCCAGTCAGTTTCGTTGGGTATCCAGACTCCGGTTATTACATTGAGCGTTCAGGCTCCGATCAGTTTCGTTGTGTATCCAATCTCTAGTTATTACGTTGAGCGTTCAGGCTCTTGTCAGTTTCGTTGGGTATCCAGACTCCGGTTTTTACGTTGAGCGTTCAGGCTCCGGTCAGTTTTGTTGGGTATCCAGACTCCAGTTATTACGTTGAGCGTTCAGGCTCCGGTCAGTTTCGTTGGGTATCCAGACTCCGGTTATTATGTTGAGCATTCAGGCTCCGGTCAGTTTCGTTGGGTATCCAGACTCCGGTTATTACAATGAGTGTTTAGGCTCCAGTCAGTTTCGTTTGGTATCCAGACTTCAGTTATTACGTTGAGCATTCAGGCCCCGGTCAGTTGTTTGGGTATCCAGACTCCGATTTTTACGTTGAGCGTTCAAGCTCCGGTCAGTTTTGTTGGGTATCCAGACTCTGGTTTTTACGTTGAGCGTTCAGGCTCCGGTCAGTTTTGTTGGGTATCCAGACTCCGGTTATTACGTTAAGCGTTCAGGCTCCGGTCAGTTTCGTTGGGTATCCAGACTCCGGTTTTTACGTTGAGCGTTCAGGCTCCGGTCAGTTTTGTTGCGTATCCAGACTCCGGTTTTTACGTTGAGCGTTCAGGCTCCGGTCAGTTTTGCTGGGTATCCAGACTCCGGTTATTACGTTGAGCGAGCAGGCTCCGGTCAGTTTCGTTGGGTATCCAGACTTCGGTTATTACGTTGAGCGTTCAGGCTCTGGTCAGTTTCGTTGGGTATCTAGACTCCGGTTATTACGTTGAGCGTTCAGGCTCCGTTCAGTTTCGTTGCGTATCCAGACTTCGGTTATTACATTGATGGTTCAGGCTCCAGTCAGTTTCGTTGTGTATCCAGATTCCGGTTATTACGTTGAACGTTCAGGCTTCGGTCAGTTTTGTTGGGTATCCAGACTCCGGTTATTATGTTGAGCGTTCAGGCTCCGGTCAGTTTCGTTGGGTATCCGAACTTCGGTGATTACATTGAGCGTTCAAGCTCCGATCAGTTTCGTTGTGTATCCAGATTCCGGTTATTACGTTGAGCGTTCAGGCTCCGGTCAGTTTCGTTGGGTATCCAGACTCTGGTTTTTACGTGAGCGTTCAGGCTCCGGTCAGTTTTGTTGGGTATCCAGACTCCGGTTATTACGTTGAGCGTTCAGGCTCCGGTCAGTTTCGTTGGGTATCCAGACTCCGGTTATTATGTTGAGCGTTCAGGCTCCGGTCAGTTTCGTTGGGTATCCAGACTCCGGTTATTACATTGAGTGTTTAGGCTCCGGTCAGTTTCGTTTGGTATCCAGACTTCAGTTATTACGTTGAGCATTCAGGCCGCGGTCAGTTTCGTTGGGTATCCAGACTCCTATTTTTACGTTGAGCATTCAGGCTCCGGTCAGTTTTGTTGGGTATCCAGACTCTGGTTTTTACGTTGAGCGTTCAGGCTCCGGTCAGTTTTGTTGGGTATCCAGACTCCGGTTATTACGTTAAGCGTTCAGGGTCCGGTCAGTTTCGTTGGGTATCCAGATTCCGGTTATTACGTTGAGCGTTCAGGCTCCGATTAGTTTCGTTGGGTATCCAGACTCTGGTTTTTACTTTGAGCGTTCAGGCTCCGGTCAGTTTCGTTGGGTATCCAGACTCCGGTTATTACGTTGAGCGTTCAGGCTCCGATCAGTTTCGTTCGGTATCCAGACTCCGGTTATTACGTTCAGCGTTCAGGCTCCGGTCAGTTTCGTTGGGTATCCAGACTCCGGTTTTTACGTTGAGCGTTCAGGCTCCGGTCAGTTTTATTGGGTATCCAGACTCCGGTTATTACGTTGAGCGTTCAGGCTCCGGTCAGTTTCGTTGTGTATCCAGATTCCAGTTATTACATTGAGTGTTCAGGCTCCGGTCAGTTTTGTTGGGTATCCAGACTCCGGTTTTTACGTTGAGCGTTCAGGCTCCGGTCAGTTTTGTTGGGTATCCAGACTCCGGTTATTAAGTTGAGCGTTCAGGCTCCGGTCAGTTTCTTTGGGTATCCAGACTCCGGTTATTATGTTGAGCGTTCAGGCTCCGGTCAGTTTTGTTGGGTATCCAGACTCCGGTTATTACATTGAGCGTTCAGGCTCCGGTCAGCTTCATTGTGTATCCAGTCTCTAGTTATTACGTTGAGCGTTCAGGCTCTTGTCAGTTTCGTTGGGTATCCAGACTCCGGTTTTTACGTTGAGCGTTCAGGCTCCGGTCAGTTTTGTTGGGTATCCAGACTCCAGTTATTACGTTGAGCGTTCAGGCTCCGGTCAGTTTCGTTGGGTATCCAGACTCCGGTTATTATGTTGAGCATTCAGACTCCGGTCAGTTTCGTTGGGTATCCAGACTCCGATTATTACAATGAGTGTTTAGGCTCCGGTCAGTTTTGTTTTGTATCCAGACTTCAGTTATTACGTTGAGCATTCAGGCCCCGGTCAGTTGTTTGGGTATCCAGACTCCGATTTTTACGTTGAGCGTTCAGGCTCCGGTCAGTTTTGTTGGGTATCCAGACTCTGGTTTTTACATTGAGCGTTCAGGCTCTGGTCAGTTTTGTTGGGTATCCAGACTCCGGTTATTACGTTAAGCGTTCAGGCTCCGGTCAGTTTCGTTGGGTATCCAGACTCCGGTTTTTACGTTGAGCGTTCAGGCTCCGGTCAGTTTTGTTGGGTATCCAGACTCCGGTTTTTACGTTGAGCGTTCAGGCTCCGGTCAGTTTTTCTGGGTATCCAGACTCCGGTTATTACGTTGAGCGAGCAGGCTCCGGTCAGTTTCGTTGGGTATCCAGACTCCGGTTATTACGTTGAGCGTTCAGGCTCTGGTCAGTTTCGTTGGGTATCTAGACTCCGGTTATTACGTTGAGCGTTCAGGCTCCGTTCAGTTTCGTTGCGTATCCAGACTTCGGTTATTACATTGATGGTTCAGGCTCCAGTCAGTTTCGTTGTGTATCCAGATTCCGGTTATTACGTTGAACGTTCAGGCTCCGGTCAGTTTTGTTGGGTAACCAGACTCCGGTTATTATGTTGAGCGTTCAGGCTCCGGTCAGTTTCGTTGGGTATCCGAACATCGGTGATTACGTTGAGCGTTCAAGCTCCGATCAGTTTCGTTGTGTATCCAGATTCCGGTTATTACGTTGAGCGTTCAGGCTCCGGTCAGTTTCGTTGGGTATCCAGACTCCGGTTTTTACGTGAGCGTTCAGGCTCCGGTCAGTTTTGTTGGGTATCCAGACTCCGGTTATTACGTTGAGCGTTCAGGCTCCGATCAGTTTCGTTGGGTATCCAGACTCCGGTTATTATGTTGAGCGTTCAGGCTCCGGTCAGTTTCGTTGGGTATCCAGACTACGGTTATTACATTGAGTGTTTAGGCTCCGGTCAGTTTCGTTTGGTATCCAGACTTCAGTTATTACGTTGAGCATTCAGGCCGCGGTCAGTTTCGTTGGGTATCCAGACTCCGATTTTTACGTTGAGCGTTCAGGCTCCGGTCAGTTTTGTTGGGTATCCAGACTCTGGTTTTTACGTTGAGCGTTCAGGCTCCGGTCAGTTTTGTTGGGTATCCAGACTCCGGTTATTACGTTAAGCGTTCAGGGTCCGGTCAGTTTCGTTGGGTATCCAGATTCCGGTTATTACGTTGAGCGTTCAGGCTCCGGTTAGTTTCGTTGGGTAACCAGACTCTGGTTTTTACTTTGAGCGTTCAGGCTCCGGTCAGTTTCGTTGGGTATCCAGACTCCGGTTATTACGTTGAGCGTTCAGGCTCCGATCAGTTTCGTTCGGTATCCAGACTCCGGTTATTACGTTGAGCGTTCAGGCTCCGGTCAGTTTCGTTGGGTATCCAGACTCCGGTTTTTACGTTGAGCGTTCAGGCTCCGGTCAGTTTTATTGGGTATCCAGACTCCGGTTATTACGTTGAGCATTCAGGCTCCGGTCAGTTTTGTTGTGTATCCAGATTCTAGTTATTACGTTGAGCGTTCAGGCTCCGGTCAGTTTTGTTGGGTATCCAGACTCCGGTTTTTACGTTGAGCGTTCAGGCTCCGGTCAGTTTTGTTGGGTATCCAGACTCCGGTTATTAAGTTGAGCGTTCAGGCTCCGGTCAGTTTCTTTGGGTATCCAGACTCCGGTTATTATGTTGAGCGTTCAGGCTCCAGTCAGTTTCGTTGGGTATCCAGACTCCGGTTATTACATTGAGCGTTCAGGCTCCGATCAGTTTCGTTGTGTATCCAGTCTCTAGTTATTACGTTGAGCGTTCAGGCTCTTGTCAGTTTCGTTGGGTATCCAGACTCCGGTTTTTACGTTGAGCGTTCAGGCTCCGGTCAGTTTTGTTGGGTATCCAGACTCCAGTTATTACGTTGAGCGTTCAGGCTCCGGTCAGTTTCGTTGGGTATCCAGACTCCGGTTATTATGTTGAGCATTCAGGCTCCGGTCAGTTTCGTTGGGTATCCAGACTCCGGTTATTACAATGAGTGTTTAGGCTCCAGTCAGTTTCGTTTGGTATCCAGACTTCAGTTATTACGTTGAGCATTCAGGCCCCGGTCAGTTGTTTGGGTATCCAGACTCCGATTTTTACGTTGAGCGTTCAGGCTCCGGTCAGTTTTGTTGGGTATCCAGACTCAGGTTTTTACGTTGAGCGTTCAGGCTCCGGTCATTTTTGTTGGGTATCCAGACTCCGGTTATTACGTTAAGCGTTCAGGCTCCGGTCAGTTTCGTTGGGTATCCAGACTCCGGTTTTTACGTTGAGCGTTCAGGCTCCGGTCAGTTTTGTTGCGTATCCAGACTCCGGTTTTTACGTTGAGCGTTCAGGCTCCGGTCAGTTTTGCTGGGTATCCAGACTCCGGTTATTACGTTGAGCGAGCAGGCTCCGGTCAGTTTCGTTGGGTATCCAGACTCCGGTTATTACGTTGAGCGTTCAGGCTCTGGTCAGTTTCGTTGGGTATCTAGACTCCGGTTATTACGTTGAGCGTTCAGGCTCCGTTCAGTTTCGTTGCGTATCCAGACTTCGGTTATTACATTGATGGTTCAGGCTCCAGTCAGTTTCGTTGTGTATCCAGATTCCGGTTATTACGTTGAACGTTCAGGCTCCGGTCAGTTTTGTTGGGTATCCAGACTCCGGTTATTATGTTGAGCGTTCAGGCTCCGGTCAGTTTCGTTGGGTATCCGAACTTCGGTGATTACGTTGAGCGTTCAAGCTCCGATCAGTTTCGTTGTGTATCCAGATTCCGGTTATTACGTTGAGCGTTCAGGCTCTGGTCAGTTTCGTTGGGTATCCAGACTCCGGTTTTTACGTGAGCGTTCAGGCTCCGGTCAGTTTTGTTGGGTATCCAGACTCCGGTTATTACGTTGAGCGTTCAGGCTCCGGTCAGTTTCGTTGGGTATCCAGACTCCGGTTATTATGTTGAGCGTTAAGGCTCCGGTCAGTTTCGTTGGGTATCCAGACTCCAGTTATTACATTGAGTGTTTAGGCTCCGGTCAGTTTCGTTTGGTATCCAGACTTCAGTTATTACGTTGAGCATTCAGGCCCCGGTCAGTTTCGTTGGGTATCCAGACTCCGATTTTTACGTTGAGCGTTCAGGCTCCGGTCAGTTTTGTTGGGTATCCAGACTCTGGTTTTTACGTTGAGCGTTCAGGCTCCGGTCAGTTTTGTTGGGTATCCAGACTCCGGTTATTACGTTAAGCGTTCAGGGTCCGGTCAGATTCGTTGGGTATCCAGATTCCGGTTATTACGTTGAGCGTTCAGGCTCCGGTTAGTTTCGTTGGGTATCCAGACTCTGGTTTTTACTTTGAGCGTTCAGGCTCCGGTCAGTTTCGTTGGGTATCCAGACTCCGGTTATTACGTTGAGCGTTCAGGCTCCGATCAGTTTCGTTCGGTATCCAGACTCCGGTTATTACGTTGAGCGTTCAGGCTCCGGTCAGTTTCGTTGGGTATCCAGACTCCGGTTTTTACGTTGAGCGTTCAGGCTCCGGTCAGTTTTATTGGGTATCCAGACTCCGGTTATTACGTTGAGCGTTCAGGCTCTGGTCAGTTTCGTTGTGTATCCAGATTCCAGTTATTACGTTGAGCGTTCAGGCTCCGGTCAGTTTTGTTGGGTATCCAGACTCCGGTTTTTACGTTGAGCGTTCAGGCTCCGGTCAGTTTCGTTGGGTATCCAGACTCCGGTTATTACGTTGAGCGTTCAGGCTCCGATCAGTTTCGTTCGGTATCCAGACTCCGGTTATTACGTTGAGCGTTCAGGCTCCGGTCAGTTTCGTTGGGTATCCGAACATCGGTGATTACGTTGAGCGTTCAGGCTCCGGTCAGTTTTATTGGGTATCCAGACTCCGGTTATTACGTTGAGCATTCAGGCTCCGGTCAGTTTTGTTGTGTATCCAGATTCCAGTTATTACGTTGAGCGTTCAGGCTCCGGTCAGTTTTGTTGGGTATCCAGACTCCGGTTTTTACGTTGAGCGTTCAGGCTCCGGTCAGTTTTGTTGGGTATCCAGACTCCGGTTATTAAGTTGAGCGTTCAGGCTCCGGTCAGTTTCTTTGGGTATCCAGACTCCGGTTATTATGTTGAGCGTTCAGGCTCCAGTCAGTTTCGTTGGGTATCCAGACTCCGGTTATTACATTGAGCGTTCAGGCTCCGATCAGTTTCGTTGTGTATCCAGTCTCTAGTTATTACGTTGAGCGTTCAGGCTCTTGTCAGTTTCGTTGGGTATCCAGACTCCGGTTTTTACGTTGAGCGTTCAGGCTCCGGTCAGTTTTGTTGGGTATCCAGACTCCAGTTATTACGTTGAGCGTTCAGGCTCCGGTCAGTTTCGTTGGGTATCCAGACTCCGGTTATTATGTTGAGCATTCAGGCTCCGGTCAGTTTCGTTGGGTATCCAGACTCCGGTTATTACAATGAGTGTTTAGGCTCCAGTCAGTTTCGTTTGGTATCCAGACTTCAGTTATTACGTTGAGCATTCAGGCCCCGGTCAGTTGTTTGGGTATCCAGACTCCGATTTTTACGTTGAGCGTTCAGGCTCCGGTCAGTTTTGTTGGGTATCCAGACTCTGGTTTTTACGTTGAGCGTTCAGGCTCCGGTCATTTTTGTTGGGTATCCAGACTCCGGTTATTACGTTAAGCGTTCAGGCTCCGGTCAGTTTCGTTGGGTATCCAGACTCCGGTTTTTACGTTGAGCGTTCAGGCTCCGGTCAGTTTTGTTGCGTATCCAGACTCCGGTTTTTACGTTGAGCGTTCAGGCTCCGGTCAGTTTTGCTGGGTATCCAGACTCCGGTTATTACGTTGAGCGAGCAGGCTCCGGTCAGTTTCGTTGGGTATCCAGACTCCGGTTATTACGTTGAGCGTTCAGGCTCTGGTCAGTTTCGTTGGGTATCTAGACTCCGGTTATTACGTTGAGCGTTCAGGCTCCGTTCAGTTTCGTTGCGTATCCAGACTTCGGTTATTACATTGATGGTTCAGGCTCCAGTCAGTTTCGTTGTGTATCCAGATTCCGGTTATTACGTTGAACGTTCAGGCTCCGGTCAGTTTTGTTGGGTATCCAGACTCCGGTTATTATGTTGAGCGTTCAGGCTCGGGTCAGTTTCGTTGGGTATCCGAACTTCGGTGATTACGTTGAGCGTTCAGGCTCCGGTCAGTTTCGTTGGGTATCCAGTCTCTAGTTATTACGTTGAGCGTTCAGGCTCTTGTCAGTTTCGTTGGGTATCCAGACTCCGGTTTTTACGTGAGCGTTCAGGCTCCGGTCAGTTTTGTTGGGTATCCAGACTCCGGTTATTACGTTGAGCGTTCAGGCTCCGGTCAGTTTCGTTGGGTATCCAGACTCCGGTTATTATGTTGAGCGTTCAGGCTCCGGTCAGTTTCGTTGGGTATCCAGACTCCGGTTATTACATTGAGTGTTTAGGCTCCGGTCAGTTTCGTTTGGTATCCAAACTTCAGTTATTACGTTGAGCATTCAGGCCCCGGTCAGTTTCGTTGGGTATCCAGACTCCGATTTTTACGTTGAGCGTTCAGGCTCCGGTCAGTTTTGTTGGGTATCCAGACTCTGGTTTTTACGTTGAGCGTTCAGGCTCCGGTCAGTTTTGTTGGGTATCCAGACTCCGGTTATTACGTTAAGCGTTCAGGGTCCGGTCAGTTTCGTTGGGTATCCAGATTCCGGTTATTACGTTGAGCGTTCAGGCTCTGGTTAGTTTCGTTGGGTATCCAGACTCTGGTTTTTACTTTGAGCGTTCAGGCTCCGGTCAGTTTCGTTGGGTATCCAGACTCCGGTTATTACGTTGAGCGTTCAGGCTCCGATCAGTTTCGTTCGGTATCCAGACTCCGATTATTACGTTGAGCGTTCAGGCTCCGGTCAGTTTCGTTGGGTATCCAGACTCCGGTTTTTACGTTGAGCGTTCAGGCACCGGTCAGTTTTATTGGGTATCCAGACTCCGGTTATTACGTTGAGCGTTCAGGCTCTGGTCAGTTTCGTTGTGTATCCAGATTCCAGTTATTACGTTGAGCGTTCAGGCTCCGGTCAGTTTTGTTGGGTATCCAGACTCCGGTTTTTACGTTGAGCGTTCAGGCTCCGGTCAGTTTTGTTAAGTATCCAGACTCCGGTTATTAAGTTGAGCGTTCAGGCTCCGGTCAGTTTCTTTGGGTATCCAGACTCCGGTTATTATGTTGAGCGTTCAGGCTCCGGTCAGTTTCGTTGGGTATCCGAACATCGGTGATTACGTTGAGCGTTCAGGCTCCGGTCAGTTTCGTTGTGTATCCAGATTCCGGTTATTACGTTGAGCGTTCAGGCTCTTGTCAGTTTCGTTGGGTATCCAGACTCCGGTTTTTACGTTGAGCGTTCAGGCTCCGGTCAGTTTTGTTGGGTATCCAGACTCCAGTTATTACGTTGAGCGTTCAGGCTCCGGTCAGTTTCGTTGGGTATCCAGACTCCGGTTATTATGTTGAGCATTCAGGCTCCGGTCAGTTTCGTTGGGTATCCAGACTCCGGTTATTACAATGAGTGTTTAGGCTCCGGTCAGTTTCGTTTGGTATCCAGACTTCAGTTATTACATTGAGCGTTCAGGCTCCGATCAGTTTCGTTGTGTATCCAGTCTCTAGTTATTACGTTGAGCGTTCAGGCTCTTGTCAGTTTCGTTGGGTATCCAGACTCCGGTTTTTACGTTGAGCGTTCAGGCTCCGGTCAGTTTTGTTGGGTATCCAGACTCCGGTCAGGCTCCGGTCAGTTTTGTTGGGTATCCAGACTCTGGTTTTTACGTTGAGCGTTCAGGCTCCGGTCAGTTTTGTTGGGTATCCAGACTCCGGTTATTACGTTAAGCGTTCAGGGTCCGGTCAGATTCGTTGGGTATCCAGATTCCGGTTATTACGTTGAGCGTTCAGGCTCCGGTTAGTTTCGTTGGGTATCCAGACTCTGGTTTTTACTTTGAGCGTTCAGGCTCCGGTCAGTTTCGTTGGGTATCCAGACTCCGGTTATTACGTTGAGCGTTCAGGCTCCGATCAGTTTCGTTCGGTATCCAGACTCCGGTTATTACGTTGAGCGTTCAGGCTCCGGTCAGTTTCGTTGGGTATCCAGACTCCGGTTTTTACGTTGAGCGTTCAGGCTCCGGTCAGTTTTATTGGGTATCCAGACTCCGGTTATTACGTTGAGCGTTCAGGCTCTGGTCAGTTTCGTTGTGTATCCAGATTCCAGTTATTACGTTGAGCGTTCAGGCTCCGGTCAGTTTTGTTGGGTATCCAGACTCCGGTTTTTACGTTGAGCGTTCAGGCTCCGGTCAGTTTCGTTGGGTATCCAGACTCCGGTTATTACGTTGAGCGTTCAGGCTCCGATCAGTTTCGTTCGGTATCCAGACTCCGGTTATTACGTTGAGCGTTCAGGCTCCGGTCAGTTTCGTTGGGTATCCGAACATCAGTGATTACGTTGAGCGTTCAGGCCTCGGTCAGTTTTATTGGGTATCCAGACTCCGGTTATTACGTTGAGCATTCAGGCTCCGGTCAGTTTTGTTGTGTATCCAGATTCCAGTTATTACGTTGAGCGTTCAGGCTCCGGTCAGTTTTGTTGGGTATCCAGACTCCGGTTTTTACGTTGAGCGTTCAGGCTCCGGTCAGTTTTGTTGGGTATCCAGACTCCGGTTATTAAGTTGAGCGTTCAGGCTCCGGTCAGTTTCTTTGGGTATCCAGACTCCGGTTATTATGTTGAGCGTTCAGGCTCCAGTCAGTTTCGTTGGGTATCCAGACTCCGGTTATTACATTGAGCGTTCAGGCTCCGATCAGTTTCGTTGTGTATCCAGTCTCTAGTTATTACGTTGAGCGTTCAGGCTCTTGTCAGTTTCGTTGGGTATCCAGACTCCGGTTTTTACGTTGAGCGTTCAGGCTCCGGTCAGTTTTGTTGGGTATCCAGACTCCAGTTATTACGTTGAGCGTTCAGGCTCCGGTCAGTTTCGTTGGGTATCCAGACTCCGGTTATTATGTTGAGCATTCAGGCTCCGGTCAGTTTCGTTGGGTATCCAGACTCCGGTTATTACAATGAGTGTTTAGGCTCCAGTCAGTTTCGTTTGGTATCCAGACTTCAGTTATTACGTTGAGCATTCAGGCCCCGGTCAGTTGTTTGGGTATCCAGACTCCGATTTTTACGTTGAGCGTTCAGGCTCCGGTCAGTTTTGTTGGGTATCCAGACTCTGGTTTTTACGTTGAGCGTTCAGGCTCCGGTCATTTTTGTTGGGTATCCAGACTCCGGTTATTACGTTAAGCGTTCAGGCTCCGGTCAGTTTCGTTGGGTATCCAGACTCCGGTTTTTACGTTGAGCGTTCAGGCTCCGGTCAGTTTTGTTGCGTATCCAGACTCCGGTTTTTACGTTGAGCGTTCAGGCTCCGGTCAGTTTTGCTGGGTATCCAGACTCCGGTTATTACGTTGAGCGAGCAGGCTCCGGTCAGTTTCGTTGGGTATCCAGACTCCGGTTATTACGTTGAGCGTTCAGGCTCTGGTCAGTTTCGTTGGGTATCTAGACTCCGGTTATTACGTTGAGCGTTCAGGCTCCGTTCAGTTTCGTTGCGTATCCAGACTTCGGTTATTACATTGATGGTTCAGGCTCCAGTCAGTTTCGTTGTGTATCCAGATTCCGGTTATTACGTTGAACGTTCAGGCTCCGGTCAGTTTTGTTGGGTATCCAGACTTCGGTTATTATGTTGAGCGTTCAGGCTCCGGTCAGTTTCGTTGGGTATCCGAACTTCGGTGATTACGTTGAGCGTTCAGGCTCCGGTCAGTTTCGTTGGGTATCCAGTCTCTAATTATTACGTTGAGCGTTCAGGCTCTTGTCAGTTTCGTTGGGTATCCAGACTCCGGTTTTTACGTGAGCGTTCAGGCTCCGGTCAGTTTTGTTGGGTATCCAGACTCCGGTTATTACGTTGAGCGTTCAGGCTCCGGTTAGTTTCGTTGGGTATCCAGACTCCGGTTATTATGTTGAGCGTTCAGGCTCCGGTCAGTTTCGTTGGGTATCCAGACTCCGGTTATTACATTGAGTGTTTAGGCTCCGGTCAGTTTCGTTTGGTATCCAAACTTCAGTTATTACGTTGAGCATTCAGGCCCCGGTCAGTTTCGTTGGGTATCCAGACTCCGATTTTTACGTTGAGCGTTCAGGCTCCGGTCAGTTTTGTTGGGTATCCAGACTCTGGTTTTTACGTTGAGCGTTCAGGCTCCGGTCAGTTTTGTTGGGTATCCAGACTCCGGTTATTACGTTAAGCGTTCAGGGTCCGGTCAGTTTCGTTGGGTATCCAGATTCCGGTTATTACGTTGAGCGTTCAGGCTCCGGTTAGTTTCGTTGGGTAAACAGACTCTGGTTTTTACTTTGAGCGTTCAGGCTCCGGTCAGTTTCGTTGGGTATCCAGACTCCGGTTATTACGTTGAGCGTTCAGGCTCCGATCAGTTTCGTTCGGTATCCAGACTCCGGTTATTACGTTGAGCGTTCAGGCTCCGGTCAGTTTCGTTGGGTATCCAGACTCTGGTTTTTACGTTGAGCGTTCAGGCTCCGGTCAGTTTTATTGGGTATCCAGACTCCGGTTATTACGTTGAGCGTTCAGGCTCTGGTCAGTTTCGTTGTGTATCCAGATTCCAGTTATTACGTTGAGCGTTCAGGCTCCGGTCAGTTTTGTTGGGTATCCAGACTCCGGTTTTTACGTTGAGCGTTCAGGCTCCGGTCAGTTTTGTTGGGTATCCAGACTCCGGTTATTAAGTTGAGCGTTCAGGCTCCGGTCAGTTTCTTTGGGTATCCAGACTCCGGTTATTATGTTGAGCGTTCAGGCTCCGGTCAGTTTCGTTGGGTATCCGAACATCGGTGATTACGTTGAGCGTTCAGGCTCCGGTCAGTTTCGTAGTGTATCCAGATTCCGGTTATTACGTTGAGCGTTCAGGCTCTTGTCAGTTTCGTTGGGTATCCAGACTCCGGTTTTTACGTTGAGCGTTCAGGCTCCGGTCAGTTTTGTTGGGTATCCAGACTCCAGTTATTACGTTGAGCGTTCAGGCTCCGGTCAGTTTCGTTGGGTATCCAGACTCCGGTTATTATGTTGAGCATTCAGGCTCCGGTCAGTTTCGTTGGGTATCCAGACTCCGGTTATTACAATGAGTGTTTAGGCTCCGGTCAGTTTCGTTTGGTATCCAGACTTCAGTTATTACATTGAGCGTTCAGGCCCCGGTTAGTTGTTTGGGTATCCAGACTCCGGTTTTTACGTTGAGCGTTCAGGCTCCGGTCAGTTTTGTTGGGTATCCAGACTCTGGTTTTTACGTTGAGCGTTCAGGCTCCGGTCAGTTTTGTTGGGTATCCAGACTCCGGTTATTACGTTAAGCGTTCAGGCTCCGGTCAGTTTCGTTGGGTATCCAGACTCCGGTTTTTACGTTGAGCGTTCAGGCTCCGGTCAGTTTAGTTGCGTATCCAGACTTCGGTTTTTACGTTGAGCGTTCAGGCTCCGGTCAGTTTTGCTGGGTATCCAGACTCCGGTTATTACGTTGAGCGTTCAGGCTCCGGTCAGTTTTGTTGGGTATCCAGACTCTGGTTTTTACGTTGAGCGTTCAGGCTCCGGTCAGTTTTGTTGGGTATCCAGACTCAGGTTATTACGTTAAGTGTTCAGGGTCCGGTCAGTTTCGTTGGGTATCCAGATTCCGGTTATTACGTTGAGCGTTCAGCCTCCGGTTAGTTTCGTTGGGTATCCAGACTCTGGTTTTTACTTTGAGCGTTCAGGCTCCGGTCAGTTTCGTTGGGTATCCAGACTCCGGTTATTACGTTGAGCGTTCAGGCTCCGATCAGTTTCGTTCGGTATCCAGACTCCGGTTATTACGTTGAGCGTTCAGGCTCCGGTCAGTTTCGTTGGGTATCCAGACTCCGGTTTTTACGTTGAGCGTTCAGGCTCCGGTCAGTTTTATTGGGTATCCAGACTCCGGTTATTACGTTGAGCGTTCAGGCTCCGGTCAGTTTCGTTGTGTATCCAGATTCCAGTTATTACGTTGAGCGTTCAGGCTTCGGTCAGTTTTGTTGGGTATCCAGACTCCGGTTTTTACGTTGAGCGTTCAGGCTCCGTCAGTTTTGTTGGGTATCCAGAGTCCGGTTATTAAGTTGAGCGTTCAGGCTCCGGTCAGTTTCTTTGGGTATCCAGACTCCGGTTATTATGTTGAGCGTTCAGGCTCCGGTCAGTTTCGTTGGGTATCCAGACTCCGGTTATTACATTGAGCGTTCAGGCTCCGGTCAGTTTCGTTGTGTATCCAGTCTCTAGTTATTACGTTGAGCGTTCAGGCTCTTGTCAGTTTCGTTGGGTATCCAGACTCCGGTTTTTACGTTGAGCGTTCAGGCTCCGGTCAGTTTTGTTGGGTATCCAGACTCCAGTTATTACGTTGAGCGTTCAGGCTCCGGTCAGTTTCGTTGGGTATCCAGACTCCGGTTATTATGTTGAGCATTCAGGCTCCGGTCAGTTTCGTTGGGTATCCAGACTCCGGTTATTACAATGAGTGTTTAGGCTCCGGTCAGTTTCGTTTGGTATCCAGACTTCAGTTATTATGTTGAGCATTCAGGCCCCGGTCAGTTGTTTGGGTATCCAGACTCCGATTTTTACGTTGAGCGTTCAGGCTCCGGTCAGTTTTGTTGGGTATCCAGACTCTGGTTTTTACGTTGAGCGTTCAGGCTCCGGTCAGTTTTGTTGGGTAACCAGACTCCGGTTATTACGTTAAGCGTTCAGGCTCCGGTCAGTTTCGTTGGGTATCCAGACTCCGGTTTTTACGTTGAGCGTTCAGGCTCCGGTCAGTTTTGTTGCGTATCCAGACTCCGGTTTTTACGTTGAGCGTTCAGGCTCCGGTCAGTTTTGCTGGGTATCCAGACTCCGGTTATTACGTTGAGCGAGCAGGCTCCGGTCAGTTTCGTTGGGTATCCAGACTCCGGTTATTACGTTGAGCGTTCAGGCTCTGGTCAGTTTCGTTGGGTATCTAGACTCCGGTTATTACGTTGAGCGTTCAGGCTCCGTTCAGTTTCGTTGCGTATCCAGACTTCGGTTATTACATTGATGGTTCAGGCTCCAGTCAGTTTCGTTGTGTATCCAGATTCCGGTTATTACGTTGAACGTTCAGGCTCCGGTCAGTTTTGTTGGGTATCCAGACTCCGGTTATTATGTTGAGCGTTCAGGCTCCGGTCAGTTTCGTTGGGTATCCGAACTTCGGTTATTATGTTGAGCGTTCAAGCTCCGATCAGTTTCGTTGTGTATCCAGATTCCGGTTATTACGTTGAGCGTTCAGGCTCCGGTCAGTTTCGTTGGGTATCCAGACTCCGGTTTTTAGGTGAGCGTTCAGGCTCCGGTCAGTTTTGTTGGGTATCCAGACTCCGGTGATTACGTTGAGCGTTCAGGCTCCGGTCAGTTTCGTTGGGTATCCAGACTCCGGTTATTATGTTGAGCGTTCAGGCTCCGGTCAGTTTCGTTGGGTATCCAGACTCCGGTTATTACATTGAGTGTTTAGGCTCCGGTCAGTTTCGTTTGGTATCCAGACTTCAGTTATTACGTTGAGCATTCAGGCCCCGGTCATTTTCGTTGGGTATCCAGACTCCGATTTTTACGTTGAGCGTTCAGGCTCCGGTCAGTTTTGTTGGGTATCCAGACTCTGGTTTTTACGTTGAGCGTTCAGGCTCCGGTCAGTTTTGTTGGGTATCCAGACTCCGGTTATCACGTTAAGCGTTCAGGGTCCGGTCAGTTTCGTTGGGTATCCAGATTCCGGTTATTACGTTGAGCGTTCAGGCTCCGGTTAGTTTCGTTGGGTATCCAGACTCTGGTTTTTACTTTGAGCGTTCAGGCTCCGGTCAGTTTCGTTGGGTATCCAGACTCCGGTTATTACGTTGAGCGTTCAGGCTCCGATCAGTTTCGTTCGGTATCCAGACTCCGGTTATTACGTTGAGCGTTCAGGCTCCGGTCAGTTTCGTTGGGTATCTAGACTCCGGTTTTTACGTTGAGCGTTCAGGCTCCGGTCAGTTTTATTGGGTATCCAGACTCCGGTTATTACGTTGAGCGTTCAGGCTCCGGTCAGTTTCGTTGTGTATCCAGACTCCAGTTATTACGTCGAGCGTTCAGGCTCCGGTCAGTTTTGTTGGGTATCCAGACTCCGGTTTTTACGTTGAGCGTTCAGGCTCCGGTCAGTTTTGTTGGGTATCCAGACTCCGGTTATTAAGTTGAGCGTTCAGGCACCGGTCAGTTTCTTTGGGTATCCAGACTCCGGTTATTATGTTGAGCGTTCAGGCTCCGGTCAGTTTCGTTGGGTATCCAGACTCCGGTTATTACATTGAGCGTTCAGGCTCCGGTCAGCTTCGTTGTGTATCCAGTCTCTAGTTATTACGTTGAGCGTTCAGGCTCTGGTCAGTTTCGTTGGGTATCCAAACTCCGGTTTTTACGTTGAGCGTTGAGGCTCCAGTCAGTTTTGTTGGGTATCCAGACTCCAGTTATTACGTTGAGCGTTCAGGCTCCGGTCAGTTTCGTTGGGTACCCAGACTCCGGTTATTATGTTGAGCATTCAGGCTCCGGTCAGTTTCATTGGGTATCCAGACTCCGGTTATTACAATGAGTGTTTAGGCTCCGGTCAGTTTCGTTTGGTATCCAGACTTCAGTTATTACGTTGAGCATTCAGGCCCCGGTCAGTTGTTTGGGTATCCAGATTCCGATTTTTACGTTGAGCGTTCAGGCTCCGGTCAGTTTTGTTGGGTATCCAGACTCTGGTTTTTACGTTGAGCGTTCAGGCTTCGGTCAGTTTTGTTGGGTATCCAGACTCCGGTTATTACGTTAAGCGTTCAGGCTCCGGTCAGTTTCGTTGGGTATCCAGACTCCGGTTTTTACGTTGAGCGTTCAGACTCCGGTCAGTTTTGTTGGGTATCCAGACTCCGGTTTTTACGTTGAGCGTTCAGGCTCCGGTCAGTTTTGCTGGGTATCCAGACTCTGGTTATTACGTTGAGCGAGCAGGCTCCGGTCAGTTTCGTTGGGTATCCAGACTCCGGTTATTACGTTGAGCGTTCAGGCTCTGGTCAGTTTTCTTGGGTATCTAGACTCCGTTTTTTACGTTGAGCGTTCAGGCTCCGTTCAGTTTCGTTGCGAATCCAGACTTCGGTTATTACATTGATGGTTCAGGCTCCAGTCAGTTTCGTTGTGTATCCAGATTCCGGTTATTACGTTGAACGTTCAGGCTCCGGTCAGTTTTGTTGGGTATCCAGACTCCGGTTATTATGTTGAGCGTTCAGGCTTCGGTCAGTTTCGTTGGGTATCTAGACTCCGGTTATTACGTTGAGCGTTCAGGCTCCAGTTAGTTTCGTTGGGTATCCAGACTCAGGTTTTTACTTTGAGCGTTCAGGCTCCAGTCAGTTTCGTTGGGTATCCAGACTCCGGTTATTACGTTGAGCGTTCAGGCTCCGATCAGTTTCGTTCGGTATCCAGACTCCGGTTATTACGTTGAGCGTTCAGGCTCCGGTCAGTTTCGTTGGGTATCCAGACTCCGGTTTTTACGTTGAGCGTTCAGGCTCCGGTCAGTTTTATTGGGTATCCAGACTCCGGTTATTACGTTGAGCGTTCAGGCTCCGGTCAGTTTCGTTGTGTATTCAGACTCCAGTTATTACGTTGAGCGTTCAGGCTCCGGTCAGTTTTATTGGGTATCCAGACTCCGGTTTTTACGTTGAGCGTTCAGGCTCCGGTCAGTTTTGTTGGGTATCCAGACTCCGGTTATTAAGTTGAGCGTTCAGGCTCCGGTCAGTTTCTTTGGGTATCCAGACTCCGGTTATTATGTTGAGCGTTCAGGCTCCGGTCAGTTTCGTTGGGTATCCAGACTCCGGTTATTACATTGAGCGTTCAGGCTCCGGTCAGTTTCGTTGTGTATCCAGTCTCTAGTTATTACATTGAGCGTTCAGGCTCTGGTCAGTTTCGTTGGGTATCCAGACTCCGGTTTTTACGTTGAGCGTTGAGGCTCCGGTCAGTTTTGTTGGGTATCCAGACTCCAGTTATTACGTTGAGCGTTCAGGCTCCGGTCAGTTTCGTTGGGTATCCAGACTCCGGTTATTATGTTGAGCATTCAGGCTCCGGTCAGTTTCATTGGGTATCCAGACTCCGGTTATTACAATGAGTGTTTAGGCTCCGGTCAGTTTCGTTTGGTATCCAGACTTCAGTTATTACGTTGAGCATTCAGGCCCCGGTCAGTTGTTTGGGTATCCAGACTCCGATTTTTACGTTGAGCGTTCAGGCTCCGGTCAGTTTTGTTGGGTATCCAGACTCTGGTTTTTAAGTTGAGCGTTCAGGCTCTGGTCAGTTTTGTTGGGTATCCAGACTCCGGTTATTACGTTAAGCGTTCAGGCTACGGTCCGTTTCGTTGGGTATCCAGACTCCGGTTATTACGTTGAGCGTTCAGGCTCTGGTCAGTTTTGTTGGGTATCTAGACTCCAGTTTTTACGTTGAGCGTTCAGGCTCCATTCAGTTTCGTTGCGTATCCAGACTTCGGTTATTACATTGATGGTTCAGGCTCCAGTCAGTTTCGTTGTGTATCCAGATTCCGGTTATTACGTTGAACGTTCAGGCTCCGGTCAGTTTTGTTGGGTATCCAGACTCCGGTTATTATGTTGAGCGTTCAGGCTTCGGTCAGTTTCGTTGGGTATCCAGACTCCGTTTATTACGTTGAGCGTTCAGGCTCCGGTTAGTTTCGTTGGGTATCCAGACTCTGGTTTTTACTTTGAGCGTTCAGGCTCCAGTCAGTTTCGTTGGGTATCCAGACTCCGGTTATTACGTTGAGCGTTCAGGCTCAGATCAGTTTCGTTCGGTATCCAGACTCCGGTTACTATGTTGAGCGTTCAGGCTCCGGTCAGTTTCGTTGGGTATCCAGACTCCGGTTTTTACGTTGAGCGTTCAGGCTCCGGTCAGTTTTATTGGGTATCCAGACTCCGGTTATTACGTTGAGCGTTCAGGCTCCGATCAGTTTCGTTCGGTATCCAGACTCCGGTTATTACGTTGAGCGTTCAGGCTCCGGTCAGTTTTGTTGGGTATCCAGACTCCGGTTTTTACGTTGAGCGTTCAGGCTCCGGTCAGTTTTGTTGGGTATCCAGACTCCGGTTATTAAGTTGAGCGTTCAGGCTCCGGTCAGTTTCTTTGGGTATCCAGACTCCGATTATTATGTTGAGCGTTCAGGCTCCGGTCAGTTTCGTTGGGTATCCAGACTCCGGTTTTTACGTTGAGCGTTCAGGCTCCGGTCAGTTTCGTTGTGTATCCAGTCTCTAGTTATTACGTTGAGCGTTCAGGCTCTGGTCAGTCTCGTTGGGTATCCAGACTCCGGTTTTTACGTTGAGCGTTGAGGCTCCGGTCAGTTTTGTTGGGTATCCAGACTCCAGTTATTACGTTGAGCGTTCAGGCTCCGGTCAGTTTCGTTGGGTATCCAGACTCCGGTTATTATGTTGAGCATTCAGGCTCCGGTCAGTTTCATTGGGTATCCAGACTCCGGTTTTTACGTTGAGCATTGAGGCTCCGGTCAGTTTTGTTGGGTATCCAGACTCCAGTTATTACGTTGAGCGTTCAGGCTCCAGTCAGTTTCGTTGGGTATCCAGACTCCGGTTATTATGTTGAGCATTCAGGCTCCGGTCAGTTTCATTGGGTATCCAGACTCCGGTTATTACAATGAGTGTTTAGGCTTCGGTCAGTTTCGTTCTGTATCCAGACTTCAGTTATTACGTTGAGCATTCAGGCCCCGGTCAGTTGTTTGGGTATCCAGACTCCGATTTTTACGTTGAGCGTTCAGGCTCCGGTCAGTTTTGTTGGGTATCCAGACTCCGGTTTTTACGTTTAGCGTTCAGGCTCCGGTCAGTTTTGCTGGGTATCCAGACTCTGGTTATTACGTTGAGCGAGCAGGCTCCGGTCAGTTTCGTTGGGTATCCAGACTCCGGTTTTTACGTTGAGCGTTCAGGCTCTGGTCAGTTTTGTTGGGTATCTAGACTCCGGTTTTTACGTTGAGCGTTCAGGCTCCGTTCAGTTTCGTTGCGTATCCAGACTTCGGTTATTATATTTATGGTTCAGTCTCCAGTCAGTTTCGTTGTGTATCCAGATTCCGGTTATTACGTTGAACGTTCAGGCTCCGGTCAGTTTTGTTGGGTATCCAGACTCCGGTTATTATGTTGAGCGTTCAGGCTTCGGTCAGTTTCGTTGGGTATCCGAACTTCGGTTATTACGTTGAGCGTTCAAGCTCCGATCAGTTTCGTTGTGTATCCAGATTCCGGTTATTACGTTGAGCGTTCAGGCTCCAGTCAGTTTCGTTGGGTATCCAAACTCCGGTTATTATGTTGAGCGTTCAGGCTCCGGTCAGTTTCGTTGGGTATCCAGACTCGGGTTATTACATTGAGTGTTTAGGCTCCGGTCAGTTTCGTTTGGTATCCAGACTTCAGTTATTACATTGAGCATTCAGGCCCCGGTCAGTTTCGTTGGGTATCCAGACTCCGATTTTTACGTTGAGCGTTCAAGCTCCGGTCAGTTTTGTTGGGTATCCAGACTCCGGTTATTACGTTAAGCGTTAAGGCTCCGGTCAGTTTCGTTGGGTATCCAGATTCCGGTTATTACGTTGAGCGTTCAGGCTCCGGTTAGTTTTGTTGGGTATCCAGACTCTGGTTTTTACTTTGAGCGTTCAGGCTCCGGCCAGTTTCGTTGGGTATCCAGACTCTGGTTATTACGTTGAGCGTTCAGGCTCCGATCAGTTTCGTTCGGTATCCAGACTCCGGTTATTACGTTGAGCGTTCAGGCTCCGGTCAGTTTCGTTGGGTATCCAGACTCCGGTTTTTACGTTGAGCGTTCAGGCTCCGGTCAGTTTTATTGGGTATCCAGACTCCGGTTATTACGTTGAGCGTTCAGGCTCCGGTCAGTTTCGTTGTGTATCCAGACTCCAGTTATTACGTTGAGCGTTCAGGCTCCGGTCAGTTTTTTGGGTATCCAGACTCCGGTTTTTACGTTGAGCATTCAGGCTCCGGTCAGTTTTGTTGGGTATCCAGAATCCGGTTATTAAGTTGAGCGTTCAGGCTCCGGTCAGTTTCTTTGGGTATCCAGACTCCGGTTATTATGTTGAGCGTTCAGGCTCCGGTTAGTTTCGTTGGGTATCCAGACTCCGGTTATTACATTGAGCGTTCAGGCTCCGGTCAGTTTCGTTGTGTATCTAGTCTCTAGTTAATACGTTGAGCGTTTAGGCTCTGGTCAGTTTTGTTGGGTATCCAGACTCTGGTTTTTACGTTGAGCGTTCAGGCTCCGGTCAATTTTGTTGGGTATCCAATCTCCAGTTATTACCTTGAGCGTTCAGGCTCCGGTCAGTTTCGTTGGGTATCCAGACTCCGGTTATTATGTTGAGCATTCAGGCTCCGTTCAGTTTCGTTGGGTATCCAGACTCCGGTTATTACAATGAGTGTTTAGGCTCCGGTCAGTTTCGTTTGGTATCCAGACTTCAGTTATTACGTTAAGCATTCAGGCCCCGGTCAGTTGTTTGGGTATCCAGACTCCGATTTTTACGTTGAGCGTTCAGGCTCCGGTCAGTTTTGTTGGGTATCCAGACTCCGGTTATTACGTTGAGCGTTCAGGCTCCGATCAGTTTCGTTCGGTATCCAGACTCCGGTTATTACGTTGAGCGTTCAGGCTCCGGTCAGTTTCGTTGGGTATCCAGACTCCGGTTTTTACGTTGAGCGTTCAGGCTCCGGTCAGTTTTATTGGGTATCCAGACTCCGGTTATTACGTTGAGCGTTCAGGCTCCGGTCAGTTTCGTTGTGTATCCAGACTCCAGTTATTACGTTGAGCGTTTAGGCTCCGGTCAGTTTTGTTGGGTATCCAGACTCCGGTTTTTACGTTGAGCGTTCAGGCTCCGGTCAGTTTCGTTGGGTATCCAGACTCCGGTTATTACATTGAGTGTTTAGGCTCCGCTCAGTTTCGTTTGGTATCCAGACTTCAGTTATTACGTTGAGCATTCAGGCCCCGGTCAGTTTCGTTGGGTATCCAGACTCCGATTTTTACGTTGAGCATTCAGGCTCCGGTCAGTTTTGTTGGGTATCCAGACTCTGGTTTTTACGTTGAGCGTTCAAGCTCCGGTCAGTTTTGTTGGGTATCCAGACTCCGGTTATTACGTTAAGCGTTCAGGCTCTGGTCAGTTTCGTTGGGTATCCAGATTCCGGTTATTACTTTGAGCGTTCAGGCTCCGGTTAATTTCGTTGGGTATCCAGACTCTGGTTTTTACTTTGAGCGTTCAGGCTCCGGTCAGTTTCGTTGGGTATCCAGACTCCGGTTATTACGTTGAGCGTTCAGGCTCCGATCAGTTTCGTTCGGTATCCAGACTCCGGTTATTACGTTGAGCGTTCAGGCTCCGGTCAGTTTCGTTGGGTATCCAGACTCCGGTTTTTACGTTGAGCGTTCAGGCTCCGGTCAGTTTTATTGGGTATCCAGACTCCGGTTATTACGTTGAGCGTTCAGGCTCCGGTCAGTTTCGTTGTGTATCCAGACTCCAGTTATTACGTTGAGCGTTTAAGCTCCGGTCAGTTTTGTTGGGTATCCAGACTCCGGTTTTTACGTTGAGCGTTCAGGCTCCGGTCAGTTTTGTTGGGTATCCAGACTCCGGTTATTAAGTTGAGCGTTCAGGCTCCGGTCAGTTTCTTTGGGTATCCAGACTCCGGTTATTATGTTGAGCGTTCAGGCTCCGGTCAGTTTCGTTGGGTATCCAGACTCCGGTTATTACATTGAGCGTTCAGGCTCCGGTCAGTTTCGTTGTGTATCCAGTCTCTAGTTATTACGTTGAGCGTTCAGGCTCTTGTCAGTTTCGTTGGGTATCCAGACTCTGGTTTTTACGTTGAGCGTTCAGGCTCCGGTCAGTTTTGTTGGGTATCCAGACTCCAGTTATTACGTTGAGCGTTCAGGCTCCGGTCAGTTTCGTTGGGTATCCAGACTCCGGTTATTATGTTGAGCATTCAGGCTCTGGTCAGTTTCGTTGGGTATCCAGACTCCGGTTATTACAATGAGCGTTCAGGCTCCGGTCAGTTTCGTTTGGTATCCAGACTTCATATATTACGTTGAGCATTCAGGCCCCGGTCAGTTGTTTGGGTATCCAGACTCCGATTTTTACGTTGAGCGTTCAGGCTCCGGTCAGTTTTGTTGGGTATCCAGACTCTGGTTTTTACGTTGAGCGTTCAGGCTCCGGTCAGTTTTGTTGGGTATCCAGACTCCGGTTATTACGTTAAGCGTTCAGGCTCCGGTCAGTTTCGCTGGGTATCCAGACTCCGGTTTTTACGTTGAGCGTTCAGGCTCCGGTCAGTTTTGTTGGGTATCCAGACTCCGGTTTTTACGTTGAGCGTTCAGGCTCCGGTCAGTTTTGCTGGGTATCCAGACTCCGGTTATTACGTTGAGCGAGCAGGCTCCGGTCAGTTTCGTTGGGTATCCAGACTCCGGTTATTACGTTGAGCGTTCAGGCTCTGGTCAGTTTCGTTGGGTATCCAGACTCCGGTTATTACGTTGAGCGTTCAGGCTCCAGTCAGTTTCGTTGTCTATCCAGATTCCGGTTATTACGTTGAACGTTCAGGCTCCGGTCAGTTTTGTTGGGTATCCAGGCTCCGGTTATTATGTTGAGCGTTCAGGCTCCGGTCAGTTTCGTTGGGTATCCGAACTTCGGTTATTACGTTGAGCGTTCAAGCTCCGATCAGTTTCGTTGTGTATCCAGATTCCAGTTATTACGTTGAATGTTCAGGCTCCGGTCAGTTTCGTTGGGTATCCAGACTCCGGTTTTTACGTGAGCGTTCAGGCTCCGGTCAGTTTTGTTGGGTATCCAGACTCCGGTTATTACGTTGAGCGTTCAGGCTCCGGTCAGTTTCGTTGGGTATCCAGACTCCGGTTATTATGTTGAGCGTTCAGGCTCCGGTCAGTTTCGTTGGGTATCCAAACTCCGGTTATTACATTGAGTGTTTAGGCTCCGGTCAGTTTCGTTTGGTATCCAGACTTCAGTTATTACGTTGAGCATTCAGGCCCCGGTCAGTTTCGTTGGGTATCCAGACTCCAATTTTTACGTTGAGCGTTTAGGCTCCGGTCAGTTTTGTTGGGTATCCAGACTCTGGTTTTTACGTTAAGCGTTCAGGCTCCGGTCAGTTTTGTTGGGTATCCAGACTCCGGCTATTACGTTAAGCGTTCAGGCTCCGGTCAGTTTCGTTGGGTATCCAGATTCCGGTTATTACGTTGAGCGTTCAGGCTCCAGTTAGTTTCGTTGGGTATCCAGACTCTGGTTTTTACTTTGAGCGTTCAGGCTCCGGTAAGTTTCGTTGGGTATCCAGACTCCGGTTATTACGTTGAGCGTTCAGGCTCCGATCAGTTTCGTTCGGTATCTAGACTCCGGTTATTACGTTGAGCGTTCAGGCTCCGGTCAGTTTCGTTGGGTATCCAGACTCCGGTTTTTACGTTGAGCGTTCAGGCTCCGGTCAGTTTTATTGGGTATCCAGACTCCGGTTATTACGTTGAGCGTTCAGGCTCCGGTCAGTTTCGTTGTGTATCCAGACTCCAGTTATTACGTTGAGCGTTCAGGCTCCGGTCAGTTTTGTTGGGTATCCAGACTCCGGTTTTTACGTTGAGCGTTCAGGCTCCGGTCAGTTTTGTTGGGTATCCAGACTCCGGTTATTAAGTTGAGCGTTCAGGCTCCGGTCAGTTTCTTTGGGTATCCAGACTCCGGTTATTATGTTGAGCGTTCAGGCTCCGGTCAGTTTCGTTGGGTATCCAGACTCCGGTTATTACATTGAGCGTTCAGGCTCCGGTCAGTTTTGTTGGGTATCCAGACTCTGGTTTTTACGTTAAGCGTTCAGGCTCCGGTCAGTTTTGTTGGGTATCCAGACTCCGGCTATTACGTTAAGCGTTCAGGCTCCGGTCAGTTTCGTTGGGTATCCAGATTCCGGTTATTACGTTGAGCGTTCAGGCTCCGGTTAGTTTCGTTGGGTATCCAGACTCTGGTTTTTACTTTGAGCGTTCAGGCTCCGGTAAGTTTCGTTGGGTATCCAGACTCCGGTTATTACGTTGAGCGTTCAGGCTCCGATCAGTTTCGTTCGGTATCTAGACTCCGGTTATTACGTTGAGCGTTCAGGCTCCGGTCAGTTTCGTTGGGTATCCAGACTCCGGTTTTTACGTTGAGCGTTCAGGCTCCGGTCAGTTTTATTGGGTATCCAGACTCCGGTTATTACGTTGAGCGTTCAGGCTCCGGTCAGTTTCGTTGTGTATCCAGACTCCAGTTATTACGTTGAGCGTTCAGGCTCCGGTCAGTTTTGTTGGGTATCCAGACTCCGGTTTTTACGTTGAGCGTTCAGGCTCCGGTCAGTTTTGTTGGGTATCCAGACTCCGGTTATTAAGTTGAGCGTTCAGGCTCCGGTCAGTTTCTTTGGGTATCCAGACTCCGGTTATTATGTTGAGCGTTCAGGCTCCGGTCAGTTTCCTTGGGTATCCAGACTCCGGTTATTACATTGAGCGTTCAGGCTCCGGTCAGTTTCGTTGTGTATCCAGTCTCTAGTTATTACGTTGAGCGTTCAGGCTCTGGTCAGTTTCGTTGGGTATCCAGACTCCGGTTTTTACGTTGAGGGTTGACGCTCCGGTCAGTTTTGTTGGGTATCCAGACTCCAGTTATTACGTTGAGCGTTCAGGCTCCGGTCAGTTTCGTTGGGTATCCAGACTCCGGTTATTATGTTGAGCATTCAGGCTCCGGTCAGTTTCATTGCGTATTCAGACTCCGGTTATTACAATGAGTGTTTAGGCTCCGGTCAGTTTCGTTTGGTATCCAGACTTCAGTTATTACGTTGAGCATTCAGGCCCCGGTCAGTTGTTTGGGTATCCAGACTCCGATTTTTACGTTGAGCGTTCAGGCTCCGGTCAGTTTTGTTGGGTATCCAGACTCTGGTTTTTACGTTGAGCGTTCAGACTCCGGTCAGTTTTGTTGGGTATCCAGACTCCGGTTATTACGTTAAGCGTTCAGGCTCTGGTCAGTTTCGTTGGGTATCCAGACTCCGGTTTTTACGTTGAGCGTTCAGGCTTCGGTCAGTTTCGTTGTGTATCCAGACTCCAGTTATTACGTTGAGCGTTCAGGCTCCGGTCAGTTTTGTTGGGTATCCAGACTCCGGTTATTACGTTGAGCGTTCAGGCTCTGGTCAGTTTTGTTGGGTATCTAGACTCCGGTTTTTACGTTGAGCGTTCAGGCTCCGTTCAGTTTCGTTGCGTATCCAGACTTCGGTTATTACATTGATGGTTCAGGCTCCAGTCAGTTTCGTTGTGTATCCAGATTCCGGTTATTACGTTGAACGTTCAGGCTCCGGTCAGTTTTGTTGGGTATCCAAATTCCGGTTATTATGTTGAGCGTTCAGGCTTCGGTCAGTTTCGTTGGGTATCCGAACTTCGGTTATTACGTTGAGCGTTCAAGCTCCGATCAGTTTCGTTGTGTATCCAGATTCCGGTTATTACGTTGAGCGTTCAGGCTCCAGTCAGTCTCGTTGGGTATCCAGACTCCGGTTATTATGTTGAGTGTTCAGGCTCCTGTCAGTTTCGTTGGGTATCCAGACTCCGGTTATTACATTGAGTGTTTAGGCTGCGGTCAGTTTCGTTTGGTATCCAGACTTCAGTTATTACGTTGAGCATTCAGGCCCCAGTCAGTTTCGTTGGGTATCCAGACTCCGATTTTTACGTTGAGCATTCAGGCTCCGGTCAGTTTTGTTGGGTATCCAGACTCTGGTTTTTACGTTGAGCGTTCAAGCTCCGGTCAGTTTTGTTGGGTATCCAGACTCCGGTTATTACGTTAAGCGTTAAGGCTCCGGTCAGTTTCGTTGGGTATCCAGATTCCGGTTATTATGTTGAGCGTTCAGGCTCCGATTAGTTTCGTTGGGTATCCAGACTCTGGTTTTTACTTTGAGCGTTCAGGCTCCGGTCAGTTTCGTTGGGTATCCAGACTCTGGTTATTACGTTGAGCGTTCAGGCTCCGATCAGTTTCGTTCGGTATCCAGACTCCGGTTATTACGTTGAGCGTTCAGGCTCCGGTCAGTTTCGTTGGGTATCCAGACTCCGGTTTTTACGTTGAGCGTTCAGGCTCCGGTCAGTTTTATTGGGTATCCAGACTCCGGTTATTACGTTGAGCGTTCAGGCTCCGGTCAGTTTCGTTGTGTATCCAGACTCCAGTTATTACGTTGAGCGTTCAGGCTCCGGTCAGTTTTGTTGGGTATCCAGACTCCGGTTTTTACGTTGAGCATTCAGGCTCCGGTCAGTTTTGTTGGGTATCCAGACTCCGGTTATTAAGTTTAGCGTTCAGGCTCCGGTCAGTTTCTTTGGGTATCCAGACTCCGGTTATTATGTTGAGCGTTCAGGCTCCGGTCAGTTTCGTTGGGTATCCAGACTCCGGTTATTACATTGAGCGTTCAGGCTCCGGTCAGTTTCGTTGTGTATCCAGTCTCTAGTTATTACGTTGAGCGTTCAGGCTCTGGTCAGTTTCGTTGGGTATCCAGATTCCGGTTTTTACGTTGAGCGTTGAGGCTCCGGTCAGTTTTGTTGGGTATCCAGACTCCAGTTATTACGTTGAGCGTTCAGGCTCCGGTCAGTTTCGTTGGGTATCCAGACTCCGGTTATTATGTTGAGCATTCAGGCTCCGGTCAGTTTCATTGCGTATCCAGACTCCGGTTATTACAATGAGTGTTTAGGCTCCGGTCTGTTTCGTTTGGTATCCAGACTTCAGTTATTATGTTGAGCATTCAGGCCCCGGTCAGTTGTTTGGGTATCCAGACTCCGATTTTTACATTGAGCGTTCAGGCTCCGGTCAGTTTTGTTGGGTATCCAGACTCTGGTTTTTACGTTGAGCGTTCAGACTCCGGTCAGTTTTGTTGGGTATCCAGACTCCGGTTATTACGTTAAGCGTTCAGGCTCTGGTCAGTTTCGTTGGGTATCCAGACTCCGGTTTTTACGTTGAGCGTTCAGGCTTCGGTCAGTTTTGTTGGGTATCCAGACTCCGGTTTTTACGTTGAGCGTGCAGGCTCCGGTCAGTTTTGCTGGGTATCCAGACTCTGGTTATTACGTTGAGTGAGCAGGCTCCGGTCAGTTTCGTTGGGTATCCAGACTCCGGTTATTACGTTGAGCGTTCAGGCTCTGGTCAGTTTTGTTGGGTATCTAGACTCCGGTTTTTACGTTGAGCGTTCAGGCTCCGTTCAGTTTCGTTGCGTATCCAGACTTCGGTTATTACATTGATGGTTCAGGCTCCAGTCAGTTTCGTTGTGTATCCAGATTCCGGTTATTACGTTGAACGTTCAGGCTCCGGTCAGTTTTGTTGGGTATCCAGATTCCGGTTATTATGTTGAGCGTTCAGGCTTCGGTCAGTTTCGTTGGGTATCCGAACTTCGGTTATTACGTTGAGCGTTCAAGCTCCGATCAGTTTCGTTGTGTATCCAGATTCCGGTTATTACGTTGAGCGTTCAGGCTCCAGTCAGTTTCGTTGGGTATCCAAACTCCGGTTATTATGTTGAGCGTTCAGGCTCCGGTCAGTTTCGTTGGGTATCCAGACTCCGGTTATTACATTGAGTGTTTAGGCTGCGGTCAGTTTCGTTTGGTATCCAGACTTCAGTTATTACGTTGAGCATTCAGGCCCCGGTCAGTTTCGTTGGGTATCCAGACTCCGATTTTTACGTTGAGCATTCAGGCTCCGGTCAGTTTTGTTGGGTATCCAGACTCTGGTTTTTACGTTGAGCGTTCAAGCTCCGGTCAGTTTTGTTGGGTATCCAGACTCCGGTTGTTACGTTAAGCGTTAAGGCTCCGGTCAGTTTCGTTGGGTATCCAGATTCCGGTTATTACGTTGAGCGTTTAGGCTCCGGTTAGTTTCGTTGGGTATCCAGACTCTGGTTTTTACTTTGAGCGTTCAGGCTCCGGTCAGTTTCGTTGGGTATCCAGACTCTGGTTATTACGTTGAGCGTTCAGGCTCCGATCAGTTTCGTTAGGTATCCAGACTCCGGTTATTACGTTGAGCGTTCAGGCTCCGGTCAGTTTCGTTGGGTATCCAGACTCCGGTTTTTACGTTGAGCGTTCAGGCTCCGGTCAGTTTTATTGGGTATCCAGACTCCGGTTATTACGTTGAGCGTTCAGGCTCCGGTCAGTTTCGTTGTGTATCCAGACTCCAGTTATTACGTTGAGCGTTCAGGCTCCGGTCAGTTTTGTTGGGTATCCAGACTCCGGTTTTTACGTTGAGCATTCAGGCTCCGGTCAGTTTTGTTGGGTATCCAGACTCCGGTTATTAAGTTGAGCGTTCAGGCTCCGGTCAGTTTTGTTGGGTATCCAGACTCCGGTTATTACGTTAAGCGTTAAGGCTCCGGTCAGTTTCGTTGGGTATCCAGACTCCGGTTATTACATTGAGCGTTCAGGCTCCGGTCAGTTTCGTTGTGTATCCAGTCTCTAGTTATTACGTTGAGCGTTCAGGCTCTGGTCAGTTTCGTTGGGTATCCAGACTCCGATTTTTACGTTGAGCGTTCAGGCTCCGGTCAGTTTTGTTGGGTATCCAGACTCCAGTTATTACCTTGAGCGTTCAGGCTCCGGTCAGTTTCGTTGGGTATCCAGACTCCGGTTATTATGTTGAGCATTCAGGCTCCGGTCAGTTTCGTTGTGTATCCAGTCTCTAGTTATTACGTTGAGCATTCAGGCTCCAGTCAGTTTCGTTGTGTATCCAGATTCCGGTTATTACGTTGAACGTTCAGGCTCCGGTCAGTTTTGTTGGGTATCCAGATTCCGGTTATTATGTTGAGCGTTCAGGCTTCGGTCAGTTTCGTTGGGTATCCGAACTTCGGTTATTTCGTTGAGCGTTCAAGCTCCGATTAGTTTCGTTGTGTATCCCGATTCCGGTTATTACGTTGAGCGTTCAGGCTCCAGTCAGTCTCGTTGTGTATCCAAACTCCGGTTATTATGTTGAGTGTTCAGGCTCCGGTCAGTTTCGTTGGGTATCCAGACTCCGGTTATTACATTGAGTGTTTAGGCTGCGGTCAGTTTCGTTTGGTATCCAGACTTCAGTTATTACGTTGAGCATTCAGGCCCCGGTCAGTTTCGTTGGGTATCCAGACTCCGATTTTTACGTTGAGCATTCAGGCTCCGGTCAGTTTTGTTGGGTATCCAGACTCTGGTTTTTACGTTGAGCGTTCAAGCTCCGGTCAGTTTTGTTGGGTATCCAGACTCCGGTTATTACGTTAAGCGTTAAGGCTCCGGTCAGTTTCGTTGGGTATCCAGACTCCGGTTATTACATTGAGCGTTCAGGCTCCGGTCAGTTTCGTTGTGTATCCAGTCTCTAGTTATTACGTTGAGCGTTCAGGCTCTGGTCAGTTTCGTTGGGTATCTAGACTCCGGTTTTTACGTTGAGCGTTCAGGCTCCGGTCAGTTTTGTTGGGTATCAAGACTCCAGTTATTACCTTGAGCGTTCAGGCTCCGGTCAGTTTCGTTGGGTATCCAGACTCCGGTTATTATATTGAGCATTCAGGCTCCGGTCAGTTTCGTTGGGTATCCAGACTTCGGTTATTACATTGATGGTTCAGGCTCCGGTCAGTTTTGTTGTGTATCCAGTCTCTAGTTATTACGTTGAGCGTTCAGGCTCCGGTCAATTTCGTTGGGTATCCAGACTCCGATTTTTACGTTGAGCGTTCAGGCTCCGGTCAGTTTTGTTGGGTATCCAGACTCTGGTTTTTACGTTGAGCGTTCAAGCTCCGGTCAGTTTTGTTGGGTATCCAGACTCCGGTTATTACGTTAAGCGTTAAGGCTTCAGTCAGTTTCGTTGGGTATCCAGATTCCGGTTATTACGTTGAGCGTTCAGGCTCCGGTTAGTTTCGTTGGGTATCCAGACTCTGGTTTTTACTTTGAGCGTTCAGGCTCTGGTCAGTTTCGTTGGGTATCCAGACTCTGGTTATTACGTTGAGCGTTCAGGCTCCGATCAGTTTCGTTCGGTATCCAGACTCCGGTTATTACGTTGAGCGTTTAGGCTCCGGTCAGTTTCGTTGGGTATCCAGACTCCGGTTTTTACGTTGAGCGTTCAGGCTCCGGTCAGTTTTATTGGGTATCCAGACTCCGGTTATTACGTTTAGCGTTCAGGCTCTGGTCAGTTTCGTTGTGTATCCAGACTCCAGTTATTACGTTGAGCGTTCAGGCTCCGGTCAGTTTTGTTGGGTATCCAGACTCCGGTTTTTACGTTGAGCATTCAGGCTCCGGTCAGTTTTGTTGGTTATCCAGACTCCGGTTATTAAGTTGAGCGTTCAGGCTCCGGTCAGTTTCTTTGGGTATCCAGACTCCGGTTATTATGTTGAGCGTTCAGGCTCTGGTCAGTTTCGTTGGGTATCCAGACTCCGGTTATTACATTGAGCGTTCAGGCTCCGGTCAGTTTCGTTGTGTATCCAGTCTCTAGTTATTACGTTGAGCGTTCAGGCTCTGGTCAGTTTCGTTGGGTATCCAGACTCCGGTTTTTACGTTGAGCGTTCAGGCTCCGGTCAGTTTTGTTGGGTATCCAGACTCCAGTTATTACCTTGAGCGTTCAGGCTCCGGTCAGTTTCGTTGGGTATCCAGACTCCGGTTATTATGTTGAGCATTCAGGCTCCGGTCAGTTTCGTTGGGTATCCAGACTCCGGTTATTACAATGAGTGTTTAGGCTCCGGTCAGTTTCGTTTGGTATCCAGACTTCAGTTATTACGTTAAGCATTCAGGCCCCGGTCAGTTGTTTGGGTATCAAGACTCCGATTTTTACGTTGAGCGGTCAGGCTCCGGTCAGTTTTGTTGGGTATCCAGACTCTGGTTTTTACGTTGAGCGTTCAGGCTCCGATCAGTTTTGTTGGGTATCCAGACTCCGGTTATTACGTTAAGCGTTCAAGCTCCGGTCAGTTTCGTTGGGTATCCAGACTCCGATTTTTACGTTGAGCATTCAGGCTCCGGTCAGTTTTGTTTGGTATCCAGACTCCGGTTTTTACGTTGAGCGTTCAGGCTCTGGTCAGTTTTGCTGGGTATCCAGACTCCGGTTATTACGTTGAGCGAGCAGGCTCCGGTCAATTTCGTTGGGTATCCAGACTCCGGTTATTACGTTGAGTGATCAGGCTCTGGTCAGTTTCGTTGGGTATCTAGACTCCGGTTATTACGTTGAGCGTTCAGGCTCTGTTCAGTTTCGTTGCGTATCCAGACTTCGGTTATTACATTGATGGTTCAGGCTCCAGTCAGTTTCGGTTTGTATCCAGATTCCGGTTATTACGTTGAACGTTCAGGCTCCGGTCAGTTGTGTTGGGTATCCAGACTACGGTTATTATGTTTAGCGTTCAGGCTCCGGTCAGTTTCGTTGGGTATCCGAACTTCGGTTTTACGTTGAGCGTTCAAGCTCCGATCAGTTTCGTTGTGTATCCAGATTCCGGTTATTACGTTGAGCGTTCAGGCTCCGGTCAGTTTCGTTGGGTATCCAGACTCCGGTTTTTACGTGAGCGTTCAGGCTCCGGTCAGTTTTGTTGGGTATCCAGACTCCGGTTATTACGTTGAGCGTTCAGGCTCCGGTCAGTTTCGTTGGGTATCCAGACTCCGGTTATTATGTTGAGCGTTCAGGCTCCGGTCAGTTTCGTTGGGTATCCAGACTCCGGTTATTACATTGAGTGTTTAGGCTCCGGTCAGTTTTGTTTGGTATCCAGACTTCAGTTATTACGTTGAGCATTCAGGCCCCGGTCAGTTTCGTTGGGTATCCAGACTCCGATTTTTACGTTGAGCGTTCAGGCTCCGGTCAGTTTTGTTGGGTATCCAGACTCTGGTTTTTACGTTGAGCGTTCAGGCTCCGGTCAGTTTTGTTGGGTATCCAGACTCCGGTTATTACGTTAAGCGTTCAGGCTTCGGTCAGTTTCGTTGGGTATCCAGATTCCGGTTATTACGTTGAGCGTTCAGGTTCTGGTTAGTTTCGTTGGGTATCCAGACTCTGGTTTTTACTTTGAGCGTTCAGGCTCCGGTCAGTTTCGTTGGGTATCCAGACTCCGGTTATTAGGTTGAGAGTTCAGGCTCCGATCAGTTTCGTTCGGTATCCAGACTCCGGTTATTACGTTGAGCGTTCAGGCTCCGGTCAGTTTCGTTGGGTATCCAGACTCCGGTTTTTACGTTGAGCGTTCAGGCTCCGGTCAGTTTTATTGGGTATCCAGACTCCGGTTATTACGTTGAGCGTTCAGGCTCCGGTCAGTTTCGTTGTGTATCCAGACTCCAGTTATTACGTTGAGCGTTCAGGCTCCGGTCAGTTTTGTTGGGTATCCAGACTCCGGTTTTTACGTTGAGCGTTCAGGCTCCGGTCAGTTTTGTTGGGTATCCAGACTCCGGTTATTAAGTTGAGCGTTCAGGCTCCGGTCAGTTTCTTTGGGTATCCAGACTCCGGTTATTATGTTGAGCGTTCAGGCTCCGGTCAGTTTCGTTGGGTATCCAGACTCCGGTTATTATGTTGAGCATTCAGGCTCCGGTCAGTTTCGTTGGGTATCCAGGCTCCGGTTATTACAATGAGTGTTTAGGCTCCGGTCAGTTTCGTTTGGTATCCAGACTTCAGTTATTACGTTGAGCATTCAGGCCCCGGTCAGTTGTTTGGGTATCCAGACTCCGATTTTTACGTTGAGCGTTCAGGCTCCGGTCAGTTTTGTTGGGTATCCAGACTCTGGTTTTTACGTTGAGCATTCAGGCTCCGGTCAGTTTCGTTGGGTATCCAGACTCCGGTTATTACAATGAGTGTTTAGGCTCCGGTCAGTTTCGTTTGGTATCCAGACTTCAGTTATTACGTTAAGCATTCAGGCCCCGGTCAGTTGTTTGGGTATCCAGACTCCGATTTTTACGTTGAGCGTTCAGGCTCCGGTCAGTTTTGTTGGGTATCCAGACTCTGGTTTTTACGTTGAGCGTTCAGGCTCCGATCAGTTTTGTTGGGTATCCAGACTCCGGTTATTACGTTAAGCGTTCAGGCTCCGGTCAGTTTCGTTGGGTATCCAGACTCCGATTTTTACGTTGAGCGTTCAGGCTTCGGTCAGTTTTGTTGGGTATCCAGACTCCGGTTTTTACGTTGAGCGTTCAGGCTCTGGTCAGTTTTGCTGGGTATCCAGACTCCGGTTATTACGTTGAGCGAGCAGGCTCCGGTCAGTTTCGTTGGGTATCCAGACTCCGGTTATTACGTTGAGCGATCAGGCTCTGGTCAGTTTCGTTGGGTATCTAGACTCCGGTTATTACGTTGAGCGTTAAGGCTCCGTTCAGTTTCTATGCGTATCCAGACTTCGGTTATTACATTGATGGTTTAGGCTCCAGTCAGTTTCGTTGTGTATCCAGATTTCGGTTATTACGTTGAACGTTCAGGCTCCGGTCAGTTTTTTGGGTATCCAGACTCCGGTTATTATGTTGAGCGTTCAGGCTCCGGTCAGTTTCGTTGGGTTTCCGAACTTCGGTTATTACGTTGAGCGTTCAAGCTCCGATCAGTTTCGTTGTGTATCCAGATTCCGGTTATTACGTTGAGCGTTCAGGCTCCGGTCAGTTTCGTTGGGTATCCAGACTCCGGTTTTTACGTGAGCGTTCAGGCTCCGGTCAGTTTTGTTGGGTATCCAGACTCCGGTTATTACGTTGAGCGTTCAGGCTCCGGTCAGTTTCGTTGGGTATCCAGACTCCGGTTATTATGTTGAGCGTTCAGGCTCCGGTCAGTTTCGTTGGGTATCCAGACTCCGGTTATTACATTGAGTGTTTAGGCTCCGGTCAGTTTCGTTTGGTATCCAGACTTCAGTTATTACATTGAGCATTCAGGCCCCGGTCAGTTTCGTTGGGTATCCAGACTCCGATTTTTACGTTGAGCGTTCAGGCTCCGGTCAGTTTTGTTGGGTATCCAGACTCTGGTTTTTACGTTGAGCGTTCAGGCTCCGGTCAGTTTTGTTGGGTATCCAGACTCCGGTTATTACATTAAGCGTTCAGGCTCTGGTCAGTTTCGTTGGGTATCCAGATTCCGGTTATTTCGTTGAGCGTTCAGGCTCTGGTTAGTTTCGTTGGGTATCCAGACTCTAGTTTTTACTTTGAGCGTTCAGGCTCCGGTCAGTTTCGTTGTGTATCTAGACTCCGGTTATTAGGTTGAGCGTTCAGGCTCTGGTCAGTTTCGTTGGGTATCCAGACTCCGGTTATTACGTTGAGCGTTCAGGCTCCGGTCAGTTTTGTTGGGTATCCAGACTCCAGTTATTACGTTGAACGTTCAGGCTCCGGTCAGTTTCGTTGGGTATCCAGACTCCGGTTATTATGTTGAGCATTCAGGCTCCGGTCAGTTTCGTTGGGTATCCAGGCTCCGGTTATTACGATGAGTGTTTAGGCTCCGGTCAGTTTCGTTTGGTATCCAGACTTCAGTTATTACGTTGAGCATTCAGGCCCCGGTCAGTTGTTTGGGTATCCAGACTCCGATTTTTACGTTGAGCGTTCAGGCTCCGGTCAGTTTTGTTGGGTATCCAGACTCTGGTTTTTACGTTGAGCATTCAGGCTCCGGTCAGTTTTGTTGGGTATCCAGACTCCGGTTATTACAATGAGTGTTTAGGCTCCGGTCAGTTTCGTTTGGTATCCAGACTTCAGTTATTACGTTAAGCATTCAGGCCCCGGTCAGTTGTTTGGGTATCCAGACTCCGATTTTTACGTTGAGCGTTCAGGCTCCGGTCAGTTTTGTTGGGTATCCAGACTCTGGTTTTTACGTTGAGCGTTCAGGCTACGATCTGTTTTGTTGGGTATCCAGACTCCGGTTATTACGTTAAGCGTTCAGGCTCCGGTCAGTTTCGTTGGGTATCCAGACTCCGATTTTTACGTTGAGCGTTCAGGCTTCGGTCAGTTTTGTTGGGTATCCAGACTCCGGTTTTTACGTTGAGCGTTCAGGCTCCGGTCAGTTTCGTTGGGTATCCAGACTCCGGTTTTTACGTGAGCGTTCAGGCTCCGGTCAGTTTTGTTGGGTATCCAGACTCCGGTTATTACGTTGAGCGTTCAGGCTCCGGTCAGTTTCGTTGGGTATCCAGACTCCGGTTATTATGTTGAGCGTTCAGGCTCCGGTCAGTTTCGTTGGGTATCCAGACTCCGGTTATTACATTGAGTGTTTAGGCTCCGGTCAGTTTCGTTTGGTATCCAGACTTCAGTTATTACATTGAGCATTCAGGCCCCGGTCAGTTTCGTTGGGTATCCAGACTCCGATTTTTACGTTGAGCGTTCAGGCTCCGGTCAGTTTTGTTGGGTATCCAGACTCTGGTTTTTACGTTGAGCGTTCAGGCTCCGGTCAGTTTTGTTGGGTATCCATACTCCGGTTATTACGTTAAGCGTTCAGGCTCCGGTCAGTTTCGTTGGGTATCCAGATTCCGGTTATTTCGTTGAGCGTTCAGGCTCCGGTTAGTTTCGTTGGGTATCCAGACTCTAGTTTTTACTTTGAGCGTTCAGGCTCCGGTCAGTTTCGTTGGGTATCCAGACTCCGGTTATTAGGTTGAGCGTTCAGGCTCCGATCAGTTTCGTTCGGTATCCAGACTCCGGTTATTACGTTGAGCGTTCAGGCTCCGGTCAGTTTCGTTGGGTATCCAGACTCCGGTTTTTACATTGAGCGTTCAGGCTCCGGTCAGTTTTATTGGGTATCCAGACTCCGGTTATTACGTTGAGCGTTCAGGCTCCGGTCAGTTTCATTGTGTATCCAGACTCCAGTTATTACGTTGAGCGTTCAGGCTCCGGTCAGTTTTGTTGGGTATCCAGACTCCGGTTTTTACGTTGAGCGTTCAGGCTCCGGTCAGTTTTGTTGGGTATCCAGACTCCGGTTGTTACGTTGAGCGTTCAGGCTCCGGTCAGTTTCTTTGGGTATCCAGACTCCGGTTATTATGTTGAGCGTTCAGGCTCCGGTCAGTTTCGTTGGGTATCCAGACTCCGGTTATTACATTGAGCGTTCAGGCTCCGGTCAGTTTCGTTGTGTATCCAGTCTTTAGTTATTACGTTGAGCGTTCAGGCTCTGGTCAGTTTCGTTGGATATCCAGACTCCAGTTTTTACGTTGAGCGTTCAGGCTCCGGTCAGTTTTGTTGGGTATCCAGACTCCAGTTATTACGTTGAGCGTTCAGGCTCCGGTCAGTTTCGTTGGGTATCCAGACTCCGGTTATTATGTTGAGCATTCAGGCTCCGGTCAGTTTCGTTGGGTATCCAGGCTCCGGTTATTACAATGAGTGTTTAGGCTCCGGTCAGTTTCGTTTGGTATCCAGACTTTAGTTATTACGTGGAGCATTCAGGCCCCGGTCAGTTGTTTGGGTATCCAGACTCCGATTTTTACGTTGAGCGTTCAGGCTACGGTCAGTTTTGTTGGGTATCCAGACTCTGGTTTTTACGTTGAGCGTTCGGGCTCCGGTCAGTTTTGTTGGGTATCCAGACTCCGGTTATTACTTTAAGCGTTCAGGATCCGGTCAGTTTCGTTGGGTATCCAGACTCCGGTTTTTACGTTGAGCGTTCAGGCTCCGGTCAGTTTTGTTGGGTATCCAGACTCCGGTTTTTACGTTGAGCGTTCAGGCTCCGGTCAGTTTTGCTGGGTATCCAGACTCCGGTTATTACGTTGAGCGAGCAAGCTCCGGTCAGTTTCGTTGGGTATCCAGACTCCGGTTATTACGTTGAGCGTTCAGGCTCTGGTCAGTTTCGTTCGGTATCTAGACTCCGGTTTTTACGTTGAGCGTTCAGGCTCCGTTCAGTTTCGTTGCGTATCCAGACTTCGGTTATTACATTGATGGTTCAGGCTCCAGTCAGTTTCGTTGTGTATCCAGATTCCGGTTATTACGTTGAACGTTCAGGCTCCGGTCAGTTTTGTTGGGTATCCAGACTCCGGTTATTATGTTGAGCGTTCAGGCTCCGGTCAGTTTCGTTGGGTATCCGAACTTCGGTTATTACGTTGAGCATTCAAGCTCCGATCAGTTTCGTTGTGTATCCAAATTCCGGTTATTACGTTGAGCGTTCATGCTCCGGTCAGTTTTGTTGGGTATCCAGACTCCGGTTATTACATGAGCGTTCAGGCTCCGGTCAGTTTTGTTGGGTATCCAGACTCCGGTTATTACGTTGAGCGTTCAGGCTCCGGTCAGTTTCGTTGGGTATCCAGACTCCGGTTATTATGTTGAGTGTTTAGGCTCCGGTCAGTTTCGTTTGGTATCCAGACTCCGGTTATTACATTGAGTGTTTAGGCCCCGGTCAGTTTCGTTTGGTATCCAGACTTCAGTTATTACGTTGAGCATTCAGGCCCCGGTCAGTTTCGTTTGGTATCCAGACTCCGATTTTTACGTTGAGCGTTCAGGCTCCGGTCAGTTTTGTTGGGTATCCAGACTCCGGTTATTATGTTAAGCGTTCAGGCTCCGGTCAGTTTCGTTGGGTATCCAGACTCCGGTTTTTACGTTGAGCGTTCAGGCTCCGGTCAGTTTTGTTGGGTATCCAGACTCCGGTTTTTACGTTGAGCGTTCAGGCTCCAGTCAGTTTTGCTGGGTATCCAGACTCCGGTTATTACGTTGAGCGAGCAGGCTCCGGTCAATTTCGTTGGGTATCCAGACTCCGGTTATTACGTTGAGCGTTCAGGCTCTAGTCAGTTTCGTTCGGTATCTAGACTCCGGTTATTACGTTGAGCGTTCAGGCTCCGTTCAGTTTCGTTGTGTATCCAGACTTCGGTTATTACATTGATGGTTCAGGCTCCAGTCAGTTTCGTTGTGTATCCAGATTCCGGTTATTACGTTGAACGTTCAGGCTCCGGTTAGTTTTGTTGGGTATCCAGACTCCGGTTATTATGTTGAGCGTTCAGGCTCCGGTCAGTTTCGTTGGGTATCCGAACTTCGGTTATTACGTTGAGCGTTCAAGCTCCGATCAGTTGCGTTGTGTATCCAGATTCCGGTTATTACGTTGAGCGTTCAGGCTCCGGTCAGTTTCGTTGGGTATCCAGACTCCGGTTTTTACGTGAGCGTTCAGGCTCCGGTCAGTTTTGTTGGGTATCCAGACTCCGGTTATTACGTTGAGCGTTCAGGCTCCGGTCAGTTTCCTTGGGTATCCAGACTCCAGTTATTATGTTGAGCGTTCAGGCTCCGGTCAGTTTCGTTTGGTATCCAGACTTCAGTTATTACGTTGAGCATTCAGGCCCCGGTCAGTTTCGTTGGGTATCCAGACTCCGATTTTTACGTTGAGCGTTCAGGCTCCGGTCAATTTTGTTGGGTATCCAGACTCTGGTTTTTACGTTGATCGTTCAGGCTCCGGTCAGTTTTGTTGGGTATCCAGACTCCGGTTATTACATTAAGCGTTCAGGCTCCGGTCAGTTTCGTTGGGTATCCAGATTCCGGTTATTACGTTGAGCGTTCAGGCTCCGGTTAGCTTCGTTGGGTATCCAGACTCTGGTTTTTACTTTGAGCGTTCAGGCTCCTGTCAGTTTCGTTGGGTATCCAGACTCCGGTTATTACGTTGAGCGTTCAGGCTCCGATCAGTTTCGTTCGGTATCCAGACTCCGGTTATTACGTTGAGCGTTAAGGCTCCGGTCAGTTTCGTTGGGTATCCAGACTCCGGTTTTTACGTTGAGCGTTCAGGCTCCGGTCAGTTTTATTGGGTATCCAGACTCCGGTTATTACGTTGAGCGTTCAGGCTCCGGTCAGTTTTGTTGGGTATCCAGACTCCGGTTTTTACGTTGAGCGTTCAGGCTCCGGTCAGCTTTGTTGGGTATCCAGACTCCGGTTATTAAGTTGAGCGTTCAGGCTCCGGTCAGTTTCTTTGGGTATCCAGACTCCGGTTATTATGTTGAGCGTTCAGGCTCCGGTCAGTTTCGTTGGGTATCCAGACTCCGGTTATTACGTTGAGCGTTCAGGCTCCGGTCAGTTTCGTTGTGTATCTAGTCTCTAGTTATTACGTTGAGCGTTCAGGCTATGGTCAGTTTCGTTGGGTATCCAGACTCCGGTTTTTACGTTGAGCGTTCAGGCTCCGGTCAGTTTTGTTAGGAATCCAGACTCCAGTTATTACGTTGAGCGTTCAGGCTCCGGTCAGTTTCGTTGGGTATCCAGACTCCGGTTATTATGTTGAGCATTCAGGTTCCGGTCAGTTTCGTTGGGTATCCAGACTCCGGTTATTACAATGAGTGTTTAGGCTCCGGTCAGTTTCGTTTGGTATCCGGACTTCAGTTATTACGTTGAGCATTCAGGCCCCGGTCAGTTGTTTGGGTATCCAGACTCCGATTTTTACGTTGAGCGTTCAGGCTCCGGTCAGTTTTGTTGGGTATCCAGACTCTGGTTTTTACGTTGAGCGTTCAGGCTCTGGTCAGTTTTGTTGGGTATCCAGACTCCGGTTATTACGTTAAGCGTTCAGGCTCCGGTCAGTTTCGTTGGGTATCCAGACTACGGTTTTTACGTTGAGCGTTCAGGCTCCGGTCAGTTTTGTTGGGTATCCAGACTCCGGTTTTTACGTTGAGCGTTCAGGCTCCGGTCAATTTTGTTGGGTATCCAGACTCCGGTTATTACGTTGAGCGAGCAGGCTCCGGTCAGTTTTGTTGGGTATCCAGACTCCGGTTATTACGTTGAGCGTTCAGGCTCTGGTTAGTTTCGTTTGGTATCTAGACTCCGGTTATTACGTTGAGCGTTCAGGCTCCGTTCAGTTTCGTTGCGTATCCAGACTTCGGTTATTACATTGATGGTTCAGGCTCCAGTCAGTTTCGTTGTGTATCCAGATTCCGGTTATTACGTTGAACGTTCAGGCTCCGGTCAGTTTTGTTGGGTATCCAGACTCCGGTTATTATGTTGAGCGTTCAGGCTCCGGTCAGTTTCGTTGGGTATCCGAACTTCGGTTATTACGTTGAGCATTCAAGCTCCGATCAGTTTCGTTGTGTATCCAGATTCCGGTTATTACGTTGAGCGTTCAGGCTCCGGTAAATTTCGTTGGGTATCCAGACTCCGGTTATTACGTTGAGCGTTAAGGCTCCGGTCAGTTTCGTTGGGTATCCAGACTCCGGTTTTTACGTTGAGCGTTCAGGCTCCGGTCAGTTTCGTTGGGTATCCAGACTCCGGTTTTTACGTTGAGCATTCAGGCTCCGGTCAGTTTTATTGGGTATCCAGACTCCGGTTATTACGTTGAGCGTTCAGGCTCCGGTCAGTTTCGTTGTGTATCCAGACTCCAGTTATTACGTTGAGCGTTCAGGCTCCGGTCAGTTTTGTTGGGTATCCAGACTCCGGTTTTTACGTTGAGCGTTCAGGCTCTGGTCAGCTTTGTTGGGTATCCAGACTCCGGTTATTAAGTTGAGCGTTCAGGCTCCGGTCAGTTTCTTTGGGTATCCAGACTCTGGTTATTATGTTGAGCGTTCAGGCTCCGGTCAGTTTCGTTGGGTATCCAGACTCCGGTTATTACATTGAGCGTTCAGGCTCCGGTCAGTTTCGTTGTGTATCCAGTCTCTAGTTATTACGTTGAGCGTTCAGGCTCTGGTAAGTTTCGTTGGGTATCCAGACACTGGTTTTTACGTTGAGCGTTCAGGCTCCGGTCAGTTTTGTTGGGTATCCAGACTCCAGTTATTACGTTGAGCATTCAGGCTCCGGTCAGTTTCGTTGGGTATCCAGACTCCGGTTATTACAAGGAGTGTTTAGGCTCCGGTCAGTTTCGTTTGGTATCCGGACTTCAGTTATTACGTTGAGCATTCAGGCCCCGGTCAGTTGTTTGGGTATCCAGACTCCGATTTTTACGTTGAGCGTTCAGGCTCCGGTCAGTTTTGTTGGGTATCCAGACTCTGGATTTTACGTTGAGCGTTCAGGCTCCGGTCAGTTTTGTTGGGTATCCAGACTCCGGTTATTACGTTAAGCGTTCAGGCTCCGGTCAGTTTCGTTGGGTATCCAGACTACGGTTTTTACGTTGAGCGTTCAGGCTCCGGTCAGTTTTGTTGGGTATCCAGACTCTGGTTTTTACGTTGAGCGTTCAGGCTCCGGTCAGTTTTGTTGGGTATCCAGACTCCGGTTATTACGTTAAGCGTTCAGGCTCCGGTCAGTTTCGTTGGGTATCCAGACTCCGGTTTTTACGTTGAGCGTTCAGGCTCCGGTCAGTTTTGTTGGGTATCCAGACTCCGGTTTTTACGTTGAGCGTTCAGGCTCCGGTCAGTTTTGCTGGGTATCCAGACTCCGGTTATTACGTTGAGCGAGCAGGCTCCGGTCAATTTCGTTGGGTATCCAGACTCCGGTTATTACGTTGAGCGTTCAGGCTCTAGTCAGTTTCGTTGGGTATCTAGACTCCGGTTATTACGTTAAGCGTTCAGGCTCCGTTCAGTTTCGTTGCGTATCCAGACTTCGGTTATTACATTGATGGTTCAGGCTCCAGTCAGTTTCGTTGTGTATCCAGATTCCGGTTATTACGTTGAACGTTCAGGCTCCGGTCAGTTTTGTTGGGTATCCAGACTCCGGTTATTATGTTGAGCGTTCAGGCTCCGGTCAGTTTCGTTGGGTATCCGAACTTCGGTTATTACGTTGAGCGTTCAAGCTCCGATCAGTTTGGTTGTGTATCCAGATTCCGGTTATTACGTTGAGCGTTCAGGCTCCGGTCAGTTTCGTTGGGTATCCAGACTCCGGTTTTTACGTGAGCGTTCAGGCGCCGGTCAGTTTTGTTGGGTATCCAGACTCCGGTTATTACGTTGTGCGTTCAGGCTCCGGTCAGTTTCGTTGGGTATCCAGACTCCAGTTATTATGTTGAGCGTTCAGGCTCCGGTCAGTTTCGTTGGGTATCCAGACTCCAGTTATTACATTGAGTGTTTAGGCTCCGGTCAGTTTCGTTTGGTATCCAGACTTCAGTTATTACGTTGAGCATTCAGGCCCCGGTCAGTTTCGTTGGGTATCCAGACTCCGATTTTTACGTTGAGCGTTCAGGCTCCGGTCAGTTTTGTTGGGTATCCAGACTCTGGTTTTTACGTTGAGCGTTCAGGCTCCGGTCAGTTTTGTTGGGTATCCAGACTCCGGTTATTACGTTAAGCGTTCAGGCTCCGGTCAGTTTCGTTGGGTATCCAGATTCCGGTTATTACGTTAAGCGTTCAGGCTCCTGTCAGTTTCGTTGGGTATACAGACTCCGGTTATTACGTTGAGCGTTCAGGCTCCGATCAGTTTCGTTCGGTATCCAGACTTCGATTATTACGTTGAGCGTTCAGGCTCTGGTCAGTTTCGTTGGGTATCCAGACTCCGGTTTTTACGTTGAGCGTTCAGGCTCCGGTCAGTTTTATTGGGTATCCAGACTCCGGTTATTACGTTGAGCGTTCAGGCTCCGGTCAGTTTCATTGTGTATCCAGACTCCAGTTATTACGTTGAGCGTTCAGGCTCCGGTCAGTTTTGTTGGGTATCCAGACTCCGGTTTTTACGTTGAGCGTTCAGGCTCCGGTCAGCTTTGTTGGGTATCCAGACTCCGGTTATTAAGTTGAGCGTTCAGGCTCCGGTCAGTTTCTTTGGGTATCCAGACTCCGGTTATTATGTTGAGCGTTCAGGCTCCGGTCAGTTTCGTTGGGTATCCAGACTCCGGTTATTACATTGAGCGTTCAGGCTCCGGTCAGTTTCGTTGTGTATCCAGTCTCTAGTTATTACGTTGAGCGTTCAGGTTATGGTCAGTTTCGTTGGGTATCCAGACTCCGGTTTTTACGTTGAGCGTTCAGGCTCCGGTCAGTTTTGTTAGGTATCCAGACTTCAGTTATTACGTTGAGCGTTCAGGCTCCGGTCAGTTTCGTTGGGTATCCAGACTCCGGTTATTATGTTGAGCATTCAGGCTCCGGTCAGTTTCGTTGGGTATCCAGACTCCGGTTATTACAATGAGTGTTTAGGCTCCGGTCAGTTTCGTTTGGTATCCGGACTTCAGTTATTACGTTGAGCATTCAGGCCCCGGTCAGTTGTTTGGGTATCCAGACTCCGATTTTTACGTTGAGCGTTCAGGCTCCGGTCAGTTTTGTTGGGTATCCAGACTCTGGTTTTTACGTTGAGCGTTCAGGCTCCGGTCAGTTTTGTTGGGTATCCAGACTCCGGTTATTACGTTAAGCGTTCAGGCTCCGGTCAGTTTCGTTGGGTATCCAGACTACGGTTTTTACGTTGAGCGTTCAGGCTCCGGTCAGTTTTGTTGGGTATCCAGATTCCGGTTTTTACGTTGAGCGTTCAGGCTCCGGTCAATTTTGTTGGGTATCTAGACTCCGGTTATTACGTTGAGCGAGCAGACTCCGGTCAGTTTCGTTGGGTATCCAGACTCCGGTTATTACGTTGAGCGTTCAGGCTCTGGTCAGTTTCGTTTGGTATCTAGACTCCGGTTATTACGTTGAGCGTTCAGGCTCCGTTCAGTTTCGTTGCGTATCCAGACTTCGGTTATTACATTGATGGTTGAGGCTCCAGTCAGTTTCGTTGTGTATCCAGATTCCGGTTATTACGTTGAACGTTCAGGCTCCGGTCAGTTTTGTTGGGTATCCAGACTCCGGTTATTATGTTGAGCGTTCAGGCTCCGGTCAGTTTCGTTGGGTATTCGAACTTCGGTTATTACGTTGAGCATTCAAGCTCCGATCAGTTTCGTTGTGTATCCAGATTCCGGTTATTACGTTGAGCGTTCAGGCTCCGGTCAATTTCGTTGGGTATCCAGACTCCGGTTATTACGTTGAGCGTTAAGGCTCCGGTCAGTTTCGTTGGGTATCCAGACTCCGGTTTTTACGTTGAGCGTTCAGGCTCCGGTCAGTTTCGTTGGGTATCCAGACTCCGGTTATTACGTTGAGCATTGAGGCTCTGGTCAGTTTCGTTGTGTATCCAGACTCCAGTTATTACGTTGAGCGTTCAGGCTCCGGTCAGTTTCGTTGGGTATCCAGACTCCGGTTTTTACGTTGAGCGTTCAGGCTCCGGTCAGTTTTGTTGGGTATCCAGACTCCGGTTATTACGTTGAGCGTTCAGGCTCCGGTCAGTTTCGTTGGGTATCCAGACTCTGGTTTTTACGTTGAGCGGTCAGGCTCCGGTCAGTTTTGTTGGGTATCCAGACTCCGATTATTACGTTAAGCATTCAGGCTCCGGTCAGTTTCGTTGGGTATCCAGATTCCGGTTATTACGTTGAGCGTTCAGGCTCCGGTTAGTTTCGTTGGGTATCCAGACTCTGGTTTTTATGTTGAGCGTTCAGGCTCCGGTCAGTTTCGTTGTGTATCCAGATTCCGGTTATTACGTTGAGCGTTCAGGCTCCGGTCAGTTTTGTTGGGTATCCAGACTCCGGTTATTACGTTGAGCGTTCAGGCTCCGGTCAGTTTCGTTGGGTATCCAGACTCCGGTTTTTACGTTGAGCGTTCAGGCTCCGGTCAGTTTTATTGGGTATCCAGACTCCGGTTATTACGTTGAGCGTTCAGGCTCCGGTCAGTTTCGTTGTGTATCGAGACTCCAGTTATTACGTTGAGCGTTCAGGCTCCGGTCAGTTTTGTTGGGTATCCAGACTCCGGTTTTTACGTTGAGCGTTCAGGCTCCGGTCAGCTTTGTTGGGTATCCAGACTCCGGTTATTAAGTTGAGCGTTCAGGCTCCGGTCAGTTTCTTTGGGTATCCAGACTCCAGTTATTATGTTGAGCGTTCAGGCTCCGGTCAGTTTCGTTGGGTATACAGACTCCGGTTTTTACGTTGAGCGTTCAGGCTCCGATCAGTTTTGCTGGGTATCCAGACTCCGGTTATTACGTTGAGCGTTCAGGCTCCGGTCAGTTTCGTTGGGTATCCAGACTCTGGTTTTTACTTTGAGCGTTCAGGCTCCGGTCAGTTTTGTTGGGTATCCAGACTCCGATTATTAGGTTAAGCGTTTAGGCTCCGGTCAGTTTCGTTGGGTATCCAGATTCTGGTTATTACGTTGAGCGTTCAGGCTCCGGTTAGTTTCGTTGGGTATCCAGACTCTGGTTTTTATGTTGAGCGTTCAGGCTCCTGTCAGTTTCGTTGGGTATCCAGACTCCGGTTATTACGTTGAGCGTTCAGGCTCCGATCAGTTTCGTTCGGTATCCAGACTCCGGTTATTACGTTGAGCGTTCAGGCTCCGGTCAGTTTCGTTGGGTATCCAGACTCCGGTTTTTACGTTGAGCGTTCAGGCTCCGGTCAGTTTTATTGGGTATCCAGACTCCGGTTATTACGTTGAGCGTTCAGGCTCCGGTCAGTTTCGTTGGGTATCCAGACTCTGGTTTTTACGTTGAGCGTTCAGGCTCCGGTCAGTTTTGTTGGGTATCCAGACTCCGATTATTAGGTTAAGCGTTTAGGCTCCGGTCAGTTTCGTTGGGTATCCAGATTCCGGTTATTACGTTGAGCGTTCAGGCTCCGGTTAGTTTCGTTGGGTATCCAGACTCTGGTTTTTATGTTGAGCGTTCAGGCTCCTGTCAGTTTCGTTGGGTATCCAGACTCCGGTTATTACGTTGAGCGTTCAGGCTCCGATCAGTTTCGTTCGGTATCCAGACTCCGGTTATTACGTTGAGCGTTCAGGCTCCGGTCAGTTTCGTTGGGTATCCAGACTCCGGTTTTTACGTTGAGCGTTCAGGCTCCGGTCAGTTTTATTGGGTATCCAGACTCCGGTTATTACGTTGAGCGTTCAGGCTCCGGTCAGTTTCGTTGTGTATCCAGACTCCAGTTATTACGTTGAGCGTTCAGGCTCCGGTCAGTTTTGTTGGGTATCCAGACTCCGGTTTTTACGTTGAGCGTTCAGGCTCTGGTCAGCTTTGTTGGGTATCCAGACTCCGGTTATTAAGTTGAGCGTTCAGGCTCCGGTCAGTTTCTTTGGGTATCCAGACTCCGGTTATTATGTTGAGCGTTCAGGCTCCGGTCAGTTTCGTTGGGTATCCAGACTCCGGTTATTACATTGAGCGTTCAGGCTCCGGTCAGTTTCGTTGTGTATCCAGTCTCTAGTTATTACGTTGAGCGTTCAGGCTCTGGTAAGTTTCGTTGGGTATCCAGACTCCGGTTTTTACGTTGAGCGTTCAGGCTCCGGTCAGTTTTGTTGGGTATCCAGACTCCAGTTATTATGTTGAGCGTTCAGGCTCCGGTCAGTTTCGTTGGGTATCCAGACTCCGGTTATTATGTTGAGCATTCAGGCTCCGGTCAGTTTCGTTGGGTATCCAGACTCCGGTTATTACAATGAGTGTTTAGGCTCCGGTCAGTTTCGTTTGGTATCCGGACTTCAGTTATTACGTTGAGCATTCAGGCCCCGGTCAGTTGTTTGGGTATCCAGACTCCGATTTTTACGTTGAGCGTTCAGGCTCTGGTCAGTTTTGTTGGGTATCCAGACTCTGGTTTTTACGTTGAGCGTTCAGGCTCCGGTCAGTTTTGTTGGGTATCCAGACTCCGCTTATTACGTTAAGCGTTCAGGCTCCGGTCAGTTTCGTTGGGTATCCAGACTACGGTTTTTACGTTGAGCGTTCAGGCTCCGGTCAGTTTTGTTGGGTATCCAGACTCCGGTTTTTACGTTGAGCGTTCAGGCTCCGGTCAGTTTTGTTGGGTATCCAGACTCCGGTTATTACGTTGAGCGAGCAGGCTCCGGTCAGTTTCGTTGGGTATCCAGACTCCGGTTATTACGTTGAGCGTTCAGGCTCTGGTCAGTTTCGTTTGGTATCTAGACTCCGGTTATTACGTTGAGCGTTCAGGCTCCGTTCAGTTTCGTTGCGTATCCAGACTTCGGTTATTACATTGATGGTTCAGGCTCCAGTCAGTTTCGTTGTGTATCCAGATTCCGGTTATTACGTTGAACGTTCAGGCTCCGGTCAGTTTTGTTGGGTATCCAGACTCCGGTTATTATGTTGAGCGTTCAGGCTCCGGTCAGTTTCGTTGGGTATCCGAACTTCGGTTATTATGTTGAGCATTCAAACTCCGATCAGTTTCGTTGTGTATCCAGATTCGGGTTATTACGTTGAGCGTTCAGGCTCCGGTCAGTTTCGTTGGGTATCCAGACTCCGGTTTTTACGTTGAGCGTTCAGGCTCCGCTCAGTTTTATTGGGTATCCAGACTCCGGTTATTATGTTGAGCATTCAGGCTTTGGTCAGTTTCGTTGTGTATCCAGACTCCAGTTATTACGTTGAGCGTTCAGGCTCCGGTCAGTTTCGTTGGGTATCCAGACTCCGGTTTTTATGTTGAGCGTTCAGGCTCCGGTCAGTTTTGTTGGGTATCCAGACTCCGGTTATTACGTTGAGCGTTCAGGCTCCGGTCAGTTTCGTTGGGTATCCAGACTCCGGTTATTATGTTGAGCGTTCAGGCTCCGGTCAGTTTCGTTGGGTATCCAGACTCCGGTAATTACGTTGAGTGTTTAGGCTCCGGTCAGTTTCGTTCGATATCCAAACTCCGGTTATTACGTTGAGCGTTCAGGCTCCGGTCAGTTTCGTTGGGTATCTAGACTCCGGTTTTTACGTTGAGTGTTCAAGCTCCGGTCAGTTTTATTGGGTATCCAGACTCCGGTTATTACGTTGAGCGTTCAGGCTCCGTTCAGTTTCGTTGTGTATCCAGACTCCAGTTATTACGTTGAGCGTTCAGGCTCCGGTCAGTTTCGTTGGGTATCCAGACTCCGGTTATTACGTTGAGCGTTCAGGCTCCGGTCAGTTTCGTTGAGTATCCAGACTCCGGTTATTATGTTGAGCGTTCGGGCTCCGGTCAGTTTCGTTGGGTATCCAGACTCCGGTTATTATATTGAGTGTTTAGGCTCCGTTCAGTTTCGTTTGGTATCCAGACTTTAGTTATTACGTTGAGCATTCAGGCCCCGGTCAGTTTCGTTGGGTATCCAGACTCCGATTTTTACTTTGAGCGTTCAGGCTCCGGTCAGTTTTGTTGGGTATCCAGACTCTGGTTTTTACGTTGAGCGTTCAGGTTCCGGTCAGTTTTGTTGGGTATCCAGACTCCGGTTATTACGTTAAGCGTTCAGGCTCCGGTCAGTTTCGTTGGGTATCCAGATTCCGTTATTACGTTGAGCGTTCAGGCTCCGGTCAATTTCGTTGGGTATCCAGACTCTGGTTTTTACTTTAAGCGTTCAGGCTCCGGTCAGTTTCGTTGGGTATCCAGACTCCGGTTATTACGTTGAGTGTTTAGGCTCCGGTCAGTTTCGTTCGATATCCAAACTCCGGTTATTACGTTGAGCGTTCAGGCTCCGGTCAGTTTCGTTGGGTATCTAGACTCCGGTTTTTACGTTGAGTGTTCAAGCTCCGGTCAGTTTTATTGGGTATCCAGACTCCGGTTATTACGTTGAGCGTTCAGGCTCCGGTCAGTTTCGTTGTGTATCCAGACTCCAGTTATTACGTTGAGCGTTCAGGCTCCGGTCAGTTTTGTTGGGTATCCAGACTCCGGTTATTACGTTGAGCGTTCAGGCTCCGGTCAGTTTCGTTGAGTATCCAGACTCCGGTTATTATGTTGAGCGTTCGGGCTCCGGTCAGTTTCGTTGGGTATCCAGACTCCGGTTATTACATTGAGTGTTTAGGCTCCGGTCAGTTTCGTTTGGTATCCAGACTTCAGTTATTACGTTGAGCATTCAGGCCCCGGTCAGTTTCGTTGGGTATCCAGACTCCGATTTTTACGTTGAGCGTTCAGGCTCCGGTCAGTTTTGTTGGGTATCCAGACTCTGGTTTTTACGTTGAGCGTTCAGGCTCCGGTCAGTTTTGTTGGGTATCCAGACTCCGGTTATTACGTTAAGCGTTAAGGCTCCAGTCAGTTTCGTTGGGTATCCAGACTCCGGTTATTACGTTGAGCGATCAGGCTCCGGTTAGTTTCGTTGGGTATCCACACTCTGGTTTTTACTTTGAGCGTTCAGGCTCCGGTCAGTTTCGTTGGGTATCCAGACTCCGGTTATTACGATGAGCGTTCAGGCTCCGATCAGTTTCGTTCGGTATCCAGACTCCGGTTATTACGTTTAGCGTTCAGGCTCCGGTCAGTTTCATTGGGTATCCAGACTCCGGTTTTTACGTTGAGCGTTCAGGCTCCGGTCAGTTTTATTGGGTATCCAGACTCCGGTTATTACGTTGAGCGTTCAGGCTCCGGTCAGTTTCGTTGTGTATCCAGACTCCAGTTATTACGTTGAGCGTTCAGGCTCCGGTCAGTTTTGTTGGGTATCCAGACTCCGGTTTTTACGTTGAGCGTTCAGGCTCCGGTCAGTTTTGTTGGGTATCCAGACTCCGGTTATTAAGTTGAGCATTCAGGCTCCGGTCAGTTTCGTTGGGTATCCAGACTCCGGTTATTATGTTGAGCGTTCAGGCTCCGGTCAGTTTCGTTGGGTATCCAGACTTCGGTTATTTAATTGAGCGTTCAGGCTCCGGTCAGTTTCGTTGTGTATCCAGTCTCTAGTTATTACATTGAACGTTCAGGCTCCGGTCAGTTTCGTTGGGTATCCAGACCCCGGTTTTTACGTTGAGCGTTCAGGCTCCGGTCAGTTTTGTTGGGTATCCAGACTCCAGTTATTACGTTGAGCGTTCAGGCTCCGGTCAGTTTCGTTGGGTATCCAGACTCCGGTTATTATGTTGAGCATTCAGGCTCTGGTCAGTTTCGTTGGGTATCCAGACTCCGGTTATTACAATGAGTGTTTAGGCTCCGGTCAGTTTCGTTTGATATCCAGACTTCAGTTATTACGTTGAGCATTCAGGCCCCGGTCAGTTTGTTGGGTATCCAGACTCCGATTTTTACGTTGAGCGTCCAGGCTCCGGTCAGTTTTGTTGGGTATCCAGACTCTGGTTTTTACGTTGAGCGTTCAGGCTCCAGTCAGTTTTGTTGGGTATCCAGACTCCGGTTATTACGTTAAGCGTTCAGGCTCCGGTCAGTTTCGTTGGGTATCCAGACTCCGGTTTTTACGTTGAGCGTTCAGGCTCCGGTCAGTTTTGTTGGGTATACAGACTCCGGTTTTTACGTTGAGCGTTCAGGCTCCGGTCAGTTTTGCTGGGTATCCAGACTCCGGTTATTACGTTGAGCGAGCAGGCTCCGTTCAGTTTCGTTGCGTATCCAGACTTCGGTTATTACATTGATGGTTCAGGCTCCAGTCAGTTTCGTTGTGTATCCAGATTCCGGTTATTACGTTGAACGTTCAGGCTCCGGTCAGTTTTGTTGGGTATCTAGACTCCGGTTATTATGTTGAGCGTTCAGGCTCCGGTCAGTTTCGTTGGGTATCCGAACTTCGGTTATTACGTTGAGCGTTTAAGCTCCGATCAGTTTCGTTGTGTATCCAGATTCCGGTTATTACGTTGAGCGTTCAGGCTCCTGTCAGTTTCGTTGGGTATCCAGACTCCGGTTATTACGTTGAACGTTCAGACTCCGGTCAGTTTCGTTGGGTATCCAGACTCCAGTTTTTACGTTGAGCATTCAGGCTCCGGTCAGTTTTATTGGATATCCAGACTCCGGTTATTACGTTGAGCGTTCAGGCTCCGGTCAGTTTCGTTGTGTATCCAGACTCCAGTTATTACGTTGAGCGTTCAGGCTCCGGTAAGTTTCGTTGGGTATCCAGACTCCGGTTTTTACGTTGAGCGTTCAGGCTCCGGTCAGTTTTGTTGAGTATCCAGACTCCGGTTATTACGTTGAGCGTTCAGGCTCCGGTCAGTTTCATTGTGTATCCAGACTCCAGTTATTATGTTGAGCGTTTAGGCTCCGGTCAGTTTCGTTGGGTATCCAGACTCCGGTTTTTACGTTGAGCGTTCAGGCACCGGTCAGTTTTTTTGGGTATCCAGACTCCGGTTATTACATTGAGCGTTCAGGCTCCGGTCAGTTTCGTTGTGTATCCAGACTCCAGTTATTACGTTGAGCATTCAGGCCCCGGTCAGTTTCGTTGGGTATCCAGACTCCGATTTTTACGTTGAGCGTTCAGGCTCCGGTCAGTTTTGTTGGGTATCCAGACTCTGGTTTTTACGTTGAGCGTTCAGGCTCCGGTCAGTTTTGTTGGTTATCCAGACTCCGGTTATTACGTTAAGCGTTCAGGCTCCGGTCAGTTTCGTTGGGTATCCATATTCCGGTTATTACGTTGAGCGTTCAGGCTCCGGTCAATTTTGTTGGGTATCCAGACTCTGGTTTTTACTTTAAGCGTTCAGGCTCCGGTCAGTTTCGTTGGGTATCCAGACTCCGGTTATTACGTTGAGTGTTCAGGCTCCGGTCAGTTTCGTTCGATATCCAGACTCCGGTTATTACGTTGAGCGTTCAGGCTCCGGTCAGTTTCGTTGGATATCTAGACTCCGGTTTTTACGTTGAGCGTTCAGGCTCCGGTCAGTTTTATTGGGTATCCAGACTCCGGTTATTACGTTGAGCGTTCAGGCTCCGGTCAGTTTCGTTGTGTATCCAGACTCCAGTTATTACGTTGAGTGTTCAGGCTCCGGTCAGTTTCATTGGGTATCCAGACTCCGGTTTTTACGTGAGCGTTCAGGCTCCGGTCAGTTTTGTTGGGTATCCAGACTCCGGTTATTACGTTGAGCGTTCAGGCTCCGGTCAGTTTCGTTGTGTATCCAGACTCCGGTTATTATGTTGAGCGTTCAGGCTCCGGTCAGTTTCGTTGGGTATCCAGACTCCGGTTATTACATTGAGTATTTAGGCTCCGGTCAGTTTCGTTTGGTATCCAGACTTCAGTTATTACGTTGAGCATTCAGGCCCCGGTCAGTTTCGTTGGGTATCCAGACTCCGATTTTTACGTTGAGCGTTCAGGCTCCGGTCAGTTTTGTTGGGTATCCAGACTCTGGTTTTTACGTTGAGCGTTCAGGCTCCGGTCAGTTTTGTTGGGTATCCAGACTCCGGTTATTACGTTAAGCGTTCAGGCTCCGGTCAGTTTCGTTGGCTATCCAGACTCCGGTTTTTACGTTGAGCGTTCAGGCTCCGGTCAGTTTTGTTGGGTATACAGACTCCGGTTTTTACGTTGAGCGTTCAGGCTCCGGTCAGTTTTGCTGGGTATCCAGACTCCGGTTATTACGTTGAGCGAGCAGGCTCCGTTCAGTTTCGTTGCGTATCCAGACTTCGGTTATTACATTGATGGTTCAGGCTCCAGTCAGTTTCGTTGTGTATCCAGATTCCGGTTATTACGTTGAACGTTCAGGCTCCGGTCAGTTTTGTTGGGTATCTAGACTCCGGTTATTATGTTGAGCGTTCAGGCTCCGGTCAGTTTCGTTGGGTATCCGAACTTCGGTTATTACGTTGAGCGTTTAAGCTCCGATCAGTTTCGTTGTGTATCCAGATTTCGGTTATTACGTTGAGCGTTCAGGCTCCTGTCAGTTTCGTTGGGTATCCAGACTCCGGTTATTACGTTGAACGTTCAGACTCCGGTCAGTTTCGTTGGGTATCCAGACTCCAGTTTTTACGTTGAGCATTCAGGCTCCGGTCAGTTTTATTGGATATCCAGACTCCGGTTATTACGTTGAGCGTTCAGGCTCCGGTCAGTTTCGTTGTGTATCCAGACTCCAGTTATTACGTTGAGCGTTCAGGCTCCGGTAAGTTTCGTTGGGTATCCAGACTCCGGTTTTTACGTTGAGCGTTCAGGCTCCGGTCAGTTTTGTTGAGTATCCAGACTCCGGTTATTACGTTGAGCGTTCAGGCTCCGGTCAGTTTCATTGTGTATCCAGACTCCAGTTATTATGTTGAGCGTTTAGGCTCCGGTCAGTTTCGTTGGGTATCCAGACTCCGGTTTTTACGTTGAGCGTTCAGGCACCGGTCAGTTTTTTTGGGTATCCAGACTCTGGTTATTACATTGAGCGTTCAGGCTCCGGTCAGTTTCGTTGTGTATCCAGACTCCAGTTATTACGTTGAGCATTCAGGCCCCGGTCAGTTTCGTTGGGTATCCAGACTCCGATTTTTACGTTGAGCGTTCAGGCTCCGGTCAGTTTTGTTGGGTATCCAGACTCTGGTTTTTACATTGAGCGTTCAGGCTCCGGTCAGTTTTGTTGGTTATCCAGACTCCGGTTATTACGTTAAGCGTTCAGGCTCCGGTCAGTTTCGTTGGGTATCCATATTCCGGTTATTACGTTGAGCGTTCAGGCTCCGGTCAATTTCGTTGGGTATCCAGACTCTGGTTTTTACTTTAAGCGTTCAGGCTCCGGTCAGTTTCGTTGGGTATCCAGACTCCGGTTATTACGTTGAGTGTTCAGGCTCCGGTCAGTTTCGTTCGATATCCAGACTCCGGTTATTACGTTGAGCGTTCAGGCTCCGGTCAGTTTCGTTGGATATCTAGACTCCGGTTTTTACGTTGAGCGTTCAGGCTCCGGTCAGTTTTATTGGGTATCCAGACTCCGGTTATTACGTTGAGCGTTCAGGCTCCGGTCAGTTTCGTTGTGTATCCAGACTCCAGTTATTACGTTGAGTGTTCAGGCTCCGGTCAGTTTCATTGGGTATCCAGACTCCGGTTTTTACGTGAGCGTTCAGGCTCCGGTCAGTTTTGTTGGGTATCCAGACTCCGGTTATTACGTTGAGCGTTCAGGCTCCGGTCAGTTTCGTTGTGTATCCAGACTCCGGTTATTATGTTGAGCGTTCAGGCTCCGGTCAGTTTCGTTGGGTATCCAGACTCCGGTTATTACATTGAGTATTTAGGCTCCGGTCAGTTTCGTTTGGTATCCAGACTTCAGTTATTACGTTGAGCATTCAGGCCCCGGTCAGTTTCGTTGGGTATCCAGACTCCGATTTTTACGTTGAGCGTTCAGGCTCCGGTCAGTTTTGTTGGGTATCCAGACTCTGGTTTTTACGTTGAGCGTTCAGGCTCCGGTCAGTTTTGTTGGGTATCCAGACTCCGGTTATTACGTTAAGCGTTAAGGCTCCGGTCAGTTTCGTTGGGTATCCAGACTCCGGTTATTACGTTGAGCGTTCAGGCTCCGGTTAGTTTCGTTGGGTATCCACACTCTGGTTTTTACTTTGAGCGTTCAGGCTCCGGTCAGTTTCGTTGGGTATCCAGACTCCGGTTATTACGATGAGCGTTCAGGCTCCGATCAGTTTCGTTCGGTATCCAGACTCCGGTTATTACGTTGAGTGTTCAGGCTCCGGTCAGTTTCGTTGGGTATCCAGACTCCGGTTTTTACGTTGAGCGTTCAGGCTCCGGTCAGTTTTATTGGGTATCCAGACTCCGGTTATTACGTTGAGCGTTCAGGCTCTAGTCAGTTTCGTTGTGTATCCAGACTCCTGTTATTACGTTGAGCGTTCAGGCTCCGGTCAGTTTTGTTGGGTATCCAGACTCCGGTTTTTACGTTGAGCGTTCAGGCTCCGGTCAGTTTTGTTGGGTATCCAGACTCCGGTTATTAAGTTGAGCATTCAGGCTCTGGTCAGTTTCGTTGGGTATCCAGACTCCGGTTATTATGTTGAGCGTTCAGGCTCCGGTCAGTTTCGTTGGGTATCCAGACTTCGGTTATTTCATTGAGCGTTCAGGCTCCGGTCAGTTTCGTTGTGTATCCAGTCTCTAGTTATTACATTGAGCGTTCAGGCTCCGGTCAGTTTCGTTGGGTATCCAGACTCCGGTTTTTACGTTGAGCGTTCAGGCTCCGGTCAGTTTTGTTGGGTATCCAGACTCCAGTTATTACGTTGAGCGTTCAGGCTCCGGTCAGTTTCGTTAGGTATCCAGACTCCGGTTATTATGTTGAGCATTCAGGCTCTGGTCAGTTTCGTTGGGTATCCAGACTCCGGTTATTACAATGACTGTTTAGGCTCCGGTCAGTTTCGTTTGGTATCCAGACTTCAGTTATTACGTTGAGCATTCAGGCCCTGGTCAGTTTGTTGGGTATCCAGACTCCGATTTTTACGTTGAGCGTCCAGGCTCCGGTCAGTTTTGTTGGGTATCCAGACTCTGGTTTTTACGTTGAGCGTTCAGGCTCCGGTCAGTTTTGTTGGGTATCCAGACTCCGGTTATTACGTTAAGCGTTCAGGCTCCGGTCAGTTTCGTTGGGTATCCAGACTCCGGTTGTTACGTTGAGCGTTAAGGCTCCGGTTAGTTTTGTTGGGTATACAGACTCCGGTTTTTACGTTGAGCGTTCAGGCTCCGGTCAGTTTTGCTGGGTATCCAGACTCCGGTTATTACGTTGAGCGAGCAGGCTCCGGTCAGTTTCGTTGGGTATCCAGACTCTGGTTCTTACGTTGAGCGTTCAGGCTCTGGTCAGTTTCGTTGGGTATCTAGACTCCGGTTATTACGTTGAGCGTTCAGGCTCCGTTCAGTTTCGTTGCGTATCCAGACTTCGGTTATTACATTGATGGTTCAGGCTCCAGTCAGTTTCGTTGTGTATCCAGATTCCGGTTATTACGTTGAACGTTCAGGCTCCGGTCAGTTTTGTTGGGTATCCAGACTCCGGTTATTATGTTGAGCGTTCAGGCTCCGGTCAGTTTCGTTGGGTATCCGAACTTCGGTTATTACGTTGAGCGTTCAAGCTCCGATCAGTTTCGTTGTGTATCCAGACTCCAGTTATTACGTTGAGCATTCAGGCCCCGGTCAGTTTCGTTGGGTATCCAGACTCCGATTTTTACGTTGAGCGTTCAGGCTCCGGTCAGTTTTGTTGGGTATCCAGACTCTGGTTTTTACGTTGAGCGTTCAGGCTCCGGTCAGTTTTGTTGGTTATCCAGACTCCGGTTATTACGTTAAGCGTTCAGGCTCCGGTCAGTTTCGTTGGGTATCCATATTCCGGTTATTACGTTGAGCGTTCAGGCTCCGGTCAATTTCGTTGGGTATCCAGACTCTGGTTTTTACTTTAAGCGTTCAGGCTCCGGTCAGTTTCGTTGGGTATCCAGACTCCGGTTATTACGTTGAGTGTTCAGGCTCCGGTCAGTTTCGTTCGATATCCAGACTCCGGTTATTACGTTGAGCGTTCAGGCTCCGGTCAGTTTCGTTGGATATCTAGACTCCGGTTTTTACGTTGAGCGTTCAGGCTCCGGTCAGTTTTATTGGGTATCCAGACTCCGGTTATTACGTTGAGCGTTCAGGCTCCGGTCAGTTTCGTTGTGTATCCAGACTCCAGTTATTACGTTGAGTGTTCAGGCTCCGGTCAGTTTCATTGGGTATCCAGACTCCGGTTTTTACGTGAGCGTTCAGGCTCCGGTCAGTTTTGTTGGGTATCCAGACTCCGGTTATTACGTTGAGCGTTCAGGCTCCGGTCAGTTTCGTTGTGTATCCAGACTCCGGTTATTATGTTGAGCGTTCAGGCTCCGGTCAGTTTCGTTGGGTATCCAGACTCCGGTTATTACATTGAGTATTTAGGCTCCGGTCAGTTTCGTTTGGTATCCAGACTTCAGTTATTACGTTGAGCATTCAGGCCCCGGTCAGTTTCGTTGGGTATCCAGACTCCGATTTTTACGTTGAGCGTTCAGGCTCCGGTCAGTTTTGTTGGGTATCCAGACTCTGGTTTTTACGTTGAGCGTTCAGGCTCCGGTCAGTTTTGTTGGGTATCCAGACTCCGGTTATTACGTTAAGCGTTAAGGCTCCGGTCAGTTTCGTTGGGTATCCAGACTCCGGTTATTACGTTGAGCGTTCAGGCTCCGGTTAGTTTCGTTGGGTATCCACACTCTGGTTTTTACTTTGAGCGTTCAGGCTCCGGTCAGTTTCGTTGGGTATCCAGACTCCGGTTATTACGATGAGCGTTCAGGCTCCGATCAGTTTCGTTCGGTATCCAGACTCCGGTTATTACGTTGAGTGTTCAGGCTCCGGTCAGTTTCGTTGGGTATCCAGACTCCGGTTTTTACGTTGAGCGTTCAGGCTCCGGTCAGTTTTATTGGGTATCCAGACTCCGGTTATTACGTTGAGCGTTCAGGCTCTAGTCAGTTTCGTTGTGTATCCAGACTCCTGTTATTACGTTGAGCGTTCAGGCTCCGGTCAGTTTTGTTGGGTATCCAGACTCCGGTTTTTACGTTGAGCGTTCAGGCTCCGGTCAGTTTTGTTGGGTATCCAGACTCCGGTTATTAAGTTGAGCATTCAGGCTCTGGTCAGTTTCGTTGGGTATCCAGACTCCGGTTATTATGTTGAGCGTTCAGGCTCCGGTCAGTTTCGTTGGGTATCCAGACTTCGGTTATTTCATTGAGCGTTCAGGCTCCGGTCAGTTTCGTTGTGTATCCAGTCTCTAGTTATTACATTGAGCGTTCAGGCTCCGGTCAGTTTCGTTGGGTATCCAGACTCCGGTTTTTACGTTGAGCGTTCAGGCTCCGGTCAGTTTTGTTGGGTATCCAGACTCCAGTTATTACGTTGAGCGTTCAGGCTCCGGTCAGTTTCGTTAGGTATCCAGACTCCGGTTATTATGTTGAGCATTCAGGCTCTGGTCAGTTTCGTTGGGTATCCAGACTCCGGTTATTACAATGACTGTTTAGGCTCCGGTCAGTTTCGTTTGGTATCCAGACTTCAGTTATTACGTTGAGCATTCAGGCCCTGGTCAGTTTGTTGGGTATCCAGACTCCGATTTTTACGTTGAGCGTCCAGGCTCCGGTCAGTTTTGTTGGGTATCCAGACTCTGGTTTTTACGTTGAGCGTTCAGGCTCCGGTCAGTTTTGTTGGGTATCCAGACTCCGGTTATTACGTTAAGCGTTCAGGCTCCGGTCAGTTTCGTTGGGTATCCAGACTCCGGTTGTTACGTTGAGCGTTAAGGCTCCGGTTAGTTTTGTTGGGTATACAGACTCCGGTTTTTACGTTGAGCGTTCAGGCTCCGGTCAGTTTTGCTGGGTATCCAGACTCCGGTTATTACGTTGAGCGAGCAGGCTCCGGTCAGTTTCGTTGGGTATCCAGACTCTGGTTCTTACGTTGAGCGTTCAGGCTCTGGTCAGTTTCGTTGGGTATCTAGACTCCGGTTATTACGTTGAGCGTTCAGGCTCCGTTCAGTTTCGTTGCGTATCCAGACTTCGGTTATTACATTGATGGTTCAGGCTCCAGTCAGTTTCGTTGTGTATCCAGATTCCGGTTATTACGTTGAACGTTCAGGCTCCGGTCAGTTTTGTTGGGTATCCAGACTCCGGTTATTATGTTGAGCGTTCAGGCTCCGGTCAGTTTCGTTGGGTATCCGAACTTCGGTTATTACGTTGAGCGTTCAAGCTCCGATCAGTTTCGTTGTGTATCCAGATTCTGGTTATTACGTTGAGCGTTCAGGCTCCTGTCAGTTTTGTTGGGTATCCAGACTCCGGTTATTACGTTGAACGTTCAGGCTCCGGTCAGTTTCGTTGGGTATCCGGACTCCGGTTATTACGTTGAGCGTTCGGGCTCCGGTCAGTTTCGTTGGGTATCCAGACTCCGGTTTTTATGTTGAGCGTTCAGGCTCCGGTCAGTTTTGTTGGGTATCCAGACTCCGGTTTTTACATTGAGCGTTCAGGCTCCGGTCAGTTTTGTTGAGTATCCAGACTCCGGTTATTACGTTGAGCGTTCAGGCTCCGGTCAGTTTCGTTGTGTATCCAGTCTCCAGTTATTATGTTGAGCGTTTAGGCTCCGGTCAGTTTCGTTGTGTATCCAGACTCCGGTTATTACGTTGAGCGTTCAGGCTCCGGTCAGTTTTGTTGGGTATCCAGACCCCTGTTATTATGTTGAGCGTTCAGGCTCCGGTCAGTTTTGTTTGGTATCCAGACTTCGGTTATTACATTGAGTGTTTAGGCTCCGGTCAGTTTCGTTTGGTATCCAGACTTCAGTTATTACGTTGAGCATTCAGGCCCCTGTCTGTTTCGTTGGGTATCCAGACTCCGATTTTTACGTTGAGCGTTCAGGCTCCGGGCAGTTTTGTTGGGTATCCAGACTCTGGTTTTTACGTTGAGCGTTCAGGCTCTGGTCAGTTTTGTTGGGTATCCATACTCCGGTTATTACGTTAAGCGTTCAGGCTCCGGTCAGTTTCGTTGGGTATCCAGACTCCGGTTATTACGTTGAGCTTTAAGGCTCCGGTCAGTTTCGTTGGGTATCCAGACTCTGGTTTTTACTTTGAGCGTTCAGGCCCCGGTCAGTTTCGTTGGGTATCCAAACTCTGATTTTTACGTTGAGCGTTCAGGCTCCGGTCAGTTTTGTTGGGTATCCAGACTCTGGTTTTTACGTTGAGCGTTCAGGCTCCGGTCAGTTTTGTTGGGTATCCAGACTCCGGTTATTACGTTAAGCGTTCAGGCTCCGGTCAGTTTCGTTGGGTATCCAGATTCCGGTTATTACGTTGAGCGTTCAGGCTCCGGTCAATTTCGTTGGGTATCCAGACTCTGGTTTTTACTTTAAGCGTTCAGGCTCCGGTCAGTTTCGTTGGGTATCCAGACTCCAGTTATTACGTTGAGTGTTCAGGCTCCGGTCAGTTTCGTTGTGTATCCAGACTCCAGTTATTACATTGAGCGTTCAGCCTCCGGTTAGTTTCGTTGGGTATCCAGACTCCGGTTTTTACGTTGAGCGTTCAGGCTCCGGTCAGTTTTGTTGGGTATCCAGACTCCGGTTATTACGTTGAGCGTTCAGGCTCCGGTCAGTTTCGTTGGGTATCCAGACCCCTGTTATTATGTTGAGCGTTCAGGCTCCGGTCAGTTTTGTTTGGTATCCAGACTTCGGTTGTTACATTGAGTGTTTAGGCTCCGGTCAGTTTCGTTTGGTATCCAGACTTCAGTTATTACGTTGAGCATTCAGGCCCCTGTCAGTTTCGTTGGGTATCCAGACTCCGATTTTTACGTTGAACGTTCAGGCTCCGGGCAGTTTTGTTGGGTATCCAGACTCCGGTTTTTACGTTGAGCGTTCAGGCTCGGGTCAGTTTTGTTGGGTATCCATACTCCGGTTATTACGTTAAGCGTTCAGGCTCCGGTCAGTTTCGTTGGGTATCCAGACTCCGGTTATTACGTTGAGCGTTCAGGCTCCGGTCAGTTTTGTTGAGTATCCAGACTCCGGTTATTACGTTGAGCGTTCAGGCTCCGGTCAGTTTCGTTGTGTATCCAGTCTCCAGTTATTATGTTGAGCGTTTAGGCTCCGGTCAGTTTCGTTGGGTATCCAGACTCCGGTTTTTACGTTGAGCGTTCAGGCACCGGTCAGTTTTTTTAGGTATCCAGACTCCGGTTATTACATTGAGCGTTCAGGCTCCGGTCAGTTTCGTTGTGTATCCAGACTCCAGTTATTACATTGAGCGTTCAGCCTCCGGTTAGTTTCGTTGGGTATCCAGACTCCGGTTTTTACGTTGAGCGTTCAGGCTCCGGTCAGTTTTGTTGGGTATCCAGACTCCCGTTATTACGTTGAGCGTTCAGGCTCCGGTCAGTTTCGTTGGGTATCCAGACCCCTGTTATTATGTTGAGCGTTCAGGCTCCGGTCAGTTTTGTTTGGTATCCAGACTTCGGTTATTACATTGAGTGTTTAGGCTCCGGTCAGTTTCGTTTGGTATCCAGACTTCAGTTATTACGTTGAGCATTCAGGCCCCTGTCAGTTTCGTTGGGTATCCAGACTCCGATTTTTACGTTGAGCGTTCAGGCTCCGGGCAGTTTTGTTGGGTATCCAGACTCTGGTTTTTACGTTGAGCGTTCAGGCTCTGGTCAGTTTTGTTGGGTATCCATACTCCGGTTATTACGTTAAGCGTTCAGGCTCCGGTCAGTTTCGTTGGGTATCCAGACTCCGGTTATTACGTTGAGCTTTAAGGCTCCGGTCAGTTTCGTTGGGTATCCAGACTCTGGTTTTTACTTTGAGCGTTCAGGCTCCGGTCAGTTTCGTTGGGTATCCAGACTCCAGTTATTACGTTGAGCGTTCAGGCTCCGGTCAGTTTCGTTGGGTATCCGGACTCCGGTTATTATGTTGAGTGTTCGGGCTCCGGTCAGTTTCGTTGGGTATCCAGACTCCGGTTTTTATGTTGAGCGTTCAGGCTCCGGTCAGTTTTGTTGGGTATCCAGACTCCGGTTTTTACGTTGAGCGTTCAGGCTCCGGTCAAATTTGTTGAGTATCCAGATTCCGGTTATTACGTTGAGCGTTCAGGCTCCGGTCAGTTTCGTTGTGTATCCAGTCTCCAGTTATTATGTTGAGCGTTTAGGCTCCGGTCAGTTTCGTTGGGTATCCAGACTCCGGTTTTTACGTTGAGCGTTCAGGCACCGGTCAGTTTTTTTAGGTATCCAGACTCCGGTTATTACATTGAGCGTTCAGGCTCCGGTCAGTTTCGTTGTGTATCCAGACTCCAGTTATTACATTGAGCGTTCAGTCTCCGGTTAGTTTCGTTGGGTATCCAGACTCCGGTTTTTACGTTGAGCGTTCAGGCTCCGGTCAGTTTTGTTGGGTATCCAGACTCCGGTTATTACGTTGAACGTTCAGGCTCCGGTCAGTTTCGTTGGGTATCCAGACCCCTGTTATTATGTTGAGCGTTCAGGCTCCGGTCAGTTTTGTTTGGTATCCAGACTTCGGTTATTACATTGAGTGTTTAGGCTCCGGTCAGTTTCGTTTGGTATCCAGATTTCAGTTATTACGTTGAGCATTCAGGCCCCTGTCAGTTTCGTTGGGTATCCAGACTCCGATTTTTACGTTGAGCGTTCAGGCTCCGGGCAGTTTTGTTGGGTATCCAGACTCTGGTTTTTACGTTGAGCGTTCAGGCTCTGGTCAGTTTTGTTGGGTATCCATACTCCGGTTATTACGTTAAGCGTTCAGGCTCCGGTCAGTTTCGTTGGGTATCCAGACTCCGGTTATTACGTTGAGCTTTAAGGCTCCGGTCAGTTTCGTTGGGTATCCAGACTCTGGTTTTTACTTTGAGCGTTCAGGCTCCGGTCAGTTTCGTTGGGTATCCGGACTCCGGTTATTATGTTGAGTGTTCGGGCTCCGGTCAGTTTCGTTGGGTATCCAGACTCCGGTTTTTATGTTGAGCGTTCAGGCTCCGGTCAGTTTTGTTGGGTATCCAGACTCCGGTTTTTACGTTGAGCGTTCAGGCTCCGGTCAAATTTGTTGAGTATCCAGACTCCGGTTATTACGTTGAGCGTTCAGGCTCCGGTCAGTTTCGTTGTGTATCCAGTCTCCAGTTATTATGTTGAGCGTTTAGGCTCCGGTCAGTTTCGTTGGGTACCCAGACTCCGGTTTTTACGTTGAGCGTTCAAGCACCGGTCAGTTTTTTTGGGTATCCAGACTCCGGTTATTACATTGAGCGTTCAGGCTCCGGTCAGTTTCGTTGTGTATCCAGACTCCAGTTATTACGTTGAGCGTTCAGGCTCCGGTTAGTTTCGTTGGGTATCCAGACTACGGTTTTTACATTGAGCGTTCAGGCTCCGGTCAGTTTTGTTGGGTATCCAGACTCCGGTTATTACGTTGAGCGTTCAGGCTCCGGTCAGTTTCGTTGGGTATCCAGACCCCTGTTATTATGTTGAGCGTTCAGGCTCCGGTCAGTTTTGTTTGGTATCCAGACTTCGGTTATTACATTGAGTGTTTAGGCTCCGGTCAGTTTCGTTTGGTATCCAGACTTCAGTTATTACGTTGAGCATTCAGGCCCCTGTCAGTTTCGTTGAGTATCCAGACTCCGATTTTTACGTTGAGCGTTCAGGCTCCGGGCAGTTTTGTTGGGTATCCAGACTCTGGTTTTTACGTAGAGCGTTCAGGCTCCGGTCAGTTTTGTTGGGTATCCAGACTCCGGTTATTACGTTAAGCGTTCAGGCTCCGGTCAGTTTCGTTGGGTATCCAGACTCCGGTTATTACGTTGAGCTTTCAGGCTCCGGTCAGTTTCGTTGGGTATCCAGACTCTGGTTTTTACTTTGAGCGTTCAGGCTCCGGTCAGTTTCGTTGGGTATCCAGACTCCAGTTATTACGTTGAGCGTTCAGGCTCCGGTCAGTTTCGTTGGGTATCCGGACTCCGGTTATTACGTTGAGCGTTCGGGCTCCGGTCAGTTTCGTTGGGTATCCAGACTCCGGTGTTTATGTTGAGCGTTCAGGCTCCGGTCAGTTTTGTTGGGTATCCAGACTCCGGTTTTTACGTTGAGCGTTTAGGCTCCGGTCAGTTTTGTTGAGTATCCAGACTCCGGTTATTACGTTGAGCGTTCAGGCTCCGGTCAGTTTCGTTGTGTATCCAGTCTCCAGTTATTATGTTGAGCGTTTAGGCTCCGGTCAGTTTCGTTGGGTATCCAGACTCCGGTTTTTACGTTGAGCGTTCAGGCACCGGTCAGTTTTTTTGGGTATCCAGACTCCGGTTATTACATTGAGCGTTCAGGCTCCGGTCAGTTTCGTTGTGTATCCAGACTCCAGTTATTACGTTGAGCGTTCAGGCTCCGGTTAGTTTCGTTGGGTATCCAGACTCCGGTTTTTACGTTGAGCGTTCAGGCTCCGGTCAGTTTTGTTGGGTATCCAGACTCCGGTTATTACGTTGAGCGTTCAGGCTCCAGTCAGTTTCGTTGGGTATCCAGACCCCTGTTATTATGTTGAGCGTTCAGGCTCCGGTCAGTTTTGTTTGGTATCCAGACTTCGGTTATTACATTGAGTGTTTAGGCTCCGGTCAGTTTCGTTTGGTATCCAGACTTCAGTTATTAGGTTGAGTGTTCAGGCTCCGGTCAGTTTCGTTCGATATCCAGACTCCGGTTATTACGTTGAGCGTTCAGGCTCCGGTCAGTTTTGTTGGGTATCCAGACTCCGGTTTTTACGTTGAGCGTTCAGGCTCCGGTCAGTTTTATTGGGTATCCAGACTCCGGTTATTACGTTGAGCGTTCAGGCTCCGGTCAGTTTCGTTGTGTATCCAGACTCCAGTTATTACGTTGAGCGTTCAGGCTCCGGTCAGTTTCGTTGGGTATCCAGACTCCGGTTTTTACGTGAGCGTTCAGGCTCCGGTCAGTTTTGTTGGGTATCCAAACTCCGGTTATTACGTTGAGCGTTCAGGCTCCGGTCAGTTTCGTTGGGTATCCAGACCCCTGTTATTATGTTGAGCGTTCAGGCTCCGGTCAGTTTTGTTTGGTATCCAGACTTCGGTTATTACATTGAGTGTTTAGGCTCCGGTCAGTTTCGTTTGGTATCCAGACTTCCGTTATTACGTTGAGCATTCAGGCCCCGGTGAGTTTCGTTCGGTATCCAGACTCCGATTTTTACGTTGAGCGTTCAGGCTCCGGGCAATTTTGTTGGGTATCCAGACTCTGGTTTTTACGTTGAGCGTTCAGGCTCCGGTCAGTTTTGTTGGGTATCCAGACTCCGGTTATTACGTTAAGCGTTAAGGCTCCGGTCAGTTTAGTTGGGTATCCAGACTCCGGGTATTACGTTGAGCGTTCAGGCTCCGGTTAGTTTCGTTGGGTATCCACACTCTGGTTTTTACTTTGAGCGTTCAGGCTCCGGTCAGTTTCGTTGGGTATCCAGACTCCGGTTATTACGATGAGCGTTCAGGCTCCGATCAGTTTCGTTCGGTATCCAGACTCCGGTTATTACGTTGAGCGTTCAGGCTCCGGTCAGTTTCGTTGGGTATCCAGACTCCGGTTTTTACGTTGAGCGTTCAGGCTCCGGTCAGTTTTGTTGGGTATCCAGACTCCGGTTATTACGTTGAGCGTTCAGGCTCCGGTCAGTTTCGTTGTGTATCCAGACTCCAGTTATTACGTTGAGCGTTCAGGCTCCGGTCAGTTTTGTTGGGTATCCAGACTCCGGTTTTTACGTTGAGCGTTCAGGCTCCGGTCAGTTTTGTTGGGTATCCAGACTCCGGTTATTAAGTTGAGCATTCAGGCTCCGGTCAGTTTCATTGGGTATCCAGACTCCGGTTATTATGTTGAGCGTTCAGGCTCAGGTCAGTTTCGTTGTGTATCCAGACTTCGGTTATTTCAATGAGCGTTCAGGCTCCGGTCAGTTTCGTTGTGTATCCAGTCTCTAGTTATTACATTGAGCGTTCAGGCTCCGGTCAGTTTCGTTGGGTATCCAGACTCCGGTTTTTACGTTGAGCGTTCAGGCTCCGGTCAGTTTTGTTGGGTATCCAGACTCTAGTTATTACGTTGAGCGTTCAGGCTCCGGTCAGTTTCGTTGGGTATCCAGACTCCGGTTATTATGTTGAGCATTCAGGCTCTGGTCAGTTTCGTTGGGTATCCAGACTCCGGTTATTACAATGAGTGTTTAGGCTCCGGTCAGTTTCGTTTGGTATCCAGACTTCAGTTATTACGTTGAGCATTCAGGCCCCGGTCAGTTTGTTGGGTATCCAGACTCCGATTTTTACGTTGAGCGTCCAGGCTCCGGTCAGTTTTGTTGGGTATCCAGACTCTGGTTTTTACGTTGAGCGTTCAGGCTCCGGTCAGTTTTGTTGGGTATCCAGACTCCGGTTATTACGTTAAGCGTTCAGGCTCCGGTCAGTTTCGTTGGGTATCCAGACTCCGGTTTTTACGTTGAGCGTTCAGGCTCCGGTCAGTTTTGTTGGGTATACAGACTCCGATTTTTACGTTGAGCGTTCAGGCTCCGGTCAGTTTTGCTGGGTATCCAGACTCCGGTTATTACGTTTAGCGAGCAGGCTCCGGTCAGTTTCGTTGGGTATCCAGACTCTGGTTCTTACGTTGAGCGTTCAGGCTCTGGTCAGTTTCGTTGGGTATCTAGACTCCGGTTATTACGTTGAGCGTTCAGGCTCCGTTCAGTTTCGTTGCGTATCCAGACTTCGGTTATTACATTGATGGTTCAGGCTCTAGTCAGTTTCGTTGTGTATCCAGATTCCGGTTATTACGTTGAACGTTCAGGCTCCGGTCAGTTTTGTTGGGTATCCAGACTCCGGTTATTATGTTGAGCGTTCAGGCTCCGGTCAATTTCGTTGGGTATCCGAACTTCGGTTATTACGTTGAGCGTTCAAGCTCCGATCAGTTTCGTTGTGTATCCAGATTCCGGTTATTACGTTGAGCGTTCAGGCTCCTGTCAGTTTCGTTGGGTATCCAGACTCCGGTTATTACGTTGAACGTTCAGACTCCGGTCAATTTCGTTGGGTATCCAGACTCCAGTTTTTACGTTGAGCGTTCAGGCTCCGGTCAGTTTTGTTGGGTATCCAGACTCCGGTTATTACGTCGAGCGTTCAGGCTCCGGTCAGTTTCGTTGTGTATCCAGACTCCAGTTATTACGTTGAGCGTTCAGGCTCCGGTAAGTTTCGTTGGGTATCCAGACTCCGGTTTTTACGTTGAGCGTTCAGGCTCCGGTCAGTTTTGTTGAGTATCCAGACTCCGGTTATTACGTTGAGCATTCAGGCTCCGGTCAGTTTCATTGTGTATCCAGACTCCAGTTATTATGTTGAGCGTTTAGGCTCCAGTCAGTTTCGTTGGGTATCCAGACTCCGGTTTTTACGTTGAGCGTTCAGGCACCGGTCATTTTTTTTGGGTATCCAGACTCTGGTTATTACATTGAGCGTTCAGGCTCCGGTCAGTTTCGTTGTGTATCCAGACTCCAGTTATTACGTTGAGCGTTCAGCCTCCGGTTAGTTTCGTTGGGTATCCAGACTCCGGTTATTACGTTGAGCATTCAGGCTCCGGTCAGTTTTGTTGGGTATCCAGACTCCGGTTATTACGTTGAGCGTTCAGGCTCCGGTCAGTTTCGTTGGGTATCCAGACCCCTGTTATTATGTTGAGCGTTCAGGCTCGGGTCAGTTTTATTTGGTATCCAGACTTCGGTTATTACATTGAGTGTTTAGGCTCCGGTCAGTTTCGCTTGGTATCCAGACTTTAGTTATTACGTTGAGCATTCAGGCCCCTGTCAGTTTCGTTGGGTATCTAGACTCCGATTTTTACGTTGAGCGTTCAGGCTCCGGGCAGTTTTGTTGGGTATCCAGACTCTGGTTTTTACATTGAGCGTTCAGGCTCTGGTCAGTTTTGTTGGGTATCCAGACTCCGGTTATTACGTTAAGCGTTCAGGCTCCGGTCAGTTTCGTTGGGTATCCAGACTCCGGTTATTACGTTGAGCTTTCAGGCTCCGGTCAGTTTCGTTGGGTATCCAGACTCCGATTTTTACGTTGAGCGTTCAGGCTCCGGTCAGTTTTGCTGGGTATCCAGACTCCGGTTATTACGTTTAGCGAGCAGGCTCCGGTCAGTTTCGTTGGGTATCTAGACTCTGGTTCTTACGTTGAGCGTTCAGGCTCTGGTCAGTTTCGTTGGGTATCTAGACTCCGGTTATTACGTTGAGCGTTCAGGCTCCGTTCAGTTTCGTTGCGTATCCAGACTTCGGTTATTACATTGATGGTTCAGGCTCTAGTCAGTTTCGTTGTGTATCCAGATTCCGGTTATTACGTTGAACGTTCAGGCTCCGGTCAGTTTTGTTGGGTATCCAGACTCCGGTTATTATGTTGAGTGTTCAGGCTCCGGTCAATTTCGTTGGGTATCCGAACTTCGGTTATTACGTTGAGCGTTCAAGCTCCGATCAGTTTCGTTGTGTATCCAGATTCCGGTTATTACGTTGAGCGTTCAGGCTCCTGTCAGTTTCGTTGGGTATCCAGACTCCGGTTATTACGTTGAACGTTCAGACTCCGGTCAATTTCGTTGGGTATCCAGACTCCAGTTTTTACGTTGAGCGTTCAGGCTCCGGTCAGTTTTGTTGGGTATCCAGACTCCGGTTATTACGTTGAGCGTTCAGGCTCCGGTCAGTTTCGTTGTGTATCCAGACTCCAGTTATTACGTTGAGCGTTCAGGCTCCGGTAAGTTTCGTTGGGTATCCAGACTCCGGTTTTTACGTTGAGCGTTCAGGCTCCGGTCAGTTTTGTTGAGTATCCAGACTCCGGTTATTACGTTGAGCATTCAGGCTCCGGTCAGTTTCATTGTGTATCCAGACTCCAGTTATTATGTTGAGCGTTTAGGCTCCAGTCAGTTTCGTTGGGTATCCAGACTCCGGTTTTTACGTTGAGCGTTCAGGCACCGGTCATTTTTTTTGGGTATCCAGACTCTGGTTATTACATTGAGCGTTCAGGCTCCGGTCAGTTTCGTTGTGTATCCAGACTCCAGTTATTACGTTGAGCGTTCAGCCTCCGGTTAGTTTCGTTGGGTATCCAGACTCCGGTTATTACGTTGAGCATTCAGGCTCCGGTCAGTTTTGTTGGGTATCCAGACTCCGGTTATTACGTTGAGCGTTCAGGCTCCGGTCAGTTTCGTTGGGTATCCAGACCCCTGTTATTATGTTGAGCGTTCAGGCTCGGGTCAGTTTTATTTGGTATCCAGACTTCGGTTATTACATTGAGTGTTTAGGCTCCGGTCAGTTTCGCTTGGTATCCAGACTTTAGTTATTACGTTGAGCATTCAGGCCCCTGTCAGTTTCGTTGGGTATCTAGACTCCGATTTTTACGTTGAGCGTTCAGGCTCCGGGCAGTTTTGTTGGGTATCCAGACTCTGGTTTTTACATTGAGCGTTCAGGCTCTGGTCAGTTTTGTTGGGTATCCAGACTCCGGTTATTACGTTAAGCGTTCAGGCTCCGGTCAGTTTCGTTGGGTATCCAGACTCCGGTTATTACGTTGAGCTTTCAGGCTCCGGTCAGTTTCGTTGGGTATCCAGACTCTGGTTTTTACTTTGAGCGTTCAGGCTCCGGTCAGTTTCGTTGGGTATCCAGACTCCAGTTATTACGTTGAGCGTTCAGGCTCCGGTCAGTTTCGTTGGGTATCCGGACTTCGGTTATTACGTTGAGCGTTCGGGCTCCGGTCAGTTTCGTTGGGTATCCAGACTCCGGTTTTTATGTTGAGCGTTCAGGCTCCGGTCAGTTTTGTTGGGTATCCAGACTCCGGTTATTATGTTGAGCGTTCAGGCTCCGGTCAGTTTCGTTGGGTATCCGAACTTCGGTTATTACGTTGAGCGTTCAAGCTCCGATCAGTTTCGTTGTGTATCCAGATTCCGGTTATTACGTTGAGCGTTCAGGCTCCTGTCAGTTTCGTTGGGTATCCAGACTCTGGTTATTACGTTGAACGTTCAGACTCCGGTCAGTTTCGTTGGGTATCCAGACTCTAGTTTTTACGTTGAGCGTTCAGGCTCCGGTCAGTTTTATTGGGTATCCAGACTCCGGTTATTACGTTGAGCGTTCAGGCTCCGGTCAGTTTCGTTGTGTATCCAGACTCCATTTATTACGTTGAGCGTTCAGGCTCCGGTAAGTTTCGTTGGGTATCCAGACTCCGGTTTTTACGTTGAGCGTTCAGGCTCCGGTCAGTTTTGTTGAGTATCCAGACTCCGGTTATTACGTTGAGCGTTCAGGCTCCAGTCAGTTTCGTTGTGAATCCAGACTCCATTTATTATGTTGAGCGTTTAGGCTCCGGTCAGTTTCGTTGGGTATCCAGACTCTGGTTTTTACGTTGAGCATTCAGGCTCTGGTCAGTTTCATTGGGTATCCAGACTCCGGTTATTACAATGAGTGTTTAGGCTCCGGTCAGTTTCGTTTGGTATCCAGACTTCAGTTATTACGTTGAGCATTCAGGCCCCGGTCAGTTTGTTGGGTATCCAGACTCCGATTTTTACGTTGAGCGTCCAGGCTCTGGTCAGTTTTGTTGGGTATCCAGACTCTGGTTTTTACGTTGAGCGTTCAGGCTCCGGTCAGTTTTGTTGGGTATCCGGACTCCGGTTATTACGTTAAGCATTCAGGCTCCGGTCAGTTTCGTTGGGTATCCAGACTCCGGTTTTTATGTTGAGCGTTCAGGCTCCGGTCAGTTTCGTTGGGTATCCGAACTTCGGTTATTACATTGAGCGTTCAAGCTCCGATCAGTTTCGTTGTGTATCCAGATTTCGGTTATTACGTTGAGCGTTCAGGCTCCTGTCAGTTTCGTTGGGTATCCAGACTCCGGTTATTACGTTGAACGTTCAGACTCCGGTCAGTTTCGTTGGGTATCCAGACTCCAGTTTTTACGTTGAGCGTTCAGGCTCCGGTCAGTTTTATTGGGTATCCAGACTCCGGTTATTACGTTGAGCGTTCAGGCTCCGGTCAGTTTCGTTGTGTATCCAGACTCCATTTATTACGTTGAGCGTTCAGGCTCCGGTAAGTTTCGTTGGGTATCCAGACTTCGGTTTTTACGTTGAGCGTTCAGGCTCCGGTCAGTTTTGTTGAGTATCCAGACTCCGGTTATTACGTTGAGCGTTCAGGCTCCGGTCAGTTTCGTTGTGTATCCAGACTCCAGTTATTATGTTGAGCGTTTAGGCGCCGGTCAGTTACGTTGGGTATCCAGACTCCGATTTTTACGTTGAGCATTCAGGCTCTGGTCAGTTTCGTTGGGTATCCAGACTCCGGTTATTACAATGAGTGTTTAGGCTCCGGTCAGTTTCGTTTGGTATCCAGACTTCAGTTATTACGTTGAGCATTCAGGCCCTGGTCAGTTTGTTGGGTATCCAGACTCCGATTTTTACGTTGAGCGTCCAGGCTCCGGTCAGTTTTGTTGGGTATCCAGACTCTGGTTTTTACGTTGAGCGTTCAGGCTCCGGTCAGTTTTGTTGGGTATCCAGACTCCGGTTATTACGTTACGCGTTCAGGCTCCGGTCAGTTTCGTTGGGCATCCAGACTCCGGTTTTTACGTTGAGCGTTCAGGCACCGGTCAGTTTTTTTGGGTATCCAGACTCCGGTTATTACATTGAGCGTTCAGGCTCCGGTCAGTTTCGTTGTGTATCCAGACTCCAGTTATTACGTTGAGCGTTCAGCCTCCGGTTAGTTTCGTTGGGTATCCAGACTCCGGTTTTTACATTGAGCGTTCAGGCTCCGGTCAGTTTTGTTGGGTATCCAGACTCCGGTTATTACGTTGAGCGTTCAGGCTCCGGTCAGTTTCGTTGGGTATCCAGACCCCTGTTATTATGTTGAGCGTTCAGGCTCCGGTCAGTTTTGTTTGGTATCCAGACTTCGGTTATTACATTGAGTGTTTAGGCTCCGGTCAGTTTCGTTTGGTATCCAGACTTCAGTTATTACGTTGAGCATTCAGGCCCCTGTCAGTTTCGTTGGGTATCTAGACTCCGATTTTTACGTTGAGCGTTCAGGCTCCGGGCAGTTTTGTTGGGTATCCAGACTCCGGTTATTACGTTAAGCGTTCAGGCTCTGGTCAGTTTCGTTGGGTATCCAGACTCCGGTTATTACGTTGAGCTTTCAGGCTCCGGTCAGTTTCGTTGGGTATCCAGACTCTGGTTTTTACTTTGAGCGTTCAGGCTTCGGTCAGTTTTGTTGGGTATCCAGACTCCGGTTATTACGTTAAGCGTTCAGGCTCTGGTCAGTTTCGTTGGGTATCCAGACTCCGGTTATTACGTTGAGCTTTCAGGCTCCGGTCAGTTTCGTTGGGTATCCAGACTTTGGTTTTTACTTTTAGCGTTCAGGCTCCGGTCAGTTTTGTTGGGTATCCAGACTCCAGTTATTACGTTGAGCGTTCAGGCTCCGGTCAGTTTCGTTGGGTATCCGGACTCCGGTTATTACGTTTAGCGTTCGGGCTCCGGTCAGTTTCGTTGGGTATCCAGACTCCGGTTTTTATGTTGAGCGTTCAGGCTCCGGTCAGTTTTGTTGGGTATCCAGACTCCGGTTATTATGTTGAGCGTTTAGGCTCCGGTCAGTTTCGTTGGGTATCCGAACTTCGGTTATTACGTTGAGCGTTCAAGCTCCGATCAGTTTCGTTGTGTATCCAGATTCCGGTTATTACGTTGAGCGTTCAGGCTCCTGTCAGTTTCGTTGGGTATCCAGACTCCGGTTATTACGTTGAACGTTCAGACTCCGGTCAGTTTCGTTGGGTATCCAGACTCCAGTTTTTACGTTGAGCGTTCAGGCTCCGGTCAGTTTTATTGGGTATCCAGACTCCGGTTATTACGTTGAGCGTTCAGGCTCCGGTCAGTTTCGTTGTGTATCCAGACTCCATTTATTACGTTGAGCGTTCAGGCTCCGGTAAGTTTCGTTGGGTATCCAGACTCCGGTTTTTACGTTGAGCGTTCAGGCTCCGGTCAGTTTTGTTGAGTATCCAGACTTCGGTTATTACGTTGAGTGTTCAGGCTCCGTTCAGTTTCGTTGTGTATCCAGACTCCAGTTATTATGTTGAGCGTTTAGGCTCCGATAAGTTTCGTTGGGTATCCAGACTCCGGTTTTTACGTTGAGCGTTCAGGCTCCGGTCATTTTTATTGGGTATCCAGACTCCGGTTATTACGTTGAGCGTTCAGGCTCCGGTCAGTTTCGTTGTGTATCCAGACTCCAGTTATTACGTTGAGCGTTCAGGCTCCGGTCAGTTTCGTTGGGTATCCAGACTCCGGTTTTTACGTGAGCGTTCAGGATCCGGTCAGTTTTGTTGGGTATCCAGACTCCGGTTATTACGTTGAGCTTTCAGGCTCCGGTCAGTTTCGTTGGGTATCCAGACCCCTGTTATTATGTTGAGCGTTCAGGCTCTGGTCAGTTTTGTTTGGTATCCAGACTTCGGTTATTACATTGAGTGTTTAGGCTCCGGTCAGTTTCGTTTGGTATCCAGACTTCAGTTATTACGTTGAGCATTCAGGCCCTGGTCAGTTTCGTTGGGTATCCAGACTCCGATTTTTACGTTGAGCGTCCAGGCTCCGGTCAGTTTTGTTGGGTATCCAGACTCTGGTTTTTACGTTGAGCGTTCAGGCTCCGGTCAGTTTTGTTGGGTATCCAGACTCCGGTTATTACGTTAAGCGTTCAGGCTCCGGTCAGTTTCGTTGGGTATCCAGACTCCGGTTTTTACGTTGAGCGTTCAGGCACCGGTCAGTTTTTTTGGGTATCCAGACTCCGGTTATTACATTGAGCGTTCAGGCTCCGGTCAGTTTCGTTGTGTATCCAGACTCCAGTTATTACGTTGAGCGTTCAGCCTCCGGTTAGTTTCGTTGGGTATCCAGACTCCGGTTTTTACATTGAGCGTTCAGGCTCCGGTCAGTTTTGTTGGGTATCCAGACTCCGGTTATTACGTTGAGCGTTCAGGCTCCGGTCAGTTTCGTTGGGTATCCAGACCCCTGTTATTATGTTGAGCGTTCAGGCTCCGGTCAGTTTTGTTTGGTATCCAGACTTCGGTTATTACATTGAGTGTTTAGGCTCCGGTCAGTTTCGTTTGGTATCCAGACTTCAGTTATTACGTTGAGCATTCAGGCCCCTGTCAGTTTCGTTGGGTATCTAGACTCCGATTTTTACGTTGAGCGTTCAGGCTCCGGGCAGTTTTGTTGGGTATCCAGACTCCGGTTATTACGTTAAGCGTTCAGGCTCTGGTCAGTTTCGTTGGGTATCCAGACTCCGGTTATTACGTTGAGCTTTCAGGCTCCGGTCAGTTTCGTTGGGTATCCAGACTCTGGTTTTTACTTTGAGCGTTCAGGCTTCGGTCAGTTTTGTTGGGTATCCAGACTCCGGTTATTACGTTAAGCGTTCAGGCTCTGGTCAGTTTCGTTGAGTATCCAGACTCCGGTTATTACGTTGAGCTTTCAGGCTCCGGTCAGTTTCGTTGGGTATCCAGACTCTGGTTTTTACTTTTAGCGTTCAGGCTCCGGTCAGTTTCGTTGGGTATCCAGACTCCAGTTATTACGTTGAGCGTTCAGGCTCCGGTCAGTTTCGTTGGGTATCCGGACTCCGGTTATTACGTTGAGCGTTCGGGCTCCGGTCAGTTTCGTTGGGTATCCAGACTCCGGTTTTTATGTTGAGCGTTCAGGCTCCGGTCAGTTTTGTTGGGTATCCAGACTCCGGTTATTATGTTGAGCGTTTAGGCTCCGGTCAGTTTCGTTGGGTATCCGAACTTCGGTTATTACGTTGAGCGTTCAAGCTCCGATCAGTTTCGTTGTGTATCCAGATTCCGGTTATTACGTTGAGCGTTCAGGCTCCTGTCAGTTTCGTTGGGTATCCAGACTCCGGTTATTACGTTGAACGTTCAGACTCCGGTCAGTTTCGTTGGGTATCCAGACTCCAGTTTTTACGTTGAGCGTTCAGGCTCCGGTCAGTTTTATTGGGTATCCAGACTCCGGTTATTACGTTGAGCGTTCAGGCTCCGGTCAGTTTCGTTGTGTATCCAGACTCCATTTATTACGTTGAGCGTTCAGGCTCCGGTAAGTTTCGTTGGGTATCCAGACTCCGGTTTTTACGTTGAGCGTTCAGGCTCCGGTCAGTTTTGTTGAGTATCCAGACTTCGGTTATTACGTTGAGTGTTCAGGCTCCGTTCAGTTTCGTTGTGTATCTAGACTCCAGTTATTATGTTGAGCGTTTAGGCTCCGATAAGTTTCGTTGGGTATCCAGACTCCGGTTTTTACGTTGAGCGTTCAGGCACCGGTCAGTTTTTTTGGGTATCCAGACTCCGATTATTACATTGAGCGTTCAGGCTCCCGTCAATTTCGTTGTGTATCCAGACTCCAGTTATTACGTTGAGCGTTCAGGCTCCGGTCAGTTTCGTTGGGTATCCGGACTCCGGTTATTACGTTGAGCGTTCGGGCTCCGGTCAGTTTCGTTGGGTATCCAGACTCCGGTTTTTATGTTGAGCGTTCAGGCTCCGGTCAGTTTTGTTGGGTATCCAGACTCCGGTTATTATGTTGAGCGTTTAGGCTCCGGTCAGTTTCGTTGGGTATCCGAACTTCGGTTATTACGTTGAGCGTTCAAGCTCCGATCAGTTTCGTTGTGTATCCAGATTCCGGTTATTACGTTGAGCGTTCAGGCTCCTGTCAGTTTCGTTGGGTATCCAGACTCCGGTTATTACGTTGAACGTTCAGACTCCGGTCAGTTTCGTTGGGTATCCAGACTCCAGTTTTTACGTTGAGCGTTCAGGCTCCGGTCAGTTTTATTGGGTATCCAGACTCCGGTTATTACGTTGAGCGTTCAGGCTTCGGTCAGTTTCGTTGTGTATCCAGACTCCATTTATTACGTTGAGCGTTCAGGCTCCGGTAAGTTTCGTTGGGTATCCAGACTCCGGTTTTTACGTTGAGCGTTCAGGCTCCGGTCAGTTTTGTTGAGTATCCAGACTTCGGTTATTACGTTGAGTGTTCAGGCTCCGTTCAGTTTCGTTGTGTATCCAGACTCCAGTTATTATGTTGAGCGTTTAGGCTCCGATAAGTTTCGTTGGGTATCCAGACTCCGGTTTTTACGTTGAGCGTTCAGGCTCCGGTCATTTTTATTGGGTATCCAGACTCCGGTTATTACGTTGAGCGTTCAGGCTCCGGTCAGTTTCGTTGTGTATCCAGACTCCAGTTATTACGTTGAGCGTTCAGGCTCCGGTCAGTTTCGTTGGGTATCCAGACTCCGGTTTTTACGTGAGCGTTCAGGATCCGGTCAGTTTTGTTGGGTATCCAGACTCCGGTTATTACGTTGAGCTTTCAGGCTCCGGTCAGTTTCGTTGGGTATCCAGACCCCTGTTATTATGTTGAGCGTTCAGGCTCCGGTCAGTTTTGTTTGGTATCCAGACTTCGGTTATTACATTGAGTGTTTAGGCTCCGGTCAGTTTCGTTTGGTATCCAGACTTCAGTTATTACGTTGAGCATTCAGGCCCCTGTCAGTTTCGTTGGGTATCCAGACTCCGATTTTTACGTTGAGCGTCCAGGCTCGGGTCAGTTTTGTTGGGTATCCAGACTCTGGTTTTTACGTTGAGCGTTCAGGCTCCGGTCAGTTTTGTTGGGTATCCAGACTCCGGTTATTACGTTAAGCGTTCAGGCTCCGGTCAGTTTCGTTGGGTATCCAGACTCCGGTTTTTACGTTGAGCGTTCAGGCACCGGTCAGTTTTTTTGGGTATCCAGACTCCGGTTATTACATTGAGTGTTCAGGCTCCGGTCAGTTTCGTTGTGTATCCAGACTCCAGTTATTACGTTGAGCGTTCAGCCTCCGGTTAGTTTCGTTGGGTATCCAGACTCCGGTTTTTACATTGAGCGTTCAGGCTCCGGTCAGTTTTGTTGGGTATCCAGACTCCGGTTATTACGTTGAGCGTTCAGGCTCCGGTCAGTTTCGTTGGGTATCCAGACCCCTGTTATTATGTTGAGCGTTCAGGCTCCGGTCAGTTTTGTTTGGTATCCAGACTTCGGTTATTACATTGAGTGTTTAGGCTCCGGTCAGTTTCGTTTGGTATCCAGACTTCAGTTATTACGTTGAGCATTCAGGCCCCTGTCAGTTTCGTTGGGTATCTAGACTCCGATTTTTACGTTGAGCGTTCAGGCTCCGGGCAGTTTTGTTGGGTATCCAGACTCCGGTTATTACGTTAAGCGTTCAGGCTCTGGTCAGTTTCGTTGGGTATCCAGACTCCGGTTATTACGTTGAGCTTTCAGGCTCCGGTCAGTTTCGTTGGGTATCCAGACTCTGGTTTTTACTTTGAGCGTTCAGGCTTCGGTCAGTTTTGTTGGGTATCCAGACTCCGGTTATTACGTTAAGCGTTCAGGCTCTGGTCAGTTTCGTTGAGTATCCAGACTCCGGTTATTACGTTGAGCTTTCAGGCTCCGGTCAGTTTCGTTGGGTATCCAGACTCTGGTTTTTACTTTTAGCGTTCAGGCTCCGGTCAGTTTCGTTGGGTATCCAGACTCCAGTTATTACGTTGAGCGTTCAGGCTCCGGTCAGTTTCGTTGGGTATCCGGACTCCGGTTATTACGTTGAGCGTTCGGGCTCCGGTCAGTTTCGTTGGGTATCCAGACTCCGGTTTTTATGTTGAGCGTTCAGGCTCCGGTCAGTTTTGTTGGGTATCCAGACTCCGGTTATTATGTTGAGCGTTTAGGCTCCGGTCAGTTTCGTTGGGTATCCGAACTTCGGTTATTACGTTGAGCGTTCAAGCTCCGATCAGTTTCGTTGTGTATCCAGATTCCGGTTATTACGTTGAGCGTTCAGGCTCCTGTCAGTTTCGTTGGGTATCCAGACTCCGGTTATTACGTTGAACGTTCAGACTCCGGTCAGTTTCGTTGGGTATCCAGACTCCAGTTTTTACGTTGAGCGTTCAGGCTCCGGTCAGTTTTATTGGGTATCCAGACTCCGGTTATTACGTTGAGCGTTCAGGCTCCGGTCAGTTTCGTTGTGTATCCAGACTCCATTAATTACGTTGAGCGTTCAGGCTCCGGTAAGTTTCGTTGGGTATCCAGACTCCGGTTTTTACGTTGAGCGTTCAGGCTCCGGTCAGTTTTGTTGAGTATCCAGACTTCGGTTATTACGTTGAGTGTTCAGGCTCCGTTCAGTTTCGTTGTGTATCCAGACTCCAGTTATTATGTTGAGCGTTTAGGCTCCGATAAGTTTCGTTGGGTATCCAGACTCCGGTTTTTACGTTGAGCGTTCAGGCACCGGTCAGTTTTTTTGGGTATCCAGACTCCGGTTATTACATTGAGCGTTCAGGCTCCGGTCAGTTTCGTTGGGTATCCAGACTCCAGTTATTACGTTGAGCGTTCAGGCTCCGGTCAGTTTCGTTGGGTATCCGGACTCCGGTTATTACGTTGAGCGTTCGGGCTCCGGTCAGTTTCGTTGGGTATCCAGACTCCGGTTTTTATGTTGAGCGTTCAGGCTCCGGTCAGTTTTGTTGGGTATCCAGACTCCGGTTATTATGTTGAGTGTTTAGGCTCCGGTCAGTTTCGTTGGGTATCCGAACTTCGGTTATTACGTTGAGCGTTCAAGCTCCGATCAGTTTCGTTGTGTATCCAGATTCCGGTTATTACGTTGAGCGTTCAGGCTCCTGTCAGTTTCGTTGGGTATCCAGACTCCGGTTATTACGTTAAACGTTCAGACTCCGGTCAGTTTCGTTGGGTATCCAGACTCCAGTTTTTACGTTGAGCGTTCAGGCTCCGGTCAGTTTTATTGGGTATCCAGACTCCGGTTATTACGTTGAGCGTTCAGGCTCCGGTCAGTTTCGTTGTGTATCCAGACTCCATTTATTACGTTGAGCGTTCAGGCTCCGGTAAGTTTCGTTGGGTATCCAGACTCCGGTTTTTACGTTGAGCGTTCAGGCTCCGGTCAGTTTTGTTGAGTATCCAGACTTCGGTTATTACGTTGAGTGTTCAGGCTCCGTTCAGTTTCGTTGTGTATCCAGACTCCAGTTATTATGTTGAGCGTTTAGGCTCCGATAAGTTTCGTTGGGTATCCAGACTCCGGTTTTTACGTTGAGCGTTCAGGCTCCGGTCATTTTTATTGGGTATCCAGACTCCGGTTATTACGTTGAGCGTTCAGGCTCCGGTCAGTTTCGTTGTGTATCCAGACTCCAGTTATTACGTTAAGCGTTCAGGCTCCGGTCAGTTTCGTTGGGTATCCAGACTCCGGTTTTTACGTGAGCGTTCAGGATCCGGTCAGTTTTGTTGGGTATCCAGACTCCGGTTATTACGTTGAGCTTTCAGGCTCCGGTCAGTTTCGTTGGGTATCCAGACCCCTGTTATTATGTTGAGCGTTCAGGCTCCGGTCAGTTTTGTTTGGTATCCAGACTTCGGTTATTACATTGAGTGTTTAGGCTCCGGTCAGTTTCGTTTGGTATCCAGACTTCAGTTATTACGTTGAGCATTCAGGCCCCTGTCAGTTTCGTTGGGTATCCAGACTCCGATTTTTACGTTGAGCGTTCAGGCTCCGGGCAATTTTGTTGGGTATCCAGACTCTGGGTTTTCGTTGAGCGTTCAGGCTCCGGTCATTTTTGTTGGGTATCCAGACTCCGGTTATTACGTTAAGCGTTCAGGCTTCGGTTAGTTTCGTTGGGTATCCAGACTCCGGTTATTACGTTGAGCTTTCAGGCTCCGGTAAGTTTCGTTGGGTATCCAGACTCTGGTTTTTACTTTGAGCGTTCAGGCTCCGGTCAGTTTTGTTGGGTATCCAGACTCCAGTTATTACTTTGAGCGTTCAGGCTCCGGTCAGTTTCGTTGGGTATCCGGACTCCGGTTATTACGTTGAGCGTTCGGGCTCCGGCAGTTTCGTTGGGTATCCAGACTCCGGTTTTTATGTTGAGCGTTCAGGCTCCGGTCAGTTTTGTTGGGTATCCAGACTCCGGTTTTTACGTTGAGCGTTCAAGCTCCGGTCAGTTTTGTTGAGTATCCAGACTCCGGTTATTACGTTGAGCGTTCAGGCTCCGGTCAGTTTCGTTGTGTATCCAGTCTCCAGTTATTATGTTGAGCGTTTACGCTCCGGTCAGTTTCGTTGGGTATCCAGACTCCGGTTTTTACGTTGAGCGTTCAGGCACCGGTCAGTTTTTTTGGGTATCCAGACTCTGGTTATTACATTGAGCGTTCAGGCTCCGGTCAGTTTCGTTTGGTATCCAGACTTCAGTAATTACGTTGAGTGTTCAGGCTCCGGTCAGTTTCGTTCGATATCCAGACTCCGGTTATTACGTTGAGCATTCAGGCTCCGGTCAGTTTCGTTGGGTATCCAGACTCCGGTTTTTACGTTGAGCGTTCAGGCTCTGGTCAGTTTTATTGGGTATCCAGACTCCGGTTATTACGTTGAGCGTTCAGGCTCCGGTCAGTTTCATTGTGTATCCAGACTCCAGTTATTACGTTGAGCGTTCAGGCTCCGGTCAGTTTCGTTGGGTATCCAGACTCCGGTTTTTACGTGAGCGTTCAGGATCCGGTCAGTTTTGTTGGGTATCCAGACTCCGATTATTACGTTGAGCGTTCAGGCTCCGATCAGTTTCGTTGGGTATCCAGACCCCTGTTATTATGTTGAGCGTTCAGGCTCCGGTCAGTTTTGTTTGGTATCCAGACTTCGGTTATTACATTGAGTGTTTAGGCTCCGGTCAGTTTCGTTTGGTATCCAGACTTCAGTTATTACGTTGAGCATTCAGGCCCCTGTCAGTTTCGTTGGGTATCTAGACTCCGATTTTTACGTTGAGCGTTCAGGCTCCGGGCAATTTTGTTGGGTATCCAGACTCTGGTTTTTACGTTGAGCGTTCAGGCTCCGGTCAGTTTTGTTGGGTATCCAGACTTCGGTTATTACGTTAAGCGTTCAGGCTCCGGTCAGTTTCGTTGCGTATCCAGACTCCGGTTATTACGTTGAGCTTTCAGGCTCCGGTCAGTTTCGTTTGGTATCCAGACTCTGGTTTTTACTTTGAGCGTTCAGGCTCCGGTCAGTTTCGTTGGGTATCCAGACTCCAGTTATTACGTTGAGCGTTCAGGCTCCGGTCAGTTTCGTTGGGTATCCGGACTCCGGTTATTACGTTGAGCGTTCGGGCTCCGGTCAGTTTCGTTGGGTATCCAGACTCCAGTTTTTATGTTGAGCGTTCAGGCTCCGGTCAGTTTTGTTGGGTATCCAGACTCCGGTTATTATGTTGAGCGTTCAGGCTCCGGTCAGTTTTGTTGGGTATCCGAATTTCGGTTATTACGTTGAGCGTTCAAGCTCCGATCAGTTTCGTTGTGTATCCAGATTCCAGTTATTACGTTGAGCGTTCAGGCTACGGTTAGTTTCGTTGGGTATCCAGACTCCGGTTTTTACTTTGAGCGTTCAGGCTCCGGTCAGTTTTGTTGGGTATCCAGACTCCGGTTATTACGTTGAGCGTTCAGGCTCCGGTCAGTTTCGTTGGGTATCCAGACCCTTGTTATTATGTTGAGCGTTCAGGCTCCGGTCAGTTTTGTTTGGTATCCAGACTTCGGTTAGTACATTGAGTGTTTAGGCTCCGGTCAGTTTCGTTTGGTATCCAGACTTCAGTTATTACGTTGAGTGTTCAGGCTCCGGTCAGTTCGTTCGATATCCAGACTCCGGTTATTACGTTGAGCGTTTAGGCTCCGGTCAGTTTCGTTGGGTATCCAGACTCCGGTTTTTACGTTGAGCGTTCAGGCTCCGGTCAGTTTCGTTGGGTATCCAGACTCCGGTTTTTACGTGAGCGTTCAGGATCCGGTCAGTTTTGTTGGGTATCCAGACTCCGGTTATTACGTTGAGCGTTCAGGCTCCGGTCAGTTTCGTTGGGTATCCAGACCCCTGTTATTATGTTGAGCGTTCAGGCTCCGGTCAGTTTTGTTTGGTATCCAGACTTCGGTTATTACATTGAGTGTTTAGGCTCCGGTCAGTTTCGTTTGGTATCCAGACTTCAGTTATCACGTTGAGCATTCAGGCCCCTGTCAGTTTCGTTGGGTATCCATACTCCGATTTTTACGTTGAGCGTTCAGGCTCCGGGCAGTTTTGTTGGGTATCCAGACTCTGGTTTTTACGTTGAGTGTTCAGGCTCCGGTCAGTTTTGTTGGGTATCCAGACTCCGGTTATTACGTTAAGCGTTCAGGCTCCGGTCAGTTTCGTTGGGTATCCAGACTCCGGTTATTACCTTGAGCTTTCAGGCTCCGGTCAGTTTCGTTGGGTATCCAGACTCTGGTTTTTACTTTGAGCGTTCAGGCTCCGGTCAGTTTCGTTGGGTATCCAGACTCCAGTTATTACGTTGAGCGTTCAGGCTCCGGTCAGTTTCGTTGGGTATCCGGACTCCGGTTATTACGTTGAGCGTTCGGACTCCGGTCAGTTTCGTTGGGTATCCAGACTCCGGTTTTTATGTTGAGCGTTCAGGCTCCGGTCAGTTTTGTTGGGTATCCAGACTCCGGTTTTTACGTTGAGCGTTCAGGCTCCGGTCAGTTTTGTTGAGTATCCAGACTCCGGTTATTACGTTGAGCGTTCAGGCTCCGGTCAGTTTCGTTGTGTATCGAGTCTCCAGTTATTATGTTGAGCGTTTAGGCTCCGGTCAGTTTCGTTGGGTATCCAGACTCCGGTTTTTACGTTGAGCGTTCAGGCACCGGTCAGTTTTTTTGGGTATCCAGGCTCCGGTTATTACATTGAGCGTTCAGGCTCCGGTCAGTTTCGTTGTGTATCCAGACTCCAGTTATTACGTTGAGCGTTCAGGCTCCGGTTAGTTTCGTTGGGTATCCAGACTCCGGTTTTTACATTGAGCGTTCAGGCTCCGGTCAGTTTTGTTGGGTATCCAGACTCCGGTTATTACGTTGAGCGTTCAGGCTCCGGTTAGTTTCGTTGGGTATCCAGACCCCTGTTATTATGTTGAGCGTTCAGGCTCCGGTCAATTTTGTTTGGTATCCAGACTTCGGTTATTACATTGAGCATTCAGGCCCCTGTCAGTTTCGTTGGGTATCCAGACTCCGATTTTTACGTTGAGCGTTCAGGCTCCGGGCAATTTTGTTGGGTATCCAGACTCTGGTTTTTACGTTGAGCGTTCAGGCTCCGGTCAGTTTTGTTGGGTATCCAGACTTCGGTTATTACGTTAAGCGTTCAGGCTCCGGTCAGTTTCGTTGGGTATCCAGACTCCGGTTATTACGTTGAGCTTTCAGGCTCCGGTCAGTTTCGTTGGGTCTCCAGACTCTGGTTTTTACTTTGAGCGTTCAGGCTCCGGTCAGTTTCGTTGGGTATCCAGACTCCAGTTATTACGTTGAGCGTTCAGGCTCCGGTCAGTTTCGTTGGGTATCCGGACTCCGGTTATTACGTTGAGCGTTCGGGCTCCGGTCAGTTTCGTTGGGTATCCAGACTCCGGTTTTTATGTTGAGCGTTCAGGCTTCGGTCAGTTTTGTTGGGTATCCAGACTCCGGTTATTATGTTGAGCGTTCAGGCTCCGGTCAGTTTCGTTGGGTATCCGAACTTCGGTTATTACGCTGAGCGTTCAAGCTCCGATCAGTTTCGTTGTGTATCCAGATTCCGGTTATTTCGTTGAGCGTTCAGGCTCTTGTCAGTTTCGTTGGGTATCCAGACTCCGGTTATTACGTTGAACGTTCAGACTCCGGTCACTTTCGTTGGGTATCCAGACTCCAGTTTTTACGTTGAGCGTTCAGGCTCCGGTCAGTTTTATTGGGTATCCAGACTCCGGTTATTACGTTGAGCGTTCAGGCTCCGGTAAGTTTCGTTGGGTATCCAGACTCCGGTTTTTACGTTGAGCGTTCAGGCTCCGGTCAGTTTTGTTGAGTATCCAGACTCCGGTTATTACGTTGAGCGTTCAGGCTCCGGTCAGTTTCGTTGTGTATCCAGACTCCAATTATTATGTTGAGCGTTTAGGCTCCGGTCAGTTTCGTTGGGTATCCAGACTCCGGTTTTTACGTTGAGCGTTCAGGCACCGATCAGTTTTTTTGGGTATCCAGACTCCGGTTATTACATTGAGCGTTCAGGCTCCGGTCAGTTTCGTTGTGTATCCAGACTCCAGTTATTACGTTGAGCGTTCAGGCTCCGGTTAGTTTCGTTGGGTATCCAGACTCCGGTTTTTACGTTGAGCGTTCAGGCTCCAGTCAGTTTTGTTGGGTATCCAGACTCCGGTTATTACGTTGAGCGTTCAGGCTCCGGTCAGTTTCGTTGGGTAACCAGACCCCTGTTATTATGTTGAGCGTTCAGGCTCCGGTCAGTTTTGTTTGGTATCCAGACTTCGGTTATTACATTGAGTGTTTAGGCTCCGGTCAGTTTCGTTTGGTATCCAGACTTCAGTTATTACGTTGAGTGTTCAGGCTCCGGTCAGTTTCGTTCGATATCCAGACTCCGGTTATTACGTTGAGCGTTCAGGCTCCGGTCAGTTTCGTTGGGTATCCAGACTCCGGTTTTTACGTTGAGCGTTCAGGCTCCGGTCAGTTTTATTGGGTATCCAGACTCCGGTTATTACGTTGAGCGTTCAGGCTCCGGTCAGTTTCGTTGTGTATCCAGACTCCAGTTATTACGTTGAGCGTTCAGGCTCCGGTCAGTTTCGTTGGGTATCCAGACTCCGGTTTTTACGTGAGCGTTCAGGATCCGGTCAGTTTTGTTGGGTATCCAGACTCCGGTTATTACGTTGAGCGTTCAGGCTCTGGTCAGTTTCGTTGGGTATCCGGACTCTGGTTATTACGTTGAGCGTTCGGGCTCCGACCAGTTTCGTTGGGTATCCAGACTCCGGTTTTTATGTTGAGCGTTCAGGCTCCGGTCAGTTTTCTTGGGTATCCAGACTCCGGTTATTATGTTGAGCGTTCAGGCTACGGTCAGTTTCGTTGGGTATCCGAACTTCGGTTATTACGTTGAGCGTTCAAGCTCCGATCAGTTTTGTTGTGTATCCAGATTCCGGTTATTACGTTGAGCGTTCAGGCTCTTGTCAGTTTCGTTGGGTATCCAGACTCCGGTTATTACGTTGAACGTTCAGACTCCGGTCAGTTTCGTTGGGTATCCAGACTCCAGTTTTTACGTTGAGCGTTCAGGCTCCGGTCAGTTTTATTGGGTATCCAGACTCCGGTTATTACGTTGAGCGTTTAGGCTCCGGTCAGTTTCGTTGTGTATCCAGACTCCAGTTATTACGTTGAGCGTTTAGGCTCCGGTAAGTTTCGTTGGATATCCAGACTCCAGTTTTTACGTTGAGCGTTCAGGCTCCGGTCAGTTTTGTTGAGTATCCAGACTCCGGTTATTACGTTGAGCGTTCAGGCTCCGGTCAGTTTCGTTGTGTATCCAGACTCCAGTTATTATGTTGAGCGTTTAGGCTCCGATAAGTTTCGTTGGGTATCCAGACTCCGGTTTTTACGTTGAGCGTTCAGGCTCCGGTCATTTTTATTGGGTATCCAGACTCCGGTTATTACGTTGAGCGTTCAGACTCCGGTCAGTTTCGTTGTGTATCCAGACTCCAGTTATTACGTTAAGCGTTCAGGCTCCGGTCAGTTTCGTTGGGTATCCAGACTCCGGTTTTTACGTGAGCGTTCAGGATCCGGTCAGTTTTGTTGGGTATCCAGACTCCGGTTATTACGTTGAGCTTTCAGGCTCCGGTCAGTTTCGTTGGGTATCCAGACCCCTGTTATTATGTTGAGCGTTCAGGCTCCGGTCAGTTTTGTTTGGTATCCAGACTTCGGTTATTACATTGAGTGTTTAGGCTCCGGTCAGTTTCGTTTGGTATCCAGACTTCAGTTATTACGTTGAGCATTCAGGCCCCTGTCAGTTTCGTTGGGTATCCAGACTCCGATTTTTACGTTGAGCGTTCAGGCTCCGGGCAATTTTGTTGGGTATCCAGACTCTGGGTTTTCGTTGAGCGTTCAGGCTCCGGTCATTTTTGTTGGGTATCCAGACTCCGGTTATTACGTTAAGCGTTCAGGCTTCGGTTAGTTTCGTTGGGTATCCAGACTCCGGTTATTACGTTGAGCTTTCAGGCTCCGGTAAGTTTCGTTGGGTATCCAGACTCTGGTTTTTACTTTGAGCGTTCAGGCTCCGGTCAGTTTTGTTGGGTATCCAGACTCCAGTTATTACTTTGAGCGTTCAGGCTCCGGTCAGTTTCGTTGGGTATCCGGACTCCGGTTATTACGTTGAGCGTTCGGGCTCCGGCAGTTTCGTTGGGTATCCAGACTCCGGTTTTTATGTTGAGCGTTCAGGCTCCGGTCAGTTTTGTTGGGTATCCAGACTCCGGTTTTTACGTTGAGCGTTCAAGCTCCGGTCAGTTTTGTTGAGTATCCAGACTCCGGTTATTACGTTGAGCGTTCAGGCTCCGGTCAGTTTCGTTGTGTATCCAGTCTCCAGTTATTATGTTGAGCGTTTACGCTCCGGTCAGTTTCGTTGGGTATCCAGACTCCGGTTTTTACGTTGAGCGTTCAGGCACCGGTCAGTTTTTTTGGGTATCCAGACTCTGGTTATTACATTGAGCGTTCAGGCTCCGGTCAGTTTCGTTTGGTATCCAGACTTCAGTAATTACGTTGAGTGTTCAGGCTCCGGTCAGTTTCGTTCGATATCCAGACTCCGGTTATTACGTTGAGCATTCAGGCTCCGGTCAGTTTCGTTGGGTATCCAGACTCCGGTTTTTACGTTGAGCGTTCAGGCTCTGGTCAGTTTTATTGGGTATCCAGACTCCGGTTATTACGTTGAGCGTTCAGGCTCCGGTCAGTTTCATTGTGTATCCAGACTCCAGTTATTACGTTGAGCGTTCAGGCTCCGGTCAGTTTCGTTGGGTATCCAGACTCCGGTTTTTACGTGAGCGTTCAGGATCCGGTCAGTTTTGTTGGGTATCCAGACTCCGATTATTACGTTGAGCGTTCAGGCTCCGATCAGTTTCGTTGGGTATCCAGACCCCTGTTATTATGTTGAGCGTTCAGGCTCCGGTCAGTTTTGTTTGGTATCCAGACTTCGGTTATTACATTGAGTGTTTAGGCTCCGGTCAGTTTCGTTTGGTATCCAGACTTCAGTTATTACGTTGAGCATTCAGGCCCCTGTCAGTTTCGTTGGGTATCTAGACTCCGATTTTTACGTTGAGCGTTCAGGCTCCGGGCAATTTTGTTGGGTATCCAGACTCTGGTTTTTACGTTGAGCGTTCAGGCTCCGGTCAGTTTTGTTGGGTATCCAGACTTCGGTTATTACGTTAAGCGTTCAGGCTCCGGTCAGTTTCGTTGCGTATCCAGACTCCGGTTATTACGTTGAGCTTTCAGGCTCCGGTCAGTTTCGTTTGGTATCCAGACTCTGGTTTTTACTTTGAGCGTTCAGGCTCCGGTCAGTTTCGTTGGGTATCCAGACTCCAGTTATTACGTTGAGCGTTCAGGCTCCGGTCAGTTTCGTTGGGTATCCGGACTCCGGTTATTACGTTGAGCGTTCGGGCTCCGGTCAGTTTCGTTGGGTATCCAGACTCCAGTTTTTATGTTGAGCGTTCAGGCTCCGGTCAGTTTTGTTGGGTATCCAGACTCCGGTTATTATGTTGAGCGTTCAGGCTCCGGTCAGTTTTGTTGGGTATCCGAATTTCGGTTATTACGTTGAGCGTTCAAGCTCCGATCAGTTTCGTTGTGTATCCAGATTCCAGTTATTACGTTGAGCGTTCAGGCTACGGTTAGTTTCGTTGGGTATCCAGACTCCGGTTTTTACTTTGAGCGTTCAGGCTCCGGTCAGTTTTGTTGGGTATCCAGACTCCGGTTATTACGTTGAGCGTTCAGGCTCCGGTCAGTTTCGTTGGGTATCCAGACCCTTGTTATTATGTTGAGCGTTCAGGCTCCGGTCAGTTTTGTTTGGTATCCAGACTTCGGTTAGTACATTGAGTGTTTAGGCTCCGGTCAGTTTCGTTTGGTATCCAGACTTCAGTTATTACGTTGAGCATTCAGGCCCCTGTCTGTTTCGTTGGGTTTGAGTAGGCAGACCAGTTATTGTGTTGATTGTCATCTTGATATGTTTGTTGATAGTTTTCAGAAGGCACGTATGGTTGATGACCTTCATTAATATCGTGGTCCAGCTGAGTCTCATCAGCGGTTTCTTGTGCCTCTCCTGCATTGTCACCTTGATTGTCTTCATCTTCACTTGAGCTTCCTTCTGCTTCTTCATCTTCTCCACCCTCTGACTCATCAGCACTTTCTTCACTCGAGGAGGCAGCTGCAGCCATGGTTGAGCGCCGATAAAATCTGTACTTTTTGAGCGACTGATCCCACACATATCCCATCATAGCAAAGACCTTTGAACTGAACTCTTTATCGGAAGAAATTGGAGTATACGGAAAAGACGGGTAATTGATACCTGCAGAGTTTAAAGCTTCCTGAATGAATGAGCCATAGGCGAGCGCGGTGCCTCGTTTGGAGTCTCTTAGTTCATACATCCGGCTTTTTGTATTTTACCAATATGCAACAAACAGCAGATTTTTGTATTTTACCATATTCAGAGGTACATGCTATGCAAAAATGATGTCATGACATATAAGAAAAAAAAAATATCTATATACATATGCAGTAGATGTCATACAAATTTAGCGTAGTATAAGCGATATGATTTGAGATCAACAGGATTATCAAACAAAGAGAGAGAGAAAGAACAATATCACCTTGATGCCTGATTTGCTTGATACACAACATACTTATACTTACACGAATATCAAATTGTTAGAAGTACAACAGCATGATTATTTGAATGAAATAAGATAACATCAGCAAATATTATTCCCGTTCCGAAATGTCGAGGATGCCAAGTTCTCGGCGGATATGAAAGAAAGGTTCCGTTGCTAGCGGCTTTGTGAAAATGTCCGCTAGTTGGTTTTTAGTGTCAACGTGTTCAAATACAACATCACCTTTCTCAACATGGTCCCTAAGAAAATGGTGTCGAATTTCTATATGTTTAGTGCGAGAGTGTAATACGGGATTTTTGGTAAGGTTAATAGCGCTAGTGTTGTCACATAGGATAGGAATACGTTCAAGTTTAAGATTGAAATCTAGTAGTTGTTGCTTAATCCACAGAATTTGAGCACAACAACTACCAGCGGCAACGTATTCCGCCTCGGCCGTTGATAAAGCAACTGAAACTTGTTTCTTGCTATGCCAACTAACCAAGGAGTTTGAAAACAAATGACATGTACCACTAGTGCTTTTCCTATCCGATTTGCACCCGGCAAAGTCGGAATCGGAGTAACCTACCAACGAGCAATCACTACCCTTAGAATACCACAATCCATACTTCGGGGTACCTGACAGGTAGCGAAGAATTCGTTTAACAGCTTTTAGGTGGGATTCTTTGGGACATGATTGGTATCGTGCACACATGCACACACTAAACATAATATCAGGACGTGACGCAGTAAGATAGAGAAGTGAACCAATCATACCTCTATATCGTTTTACCTCTACGTCCTTGCCATTTTCATCTTTATCCAAATTTACGCATGTAGGCATTGGGGTGTCTATGGCCTTGGATTTTGCCATGTCAAATCTCTTGATCAAGTCCAAACAATATTTTGTTTGGCTCACGAATGTCCCTTCTTGGAGTTGTTTAATTTGCAGGCCGAGGAAGTATGTGAGCTCCCCCATCATACTCATCTCGAATTCGCCCTGCATGAGGTCAGAAAACTCTCTCACGAGATTCATGTTAGTGGATCCAAATATAATATCGTCAACATAGATTTGCACCAAAATCAAGTGCTTTCCTTGACGTTTAATGAAGAGTGTAGTGTCAACCTTTCCTCGTGAGTACCCCTGATTAAGTAAAAACTTACTTAGTCGCTCATACCAAGCTCTAGGAGCTTGTTTGAGACCATATAAAGCTCTTTTTAACTTGTAAACATGTTCAGGGTATTCATGAGATTCAAAACCGGGAGGTTGAGACACATATACTTCTTCATTTATGTGACCGTTAAGGAACGCACTTTTAACATCCATTTGAAATAACTTAAAATCCTTTGCACATGCAAAGGCGAGTAAAAGGCGTATAGCCTCGAGTCGGGCAACCGGCGCATAAGTTTCCTCATAGTCGATGCCTTCCTCTTGGTTATACCCTTGAGCGACCAATCTCGCTTTATTACGGGTTATTACCCCGTTTTCGTCCAACTTGTTCCTAAACACCCATCGGGTGCCGATTACTCGATGGCCTCGCGGAGGAGGGACAAGGTCCCATACCTCGTTTCTTTTAAACTGATTTAGTTCCTCTTGCATCGATAAAAACCAGTGCTCATCGAGTAGGGCCTCTTTGGGGTTTTTAGGCTCTATTTGTGAAACGAAAGCGAAGTGATAACAAAAGTTACTTAGCTTAGATCGAGTGGTGACTCCCTTTGTGATGTCTCCGAGAATATTGTCAATTGGATGATCTTTACACGACTTCCAAGCTTGAGGGAGATCATCGTTTGTAGGCGGATGAGCTTCCTCAGTTACCTCATGGTGTGCATCCTTATCCTCCTCAATTTTGACTCTATCGGGTTGATCAATCCCCGTTTCGCCACCTTTGAGTATGTCTTCTGTGGATGTACCTGCACCATGAACAACACTATCCTTTCCGACATTTCTCGGATAGGACTCATCAAACGTAACGTGCACAGACTCTTCAACAGCTAGTAATCTTTTATTATAAATCCTATATGCTTTACTTGATTGCGAGTACCCTAGAAAAATGCCTTCATCGGCTTTTGAATCAAACTTGCCCAAGTTTTCCTTTCCATTGTTTAATACAAAGCACTTGCATCCAAAAACATGAAGGTGAGAAACATTAGGCTTTCGCCCTTTTAAAAGTTCATACGGAGTTTTGTTTAGAATGGGGCGGATGAGTACCCTATTCAAAACATAACATGCCGTACTAATGGCGTCGGCCCAAAAGTATTTTGGTAAACCACTATCATTAATCATTGTTCTTCCCAATTCTTCTAAAATTCTGTTTTTACGCTCCACAACCCCATTTTGTTGAGGAGTTCGTGGAGCCGAGAAGTTATGATCGATGCCATGGTTACCGCAATATTCTTCAAATAAATGATTTTCAAATTCACCTCCGTGGTCACTTCTTATTGACACAATGTTTGTATTTAACTTATTTTGGGAGAGCTTGGCAAATCTCTCAAAAGCGGCAAACGTGTCACTTTTACTCACTAAGAAGATGGTCCAACAGAACCTAGAAAAGTCGTCCACTATTACGAATCCGTAATAGTTTCCTCCTAGACTTTTGATCCTAGACGGCCCAAACAAGTCCATATGAAGTAGTTCAAGAGGTCTCGTTGTTGAAATAATCTTTTTGGATTTAAAGGAGATCCTCGTTTGTTTTCCTTTTTGACAAGCATCACAAAGGTGATCCTTGGTGAACTTAATTTTGGGAAGTCCTAGTACTAGATCTTTTGAGACAATCTTATTGAGTAAGTCAAAATTGACATGCGCTAAGCGCCTATGCCATAGCCATGAGTCTTCACTCATAGATATGAGACATTGATCGCTTGTTGGGGATACCACATTCAAGTCAAGCATATACACATTGTTTACTCTAAAACCAATAAACACATTCTTCTTATCACTTTCATGCACAATTTTGCAGCAATCTTTTGAAAAGGAAACATTGTAACCTTTGTCGCATAATTGGCTAATGCTAAGGAGATTATGTTTAAGGTTTTCGACAAGCAACACATCGGAAATTGTAGTAGAGGAGGGATTACCTATACTACCTTTACCTAGTATCGCTCCGCGGTTGTTATCACCGTATGTTACATACCCTTTCTTCTTAGCCACGAAGTCTATGAATAAGGATATGTCTCCAGACATGTGCCTTGAGCACCCACTATCAAGAACCCATCTTCTCTCGGTGGACTCGACACATTTCACCTGTCAAAATATAACTTAGAAAAGGGAGGTACCCAATGGCATATTGGGTCCTAATGGGTTAGCGACAAGACGGTTGCGTTTGGGCAACCATTGGTAGATGCCTTTAGGAACAAGAAATCTCCTAAATCGACATTTACCAATGGAGTGGCCTTTCTTGCAACAGTAAAAGCATACAAAGTCGACATTAGAATCACTTTCACTTGCTTGATCCCTAATTACATATGCATATTTTTGATATGGGTTTATCATACTTTTTCTAAAATCCTTTTTATCGATTGCAAATGTAATTTTAGGTTCAAGTGCCTTGTCTAATTTGGCCTTAAGGTTTCTAACCTCACCTTGCCAAATATGACAAGTATCACAACCAAAGTTGAAAGGATTACTATTGTCCTTACAATCCGATTCATTATCTTTCACAATGGAAGCCTTAAGGTCCTCTAATTTCTTTTCGGACTCTAAGACTTTGTGCTCTAAATATGTAAAAATTCTTCTATTAGAAGCAAGTTTCTTAAAGGCTTCAGTTGCTTCCTTGTGTAAAACATCGAATGCGGTTTGTAATTCGGAATGAGACATATTAGATGACATATTATATCTAGAGTGACGTACCTGTTTCTTTTTCTTTTTCTGATTTGCGGAGAGACATAGATTCACGGACTCTTCTTCATCACTAGAGCTTTCATTAGAGGAGGAAGAATCACTGTCGCTTTCCCACGCGATGTACGCCCTCCTAGGCTTTGATGCTCTCTTATGTGACTTCGATTGTTCCTTTTCTTTTCCCTTGTTGTTCATTGGACAGTCCGGTTTGTAGTGACCGGGCTTTCCACATTTATAGCACGTTCCTCTAGTCTTTTTGCCTTTTTGATTGTCATCTTTGGAGAACCTTGATTGCCTTCGGAAATTTACCAGGTTCTTCTCCGAATGTTGGATGCCGTTCTTTCTCACGTACCGGTTATACCGTTTAACGAACAGCCCCATGTCCTCATTTATGTCTTCTTCTTCGTCGTCGCTTGAAGAATAATCACTTTGCTCTTTTGCTTTAGACTTCGAGGAAGAAGCCTTAAGAGCTATGGACTTTTTTTCACTCATCTTTACTTTGTCCTTCTTTTCTTTCCTTTCATGTTGGTCAAGACTCAAGAGTACCTGTTCATGCTCTTGTAGTTTGCCAAACAATGTAGTCAGGTCTAATACCGTAAGATCATTTGCCTCTTTGATGGCGGTCACTTTCGGCTGCCATTCCCTGCTAAGACATCTCAAAACTTTATTAGTAGCAAGATCATTGGAAATAGGTCTTCCTAGTGAATGTAATCTGTTTATGAGATGAGTAAATCTCTTTTGCATGTCAGCAATGGTTTCCCCTTGCTCCATGAAAAAAAGATCAAACTCTTGTATAAGAGTGTTGATTCGAGCCAACTTAACATCGTTTGTCCCCTCATGGGCAATTTGTAGTGCATCCCACATAGTCTTAGCCGTAGGGCAATGGGATACACGGTAGTATTCATCTACACCTAATGAGGAGATTAGAATGTTCTTAGCTTTCCAATCGTAATTATACTTTCGCTCATCGTCGTCGGTCCATTGTGCTTCGGGCTTTGGCACAACTTCGTTATTCTCATTTGTCATGGTTATTTCAATCGGACCATTGAGAATAACGTTCCATATCTTTCTATCTATGGAATTAATGTGCACCCGCATACAGTCTTTCCAATAGCTATAATTTTCACCGTTAAAAACGGGAGCTCTATTGTACGCCCCTTTTGGTTCGTTAGCCATTATTCTATCAATGTTGTATTTGAAGCACCGAAGAACCGGAGCTCTTGATACCACTTGTTAGACTAAGGCACGGATCTAGAAGGGGGGGTTGAATAGATCCCTTTTAAAAATTTGAGTGGCGCTACCAATAAAATTGGTTTTCAAAATTGTTTTCAAATGCGGAAGCGGCCTTGGAAAATATAGTCTAAAACGAACAACTATTGGAGAGCCGGATATGCGTCAAGCAGATGAATTTAAGACGATAACGGATAGTAAATCACTACACACTTTTATGCAAAACTCAGATGTGATTCACTCGTACTATTTCCTTATTCCAATGATAAAAAATTACACCAAAACTAGCAGCAAAATTAAGGCAATTTTAGTTCAGCACTTTTGTCGAACAGTTGGTGTGCACAAAACTAGCAGCAAAATTAAGGCAATTTTAGTTCAGCACTTTTGTCGAACAGTTGGTGTGCACAAATACCTTAAATGATATTTGTGTTGAATGAGTGATTGAAAAAGCCTTAGTACAGTATTTCTATTGTACTTAGTAGTTAAAAAACAGTGTTTCACCAACTCACTCAATCAATACTACAATTTGACAAAATCACTTATTCTAGAATCACTTAATTTTTAAGCTGTAATTGAAAATGCAGAAAATAAAGGAACACAAGATTTGATGAGGCAGTTCCCCCAGTCGTCCTCGCGTTGGGGTACGTCTGCCCTCAATTCTACAATGAGAATTGAGATATGTATTGAATAGATATCACCTGTTTGGTAGAACAGTTATACACAAGAATCGATAGACAATTGATACAAACAATCTTAATGTTGCTGATAATTTCTACCACTTCTTGCCCCTTGATTCAAGATGAATCAAGTCCTCCAATTTGATGTGAATGACCTCCGATTGCAGCCACCTTATTGACAACTCTTCCGTTGATCAAACCTTCGGCACGGCTGATCTTAGACACACCCAAATTGAACCCGGAACGTCTTCAACCTTTCAACGCCCTAGCTACTAGATTGATCAACCTTCCGCTAATCAATCACCTTCGCACTCGCTTGATTGTTGAACCGACGATTCCGTAACAAAAGCCTTCAAAACCTGTAGTCTTGATAGGTAAAACCTCAAAGGTTTTCTCCCAAGAAACACCTGCACCAGCTTCCACTCGAACCGGATCTTCAATCACGCGTTCGAACCTTATCACCGTCGAGCAAACCACAAACCGCAGCAAAAAATTGATTATCTGTAATTTGAGGATTTGTGAGTTGATTGAACGATGAAGATGAAGAACACTGATGCACCTCTTTCACGTTTCTTGACCTGAACACTTTCTCACAATGCTTTCAAAAATGTTCTTGTTAAAATTGAAAAGACAGCTATTTATAGTAATATACAAAACAGACAGTTGACAGATCAATGAAACATAGCAGAATTTCTGTTTCTGCGCGCGAACGGTCGACCATAGGGTCGGCGTGCGCTGAGCCGTGTGACACTCAAACTGTCATGCGCCGAGTCAGCGGTCGACGCATGATCTTCATGCGCTGAGCCGTCTGATTCTTAAACCTGCATGCGCCAAGTTAACGGTCGACGCATGACCTTCATGCGCTGACCCGTGTGAACTGAATGAAACTGTGTGCTGACGGTATGGTCGGCTCATGGTTCAAAAATCTGCAAAAACATAAATTTCTACAGCTTTTTGTGCATTACGTCATTGTAAAAATTGAATCATAAGTAGCGTGAATGATTTAAACGAAAGAAGGATATCTCTTAGCAAGTTGTCATCATCAAAAACCAGAGGCACGCTTGTGTTGGTAGATACTTTGCCTTCACATTCTCCCCCTTTTTGATGATGGCAACCTACTGTTACGCAACACGTGATAGGTATAGGTATGCTCCCCCTTTCTTTATGCTCCCCCTTTCTTTTACAATTATAGCGGTCGTAATCATCGTCTATCTACTGCTCGGTTCTCCCCCTTTGACAACATCAAAAAGAGGTAAACTCGTGACACAATAACAACACATTGAATCATGCATAAATGAGATACCAACAGATGAGAAGTAAACAACAGTTATACATACGATGGAGATAACAGTTAATAGATTACAGAACCACAAAAAATGTCATGATAGCAACATAGAAGTAAGCAACAATCATAGTGAGTTTGGGCAGAAAAGCAAAACACAACAAACAAAATGAATGCAAGCCAAAACAGGAAACAACAAATGACATATGAGCGCATGCTAATAGCCCCGTCCACGTCCGCGACCACGACCACGCCTGTCATAGTAATGAGGATGGCGTTGGGGATGAGCTAGATCAGTAAATTCTTCTGTGATGTTATTCAAAAAGTCAAGACTGTCGACAATGGCGCGCTCTTCAGCTTGATGACAGTGAGTTAGAGTCTCGAATCGAGCGTCCAGCTGAGTCGACATTCCACTGATCCGTTCATTTTGGTTATGCAGTTCAGAACGAATTTGTGCCATTCTTTCATTTTGATCCCTCATGAATTTTTGCTGTTGTTCCTGCATATTGGTCATAAAATTTCGCTGTTCCAACTGCATCGACTGCATCATTTCTAAAATCTCCGAATTGTTTGACGGTTGTTGAGGAGAAGGTGGGTCTGCAGTGCTTGGTTGATACGGCTGATAGAATTTGCCAAGGGTGGTCCACCCGGTGTATTGCCATTCACCCCATCCTTGGTTATTCTCCTCATCCTCATTTTCCTGTTGGTTTGAGTAGGCAGACCAGTTATTGTGTTGATTGTCATCTTGATATGTTTGTTGATAGTTTTCAGAAGGCACGTATGGTTGATGACCTTCATTAATATCGTGGTCCAGCTGAGTCTCATCAGCGGTTTCTTGTGCCTCTCCTGCATTGTCACCTTGATTGTCTTCATCTTCACTTGAGCTTCCTTCTGCTTCTTCATCTTCTCCACCCTCTGACTCATCAGCACTTTCTTCACTCGAGGAGGCAGCTGCAGCCATGGTTGAGCGCCGATAAAATCTGTACTTTTTGAGCGACTGATCCCACACATATCCCATCATAGCAAAGACCTTTGAACTGAACTCTTTATCGGAAGAAATTGGAGTATACGGAAAAGACGGGTAATTGATACCTGCAGAGTTTAAAGCTTCCTGAATGAATGAGCCATAGGCGAGCGCGGTGCCTCGCTTGGAGTCTCTTAGTTCATACATCCGGCTTTTTGTATTTTACCAATATGCAACAAACAGCAGATTTTTGTATTTTACCATATTCAGAGGTACATGCTATGCAAAAATGATGTCATGACATATAAGAAAAAAAAAATATCTATATACATATGCAGTAGATGTCATACAAATTTAGCGTAGTATAAGCGATATGATTTGAGATCAACAGGATTATCAAACAAAGAGAGAGAGAAAGAACAATATCACCTTGATGCCTGATTTGCTTGATACACAACATACTTATACTTACACGAATATCAAATTGTTAGAAGTACAACAGCATGATTATTTGAATGAAATAAGATAACATCAGCAAATATTATTCCCGTTCCGAAATGTCGAGGATGCCAAGTTCTCGGCGGATATGAAAGAAAGGTTCCGTTGCTAGCGGCTTTGTGAAAATGTCCGCTAGTTGGTTTTTAGTGTCAACGTGTTCAAATACAACATCACCTTTCTCAACATGGTCCCTAAGAAAATGGTGTCGAATTTCTATATGTTTAGTGCGAGAGTGTAATACGGGATTTTTGGTAAGGTTAATAGCGCTAGTGTTGTCACATAGGATAGGAATACGTTCAAGTTTAAGATTGAAATCTAGTAGTTGTTGCTTAATCCACAGAATTTGAGCACAACAACTACCAGCGGCAACGTATTCCGCCTCGGCCGTTGATAAAGCAACTGAAACTTGTTTCTTGCTATGCCAACTAACCAAGGAGTTTGAAAACAAATGACATGTACCACTAGTGCTTTTCCTATCCGATTTGCACCCGGCAAAGTCGGAATCGGAGTAACCTACCAACGAGCAATCACTACCCTTAGAATACCACAATCCATACTTCGGGGTACCTGACAGGTAGCGAAGAATTCGTTTAACAGCTTTTAGGTGGGATTCTTTGGGACATGATTGGTATCGTGCACACATGCACACACTAAACATAATATCAGGACGTGACGCAGTAAGATAGAGAAGTGAACCAATCATACCTCTATATCGTTTTACCTCTACGTCCTTGCCATTTTCATCTTTATCCAAATTTACGCATGTAGGCATTGGGGTGTCTATGGCCTTGGATTTTGCCATGTCAAATCTCTTGATCAAGTCCAAACAATATTTTGTTTGGCTCACGAATGTCCCTTCTTGGAGTTGTTTAATTTGCAGGCCGAGGAAGTATGTGAGCTCCCCCATCATACTCATCTCGAATTCGCCCTGCATGAGGTCAGAAAACTCTCTCACGAGATTCATGTTAGTGGATCCAAATATAATATCGTCAACATAGATTTGCACCAAAATCAAGTGCTTTCCTTGACGTTTAATGAAGAGTGTAGTGTCAACCTTTCCTCGTGAGTACCCCTGATTAAGTAAAAACTTACTTAGTCGCTCATACCAAGCTCTAGGAGCTTGTTTGAGACCATATAAAGCTCTTTTTAACTTGTAAACATGTTCAGGGTATTCATGAGATTCAAAACCGGGAGGTTGAGACACATATACTTCTTCATTTATGTGACCGTTAAGGAACGCACTTTTAACATCCATTTGAAATAACTTAAAATCCTTTGCACATGCAAAGGCGAGTAAAAGGCGTATAGCCTCGAGTCGGGCAACCGGCGCATAAGTTTCCTCATAGTCGATGCCTTCCTCTTGGTTATACCCTTGAGCGACCAATCTCGCTTTATTACGGGTTATTACCCCGTTTTCGTCCAACTTGTTCCTAAACACCCATCGGGTGCCGATTACTCGATGGCCTCGCGGAGGAGGGACAAGGTCCCATACCTCGTTTCTTTTAAACTGATTTAGTTCCTCTTGCATCGATAAAAACCAGTGCTCATCGAGTAGGGCCTCTTTGGGGTTTTTAGGCTCTATTTGTGAAACGAAAGCGAAGTGATAACAAAAGTTACTTAGCTTAGATCGAGTGGTGACTCCCTTTGTGATGTCTCCGAGAATATTGTCAATTGGATGATCTTTACACGACTTCCAAGCTTGAGGGAGATCATCGTTTGTAGGCGGATGAGCTTCCTCAGTTACCTCATGGTGTGCATCCTTATCCTCCTCAATTTTGACTCTATCGGGTTGATCAATCCCCGTTTCGCCACCTTTGAGTATGTCTTCTGTGGATGTACCTGCACCATGAACAACACTATCCTTTCCGACATTTCTCGGATAGGACTCATCAAACGTAACGTGCACAGACTCTTCAACAGCTAGTAATCTTTTATTATAAATCCTATATGCTTTACTTGATTGCGAGTACCCTAGAAAAATGCCTTCATCGGCTTTTGAATCAAACTTGCCCAAGTTTTCCTTTCCATTGTTTAATACAAAGCACTTGCATCCAAAAACATGAAGGTGAGAAACATTAGGCTTTCGCCCTTTTAAAAGTTCATACGGAGTTTTGTTTAGAATGGGGCGGATGAGTACCCTATTCAAAACATAACATGCCGTACTAATGGCGTCGGCCCAAAAGTATTTTGGTAAACCACTATCATTAATCATTGTTCTTCCCAATTCTTCTAAAATTCTGTTTTTACGCTCCACAACCCCATTTTGTTGAGGAGTTCGTGGAGCCGAGAAGTTATGATCGATGCCATGGTTACCGCAATATTCTTCAAATAAATGATTTTCAAATTCACCTCCGTGGTCACTTCTTATTGACACAATGTTTGTATTTAACTTATTTTGGGAGAGCTTGGCAAATCTCTCAAAAGCGGCAAACGTGTCACTTTTACTCACTAAGAAGATGGTCCAACAGAACCTAGAAAAGTCGTCCACTATTACGAATCCGTAATAGTTTCCTCCTAGACTTTTGATCCTAGACGGCCCAAACAAGTCCATATGAAGTAGTTCAAGAGGTCTCGTTGTTGAAATAATCTTTTTGGATTTAAAGGAGATCCTCGTTTGTTTTCCTTTTTGACAAGCATCACAAAGGTGATCCTTGGTGAACTTAATTTTGGGAAGTCCTAGTACTAGATCTTTTGAGACAATCTTATTGAGTAAGTCAAAATTGACATGCGCTAAGCGCCTATGCCATAGCCATGAGTCTTCACTCATAGATATGAGACATTGATCGCTTGTTGGGGATACCACATTCAAGTCAAGCATATACACATTGTTTACTCTAAAACCAATAAACACATTCTTCTTATCACTTTCATGCACAATTTTGCAGCAATCTTTTGAAAAGGAAACATTGTAACCTTTGTCGCATAATTGGCTAATGCTAAGGAGATTATGTTTAAGGTTTTCGACAAGCAACACATCGGAAATTGTAGTAGAGGAGGGATTACCTATACTACCTTTACCTAGTATCGCTCCGCGGTTGTTATCACCGTATGTTACATACCCTTTCTTCTTAGCCACGAAGTCTATGAATAAGGATATGTCTCCAGACATGTGCCTTGAGCACCCACTATCAAGAACCCATCTTCTCTCGGTGGACTCGACACATTTCACCTGTCAAAATATAACTTAGAAAAGGGAGGTACCCAATGGCATATTGGGTCCTAATGGGTTAGCGACAAGACGGTTGCGTTTGGGCAACCATTGGTAGATGCCTTTAGGAACAAGAAATCTCCTAAATCGACATTTACCAATGGAGTGGCCTTTCTTGCAACAGTAAAAGCATACAAAGTCGACATTAGAATCACTTTCACTTGCTTGATCCCTAATTACATATGCATATTTTTGATATGGGTTTATCATACTTTTTCTAAAATCCTTTTTATCGATTGCAAATGTAATTTTAGGTTCAAGTGCCTTGTCTAATTTGGCCTTAAGGTTTCTAACCTCACCTTGCCAAATATGACAAGTATCACAACCAAAGTTGAAAGGATTACTATTGTCCTTACAATCCGATTCATTATCTTTCACAATGGAAGCCTTAAGGTCCTCTAATTTCTTTTCGGACTCTAAGACTTTGTGCTCTAAATATGTAAAAATTCTTCTATTAGAAGCAAGTTTCTTAAAGGCTTCAGTTGCTTCCTTGTGTAAAACATCGAATGCGGTTTGTAATTCGGAATGAGACATATTAGATGACATATTATATCTAGAGTGACGTACCTGTTTCTTTTTCTTTTTCTGATTTGCGGAGAGACATAGATTCACGGACTCTTCTTCATCACTAGAGCTTTCATTAGAGGAGGAAGAATCACTGTCGCTTTCCCACACGATGTACGCCCTCCTAGGCTTTGATGCTCTCTTATGTGACTTCGATTGTTCCTTTTCTTTTCCCTTGTTGTTCATTGGACAGTCCGGTTTGTAGTGACCGGGCTTTCCACATTTATAGCACGTTCCTCTAGTCTTTTTGCCTTTTTGATTGTCATCTTTGGAGAACCTTGATTGCCTTCGGAAATTTACCAGGTTCTTCTCCGAATGTTGGATGCCGTTCTTTCTCACGTACCGGTTATACCGTTTAACGAACAGCCCCATGTCCTCATTTATGTCTTCTTCTTCGTCGTCGCTTGAAGAATAATCACTTTGCTCTTTTGCTTTAGACTTCGAGGAAGAAGCCTTAAGAGCTATGGACTTTTTTTCACTCATCTTTACTTTGTCCTTCTTTTCTTTCCTTTCATGTTGGTCAAGACTCAAGAGTACCTGTTCATGCTCTTGTAGTTTGCCAAACAATGTAGTCAGGTCTAATACCGTAAGATCATTTGCCTCTTTGATGGCGGTCACTTTCGGCTGCCATTCCCTGCTAAGACATCTCAAAACTTTATTAGTAGCAAGATCATTGGAAATAGGTCTTCCTAGTGAATGTAATCTGTTTATGAGATGAGTAAATCTCTTTTGCATGTCAGCAATGGTTTCCCCTTGCTCCATGAAAAAAAGATCAAACTCTTGTATAAGAGTGTTGATTCGAGCCAACTTAACATCGTTTGTCCCCTCATGGGCAATTTGTAGTGCATCCCACATAGTCTTAGCCGTAGGGCAATGGGATACACGGTAGTATTCATCTACACCTAATGAGGAGATTAGAATGTTCTTAGCTTTCCAATCGTAATTATACTTTCGCTCATCGTCGTCGGTCCATTGTGCTTCGGGCTTTGGCACAACTTCGTTATTCTCATTTGTCATGGTTATTTCAATCGGACCATTGAGAATAACGTTCCATATCTTTCTATCTATGGAATTAATGTGCACCCGCATACAGTCTTTCCAATAGCTATAATTTTCACCGTTAAAAACGGGAGCTCTATTGTACGCCCCTTTTGGTTCGTTAGCCATTATTCTATCAATGTTGTATTTGAAGCACCGGAGAACCGGAGCTCTTGATACCACTTGTTAGACTAAGGCACGGATCTAGAAGGGGGGGTTGAATAGATCCCTTTTAAAAATTTGAGTGGCGCTACCAATAAAATTGGTTTTCAAAATTGTTTTCAAATGCGGAAGCGGCCTTGGAAAATATAGTCTAAAACGAACAACTATTGGAGAGCCGGATATGCGTCAAGCAGATGAATTTAAGACGATAACGGATAGTAAATCACTACACACTTTTATGCAAAACTCAGATGTGATTCACTCGTACTATTTCCTTATTCCAATGATAAAAAATTACACCAAAACTAGCAGCAAAATTAAGGCAATTTTAGTTCAGCACTTTTGTCGAACAGTTGGTGTGCACAAAACTAGCAGCAAAATTAAGGCAATTTTAGTTCAGCACTTTTGTCGAACAGTTGGTGTGCACAAATACCTTAAATGATATTTGTGTTGAATGAGTGATTGAAAAAGCCTTAGTACAGTATTTCTATTGTACTTAGTAGTTAAAAAACAGTGTTTCACCAACTCACTCAATCAATACTACAATTTGACAAAATCACTTATTCTAGAATCACTTAATTTTTAAGCTGTAATTGAAAATGCAGAAAATAAAGGAACACAAGATTTGATGAGGCAGTTCCCCCAGTCGTCCTCGCGTTGGGGTACGTCTGCCCTCAATTCTACAATGAGAATTGAGATATGTATTGAATAGATATCACCTGTTTGGTAGAACAGTTATACACAAGAATCGATAGACAATTGATACAAACAATCTTAATGTTGCTGATAATTTCTACCACTTCTTGCCCCTTGATTCAAGATGAATCAAGTCCTCCAATTTGATGTGAATGACCTCCGATTGCAGCCACCTTATTGACAACTCTTCCGTTGATCAAACCTTCGGCACGGCTGATCTTAGACACACCCAAATTGAACCCGGAACGTCTTCAACCTTTCAACGCCCTAGCTACTAGATTGATCAACCTTCCGCTAATCAATCACCTTCGCACTCGCTTGATTGTTGAACCGACGATTCCGTAACAAAAGCCTTCAAAACCTGTAGTCTTGATAGGTAAAACCTCAAAGGTTTTCTCCCAAGAAACACCTGCACCAGCTTCCACTCGAACCGGATCTTCAATCACGCGTTCGAACCTTATCACCGTCGAGCAAACCACAAACCGCAGCAAAAAATTGATTATCTGTAATTTGAGGATTTGTGAGTTGATTGAACGATGAAGATGAAGAACACTGATGCACCTCTTTCACGTTTCTTGACCTGAACACTTTCTCACAATGCTTTCAAAAATGTTCTTGTTAAAATTGAAAAGACAGCTATTTATAGTAATATACAAAACAGACAGTTGACAGATCAATGAAACATAGCAGAATTTCTGTTTCTGCGCGCGAACGGTCGACCATAGGGTCGGCGTGCGCTGAGCCGTGTGACACTCAAACTGTCATGCGCCGAGTCAGCGGTCGACGCATGATCTTCATGCGCTGAGCCGTCTGATTCTTAAACCTGCATGCGCCAAGTTAACGGTCGACGCATGACCTTCATGCGCTGACCCGTGTGAACTGAATGAAACTGTGTGCTGACGGTATGGTCGGCTCATGGTTCAAAAATCTGCAAAAACATAAATTTCTACAGCTTTTTGTGCATTACGTCATTGTAAAAATTGAATCATAAGTAGCGTGAATGATTTAAACGAAAGAAGGATATCTCTTAGCAAGTTGTCATCATCAAAAACCAGAGGCACGCTTGTGTTGGTAGATACTTTGCCTTCACACGGTTATTACGTTGAGCATTCAGGCTCTGTTCAGTTTCGTTGCGTATCCAAACTCCGGTTTTTATGTTGAGCTTTCAGGCTCCGGTCAGTTTTGTTGGGTATCCAGACTCCGATTTTTACGTTGAGCGTTCAGGCTCCGGTCAGTTTTGCTGGGTATCCAAACTCCGGTTATTACGTTGAGCGAGCAGGCTCCGGTCAGTTTCGTTGGGTATCTAGACTCCGGTTATTACGTTGAGCGTTCAGGCTCCGGTCAGTTTCATTGTGTATCCAGACTTCGGTTATTACGTTGAGCAATCTGCCTCCGGTCAGTTTCGTTGCGTATCCAGACTTCGGTTTTTACATTGATCGTTCAGGCTCCGGTCAGTTTCGTTGGGTATCCAGACTCCGGTTATTACGTTGAACGTTCAGGCTCCGGTCAGTTTTGTTGGCTATCCAGACTCCGGTTATTATGTTGAGCGTTCAGGCTCCGGTCAGTTTCGTTGGGTATCCGAACTTCGGTTATTACGTTGAGTGCTCAAGCTCCGGTCAGTTTCGTTGTGTATCCAAATTCTGGTTATTACGTTGAGCATTCAGGCTCCGGTCAGTTTCGTTGGGTATCCAGACTCCGGTTATTAAGTTGAACGTTCAGGCTCCGGTCAGTTTCGTTGGGTGTCCAGACTCCGGTTATTACGTTGAGCGTTCAAGCTCTGGTAATTTTCATTGATCATCCAGACTCCAGTTATTACATTGTGCGTTCAGGCTCCGGTCAGTTTCGTTGAGTATCCAGACTCCGGTTATTACGTTGAGCGTTCAGGCTCCGGTCAGTTTTGTTGGGTATCCAGACTCCGGTTATTATGTTGAGGGTTCAGGCTCCGGTCAGTTTTGTTGGGTATCCAGACTTCGGTTATTATGTTGAGCGTTCAAGCTTCGTTCAGTTTCGTAGGGTATCCAGACTCCGGTTATTACGTTGAGCGTTCAGGCTCCGGTCAGTTTCGTTGGGTATCCAGACTCTGGTTATTACGTTTAGCGTTTAGGCTCCGGTCAGTTTCGTTGGATATTCAGACTCCGGTTATTACGTTGAGCGTTCAGGCTCTGGTCAATTTCCTTGGGTATCCAGACTCCAGTTATTACGTTGATCGTTCAGGCTCCGGTCAGTTTCATTGGGTATCCAGACTCCGGTTTTTACGTTGAGCGTTCAGGCTCCGGTTGTAACACCCATTTTAATTATTTAGTCATTTTATTATTATTTTAAATATTATGTGTTGGTGTGCCCTTTGGTGGGGGTGTATTTGGTGATGTTTGGTGGGTGTCCCTATTGTGGGAGGATTATAGGTGGTGTTTTGGTGAATATAATAATATAGTGTATAATATTAATATTGGTGGGAATATTATTATTATTATATTTATTATAGTTACTATTGTTATTAATATTATTTTTATTTTGGTGAGATAATAATATTATTATTATTATTATTATTTTATTAAGTTATTATTATTATTATTAAGTTATTATTATTATTGGGATTAGAGAATTAAAATAGAGAATGTGAGGGGTTAGTAGTTTTACGATACATTGTGAGAAGTTAGAGAAAGTGGAAAAAGAACGATAGAAAGGAGAGAAGTGAGAAGAACGGAAAAGGGAGCGAAGAACGAAGGAACGGGGGAAAATCAGAATTGGCCAAACCTTGGAGGGTTCTTTCATCGATCAACCGATTAACAAGGTAAGGGGGGAGAAACTTGATTGGGAAATGGTTTATACATGTATAGGGTAGTTGGAGATTCCTTAACCCCGTAGAAAGATCATCTATATATGATATTGTGAGTTGATATGTTGTGATTGATGACGACTGTTGATAATTGGATAGTAATCGTTGAATGAATTGTTGTTTGTGGTTAATTTGGCGTATAGGTTGAGTTATGATTTTAGGGGAGGTTCTGTGTGACCTTTTGAGGTATCGGTAGAATATGTAGGCGTTGATTTTGGGAATAGGATTTAGAAACCGAGTGTTCGTGGTAATGTGCAAGATTGTTACTAGAATAGACTGAGAATCTGAGTTGAGATGATAGGCATAATTTGGCCTAGAATAGCACTGCAGAATTGTGAGGAAACTGATGAATCACAGCATTCGCTGGGCTTCGCCTGGCGAATGTTGGCGAAGCTTCGCCTGGCGAAGGGAGGCGAGAGTTCGCCTGGCGAGCTGAGGTGAGTGGCAGCGAATAATTCAGAATTAAGTCCCAGACCTAAAGGGTAGGAACTTCGCCTGGCAAGTGTGGCCAGCGAAGGTTCGCCTGGCGAGTGCACGATAGTGAAATGAGGGCTTCGCCAGCAGGTTCGCCTGGCGAATGCCAGCGAAGGTTCGCTTCTCTTCGCCTGGCGAATGCCAGCGAACGTAGCAGAACCAGAATGTGATTTTTGTGATGTTTTGGCCTTGAGCTTGGGCTTGTGTGATCCCTTTGGCCTTGATGCACTGTAAGAATGATGAGTGTGGGAACTAACTTGTGTACTTGGTGATAGTGCATGTTTCCCGTAATAATGACTAGTGGACAATTAGTTGATATATATGTATATAGTGATCAGTAGGATCATGTATCCCCGAGTAGTGGGATGTGTTTGTATCTTGGTGATAGAATACGAACTTGTTTACTAACTGATTGATTTATATGGTGTTGGTGCACGTTATATCTATGCATATATATGTGATGTATAATGATACGATCAGGTGGATCGTGTGCACTTAGTGTGCCTGAACATAATAGTTATGCATTGGTGTGTGCATATCATGGTGTCTTGGTGGGATGGATCATGTCTCGGATGGAGCGTAAGTGATCTGCCCGTACTCCTTTGTGGAGAATGGTGGGGTTGAATCATGTCTCGGATGGAGCGTAAGTGATTCACCCGTACTCCTTTGTGGAGAATGGTGGGGGATAGATCATGTCTCAGGAGGAGCGTAAGTGATCTATCCAGGTTCGATTGAATGAACCAACGAGTCGGTACCGCATGCATGGTGTTGAGTTGCATTTTGCATTATAATATGTTATATTGTAATCTGAATAGTAGGTTCGTCATATGGTGTTGTTAGGGGTGAATCTTGGTGTGCTGGTGTGTTGTACTACCTTATTTACATGTATTACATTACCATTATATTTTTTGATCATGTTTTCTCACCCCTTTGTTGTTGTTGTGGTCTGTGCTTCTTCAGAAGTACAGATAATCCAGGTGCTTAGCTAGCTTGGATATTGGTGTGATTGTCGAGTCTAGGATGCTCTGATACGTAGCACGGGACTTGGGCGTTTTTATTTGTTTTATGTTGAACTTATATTTTATTTCCCTGTGAACGTATCAAACTTTTATTGAATTTTATTATTTAACATTCCGCTGTATTTGGAGAAAAACCTTTCTATAAGGAAACGTTGTTTTTATGTGATATCCCACTTGGGAGAATTGGAACTCTGATTTTGTTTATTTATAATGTTTATTAATTTAGATGATTTTGGGAAGTGGGGTGTTACAATTGGTATCAGAGCAGGTCGGTCCGTCCGGCCGGTGTTGTTGAGTCGAGTTGAGTCTGTCCTTTATGATGTAGTTGAATATCTTTTAACCTGGTGTTGTTCTTTTGAGAAGTATGGCAGGAAGGAACGATGCTGCATTGGCTGCTGCTATGCAAGCAATGGCGCAGGCGGTTGCTAATCAGAATCAAACTGCAGATGCCCAATTCAGGAGTTTGGCGCAGTTTCGGAGCAACAAGCCGCCAACATTTGAAGGAGGAATTCTGGACCCTGAAGTTGCTCAGGAGTGGCTGAAGGCAATTGAAAAGATCTTCAGGACTATGGAATGTAGCGATGAACAAAAGGTGAGGTTTGGTACTCACATGCTGGAGGGTGAAGCTGAAGCCTGGTGGGACAATAGTCGCCAAAGGTTGGAAGCTGCTGGAACTACCATTACTTGGGAGGTGGTTCGAAAAGGTTTTCTGGAGAAGTATTTCCCGGAAGATATCCGAAGCGCTAAGGAAATTGAATTCTTAAAGCTGAAACAGGGTAGCATGACTGTAGCAGAATATGCTGCCAAGTTTGAGGAGCTGGTGCAGTATTGTCCCCACTATAATGTGGAAGGGGCAATGACCTCTAAGTGCTTAAAGTTTGAGAATGGACTGCGTCCAGAGATTAAGTTGGGGATTGCTTGTCAGAAGATCAGGAGCTATCCTGAGCTAGTAAGCAGGAGCAGAATCTATGACAACGATAACCGGACAAGGATTGCACACTACAAAGTTGTTAATGACCGGAAGGGTAAGCAGAGGTTTAGTGGTACTCCTTATAGTGTTGCTGCTGATAAGGGAAAACGTAAAGCTGTTGTTGATAAGAAGCCTAGAGATGGGAGAGCATCTGCTGAAGGGAAATGTTTTCGGTGCGGTGGTATGGGACACCGTGCTAATGATTGTCCTAATGAGGCCAAGAAATGTTTTAAGTGTAGGAAACTAGGTCATGTGATAGCTGATTGCAGAGCAACTATGCCGACTTGTTATAACTGTGGTGAGAAGGGTCATATCAGTACACATTGTGAGAAGCCGAAGAAGCCTCAAACGTCTCCGGCTGGTGGAAAAGTGTTTGCCTTGGCAGGAACTCAAGCTGCCAGTGATGAGCGTGTGATCATAGGTACTTGTATTATCAATAATATTCCTTTGATTGCTATTATTGATACGGGTGCAACGCACTCGTTTATTTCTGTAGATTGTGTGGAGAGGATAGGTTTGGTGCCGTCCACTCTGGAGATACAGATGACTATTGAGACACCCTCTATAGGTTCAGTGACTACTTCTTTGGTATGCCTGAAGTGTCCGCTGACTATTTTCGGTAGAGAATTTAGAGTGGATCTGATTTGTCTACCACTTGGTAAGTTGGATGTTATTCTGGGTATGAACTGGTTAGAGTTCAACCGAGTCTACATCGATTGTTTTCGGAAGGAATTGTTGTTCCTGACCCTTGAAGAGGAAGTTGTGGCAAGTTCTTTGTCTAATAAAGAATTGAGGGCCTTGTTGGAAGATGAAACTAGAGTGTTTGCTTTATTTGCAACTTTATCGATGGATAACAAAGTGCCAATGGAGGAATTAGCAGTGGTGAATGAATTTCCAGAAGTGTTTCCTGACGACATTACGGAATTGCCTCCGACGCGAGAAGTAGAATTTGGTATTGATCTTGTTCCTGGTACGAGACCTATTTCTATGGCGCTGTACAGGATGTCTGCCGTGGAATTGGCTGAGTTGAAGTCTCATATTGGAGAATTGTTGGATAGAAAGTTTATTAGACCAAGTGTATCGCCGTGGGGAGCTCCAGTGTTGTTGGTGAAGAAGAAGGATGGTAGTATGCGTCTGTGCATCGATTACCGTCAATTGAATAAAGTGACTATTAAGAATAAGTATCCTTTACCTAGGATTGATGATTTGATGGACCAGCTGGTGGGAGCTCGTGTATTTAGTAAGATCGACTTAAGATCGGGTTATCATCAGATGAGAGTAAAAGAAGGTGATATTCAGAAGACTGCCTTTAGGACTCGATATGGATATTACGAATATGCTGTAATGCCGTTTGGAGTGACTAATGCACCGGGAGTATTTATGGAGTATATGAACAGAATTTTCCATTCTTACTTGGATCAGTTCATTGTAGTGTTTATTGATGATATATTAATTTATTCTAAATCTGATGAAGAGCATGCAGGACATCTGAGAATTGCCTTGCAAGTGTTGAAGGAAAATAAATTATTTGCTAAACTGTCAAAGTGTGACTTTTGGTTGAAGAAAGTAAGTTTCTTGGGGCATGTAATATCTGAAGATGGAATAGCGGTGGACCCGTCAAAAGTAAGTGTAGTATTGCAGTGGGAACCGCCGAAGACAGCGACAGAGATTAGAAGCTTTTTGGGGTTAGCCGGTTATTACCGCAGGTTTATTGAAGGGTTCTCTAATTTGGCGTTGCCATTAACTCAGTTGACGAGAAAGAACCAAGTTTTTGTATGGGATGCTGCTTGTGAAGAAAGTTTTGAAGAGTTGAAAAAGAGATTGACTACGGCACCGGTGTTAGTGTTACCGACTCCGAGTGAACCGTTTGTGGTGTACTGTGATGCGTCTAAGATGGGATTAGGCGGGGTTCTGATGCAGAATGGTAAAGTAGTAGCATATGCATCGCAGCAATTGAGAGTGCATGAGCGAAATTATCCGACTCATGATCTTGAATTAGCTGCGGTTGTTTTTGTGTTGAAAATTTGGAGACACTATTTATATGGTTCAAGATTTGAAGTGTTTAGTGATCATAAGAGTCTGAGATACCTGTTTGATCAGAAAGAGCTGAATATGAGGCAGAGAAGATGGTTGGAATTTTTGAAGGATTATGACTTCAGTTTGAGTTATCATCCAGGAAAGGCCAATGTAGTGGCAGATGCTTTGAGTAGGAAAGCAATTCATATGGCAGCTCTGATGGTGAAAGAAATTGAGTTAATTGAACAGTTTAGAGATTTGAGCATGGTTTGTGAGACTACTGCAGATAGTGTAATGTTGGGTATGTTGCAGGTAAATAATGACTTCTTGGATATGATTAGAGAAAATCAGAAGTTGGATGTGAAATTGGTAGATTTGATGCCTGGAGTAGGGAGTGACTCCGATAGTGACTTTAAATTGGATAGTACAGGTGTGTTGAGATTTAGAGGCAGGATTTGTGTACCAGATGATGAAGAATTGAAAAAGTCAATTTTGAGCGAAGGACATCGTAGTAGCCTGAGTATTCATCCGGGAGCTACGAAAATGTATCATGATTTGAAGAAATTATTTTGGTGGTCTGGTATGAAAAGAGACATAGCTCAATTTGTGTACGCCTGTTTGACATGTCAGAAGTCGAAGGTGGAACACCAGAGACCTTCTGGATTTATGCAACCATTAGAGATTCCGGTTTGGAAATGGGATTGCATTACCATGGATTTTGTGACAGGTTTGCCGAATACGGCGAGAGGTTTTGATGCTATATGGGTGATTGTGGATCGATTGACGAAGTCTGCACACTTTGTGCCGCTCAATATTAGTTTTCCGTTAACGAAGCTGGCGGATATTTATATTTGGGTAATTGTGAAGTTACATGGTGTTCCGTCCAGTATTGTGTGGGATAGAGATCCACGGTTTACTTCGGAATTTTGGAAGAGCTTGCAGGAAGCTTTGGGAACTAAGTTGAAATTGAGTTCAGCTTATCATCCGCAAACTGATGGTCAGTCGGAGAGGACTATTCAGTCACTTGAAGATTTGTTGAGAGCTTGTGTATTAGAAAAGGGTGGTGCGTGGGATACTCATTTACCATTGATTGAGTTCACGTACAATAACAGTTACCATTCTAGTATCGGAATGGCACCGTTTGAAGCTTTGTATGGGAGGAGGTGTAGGACTCCTCTGTGTTGGTATGAAACTGGTGAGAATATGGTGCTTGGGCCAGAAATTGTACAGCAGACTACTGAGACAATTCAAATGATTCGTGAGAAATTGAAAGTGTCTCAGAGTAGGCAGAAAAGCTATCATGATAATCGGAGGAAAGAGTTGGAATTCTGTGTAGGTGATCACGTATTCCTAAGAGTTAATCCGATGACTGGTGTGGGTCGTGCGTTGAAATCTAAGAAGCTGGATCCTAAGTTTATTGGACCTTATGAAATTTTGCAAAGAGTTGGTGTTGTGGCCTATAGGGTGGCGTTGCCGCCTGAGTTGTCGAATCTACATGATGTGTTTCATGTGTCGCAATTGCGAAAGTATGTTTCTGATCCATCTCATGTGATTCAGAGAGATGATGTTCAGATTCGGGAGAATCTTACTGTTGAGACGATGCCGTTGAGGATCGAGGACCGTAGGATGAAACAGCTCCGAGGGAAAGAGATACCTTTGGTGAAGGTAGCTTGGGGAGGTGCTGCAGGAGGCAGTGTGACCTGGGAGTTGGAAAGCAGGATGCGAGAAGCGTATCCGGAGCTATTTCCATCAGGTAATTTTCGAGGACGAAAATAATTAAAGTGGGGGAGAGTTGTAACACCCATTTTAATTATTTAGTCATTTTATTATTATTTTAAATATTATGTGTTGGTGTGCCCTTTGGTAGGGGTGTATTTGGTGATGTTTGGTGGGTGTCCCTAATGTGGGAGGATTATTGGTGGTGTTTTGGTGAATATAATAATATAGTGTATAATATTAATATTGGTGGGAATATTATTATTATTATTATATTTATTATAGTTACTATTGTTATTAATATTATTATTATTTTGGTGAGATAATATTATTATTATTATTATTATTATTTTATTAAGTTATTATTATTATTATTAAGTTATTATTATTATTGGGATTAGAGAATTAAAATAGATAATGTGAGGGGTTAGTAGTTTTACGATACATTGTGAGAAGTTAGAGAAAGTGGAAAAAGAACGATAGAAAGGAGAGAAGTGAGAAGAACGGAAAAGGGAGCGAAGAACGAAGGAACGGGGGAAAATCAGAATTGGCCAAACCTTGGAGGGTTCTTTCATCGATCAACCGATTAACAAGGTAAGGGGGGAGAAACTTGATTGGGAAATGGTTTATACATGTATAGGGTAGTTGGGGATTCCTTAACCCCGTAGAAAGATCATCTATATATGATATTGTGAGTTGATATGTTGTGATTGATGACGACTGTTGATAATTGGATAGTAATCGTTGAATGAATTGTTGTTTGTGGTTAATTTGGCGTATAGGTTGAGTTATGATTTTAGGGGAGGTTCTGTGTGACCTTTTGAGGTATCGGTAGAATATGTAGGCGTTGATTTTGGGAATAGGATTTAGAAACCGAGTGTTCGTGGTAATGTGCAAGATTGTTACTAGAATAGACTGAGAATCTGAGTTGAGATGATAGGCATAATTTGGCCTAGAATAGCACTGCAGAATTGTGAGGAAACTGATGAATCACAGCATTCGCTGGGCTTCGCCTGGCGAATGTTGGCGAAGCTTCGCCTGGCGAAGGGAGGCGAGAGTTCGCCTGGCGAGCTGAGGTGAGTGGCAGCGAATAATTCAGAATTAAGTCCCAGACCTAAAGGGTAGGAACTTCGCCTGGCAAGTGTGGCCAGCGAAGGTTCGCCTGGCGAGTGCACGATAGTGAAATGAGGGCTTCGCCAGCAGGTTCGCCTGGCGAATGCCAGCGAAGGTTCGCTTCTCTTCGCCTGGCGAATGCCAGCGAACGTAGCAGAACCAGAATGTGATTTTTGTGATGTTTTGGCCTTGAGCTTGGGCTTGTGTGATCCCTTTGGCCTTGATGCACTGTAAGAATGATGAGTGTGGGAACTAACTTGTGTACTTGGTGATAGTGCATGTTTCCCGTAATAATGACTAGTGGACAATTAGTTGATATATATGTATATAGTGATCAGTAGGATCGTGTATCCCCGAGTAGTGGGATGTGTTTGTATCTTGGTGATAGAATACGAACTTGTTTACTAACTGATTGATTTATATGGTGTTGGTGCACGTTATATCTATGCATATATATGTGATGTATAATGATACGATCAGGTGGATCGTGTGCACTTAGTGTGCCTGAACATAATAGTTATGCATTGGTGTGTGCATATCATGGTGTCTTGGTGGGATGGATCATGTCTCGGATGGAGCGTAAGTGATCTGCCCGTACTCCTTTGTGGAGAATGGTGGGGTTGAATCATGTCTCGGATGGAGCGTAAGTGATTCACCCGTACTCCTTTGTGGAGAATGGTGGGGGATAGATCATGTCTCAGGAGGAGCGTAAGTGATCTATCCAGGTTCGATTGAATGAACCAACGAGTCGGTACCGCATGCATGGTGTTGAGTTGCATTTTGCATTATAATATGTTATATTGTAATCTAAACAGTAGGTTCGTCATATGGTGTTGTTAGGGGTGAATCTTGGTGTGTTGGTGTGTTGTACTACCTTATTTACATGTATTACATTACCATTATATTTTTTGATCATGTTTTCTCACCCCTTTGTTGTTGTTGTGGTCTGTGCTTCTTCGGAAGTACAGATAATCCAGGTGCTTAGCTAGCTTGGATATTGGTGTGATTGTCGAGTCTAGGATGCTCTGATACGTAGCACGGGACTTGGGCGTTTTTATTTGTTTTATGTTGAACTTATATTTTATTTCCCTGTGAACGTATCAAACTTTTATTGAATTTTATTATTTAACATTCCGCTGTATTTGGAGAAAAACCTTTCTATAAGGAAACGTTGTTTTTATGTGATATCCCACTTGGGAGAATTGGAACTCTGATTTTGTTTATTTATAATGTTTATTAATTTAGATGATTTTGGGAAGTGGGGTGTTACACCAGTCAGTTTTGTTGTGTATCCAAACTCCGGTTATTACGTTGAGCGTTCAGGCTCTGGTCAGTTTCATTGGGTATCCAATCTCTGGTTATTACGTTGAGCATTCAGGCTCCGGTCAGTTTCGTTGGGTATCCAGACTTCGGTTATTACGTTGAGCATTCAAGCTCCGGTCAGTTTTGTTGGGTATCCAGACTCCGGTTATTACGTTGAGCGTTCAGGCTCCGGTTAGTTTCGTTGGGTATCCAGACTCCGGTTATTACGTTGAACGTTCAGGCTCCAGTCAGTTTCGTTGGGTGTCCAGACTCTGGTTATTACGTTGAGCATTCAGGCTCCGGTCATTTTCGTTGCGCATCCAGACTCCAGTTTTTACATTGTGCGTTCAGGCTCCGGTCAGTTTCGTTGAGTATCCAGACTCCGGTTATTACGTTGAGCGTTCAGGCTCCGTTCAGTTTCGTTGGGTATCCAGACTCCGGTTATTACGTTGAGCGTTCAGGCTCCGGTCAGTTTCGTTGTGTATCCAGATTCCGATTATTACGCTGAGCGTTCAGGCTCCGGTCAGTTTCGTTGGGTATCCAGACTCCGGTTTTTACGTTGAGCGTTCAGGCTCCTGTCAGTTTTGTTGGGTATCCAGACTCCGGTTATTACGTTGAGCATTCAGGCTCCGGTCAGTTTCGTTGGATATCCGGACTCCGGTTATTACGTTGAGCGTTCAGGCTCCGGTCAGTTTCGTTGGGTATCCAGACTCCGGTTTTTACGTTGAGCGTTCAGGCTCTGGTCAATTTCTTTGGGTATCCAGACTCCGATTATTACGTTGAGCATTCAGGCTCCGGTCAGTTTCGTTGGGTATCCAGACTCCGGTTATCACGTTAAGCGTTCAGGCTCCGGTCAGTTTCGTTGGGTAACCAGAATCCGGTTATTACTTTGAGCGTTCAGGCTCTGGTCAGTTTCGTTTGGTATCCAGACTTCAGTTATTACGTTGAGCGTCTAGGCTCCGGTCAGTTTCGTTGGGTATCCAGACTCCGGTTATTACGTTGAGCGTTTAGGCTCCGGTCAGTTTCATTGGGTATCCAGACTCCAGTTTTTACGTTGAGCGTTCAGGCTCCGGCTAGTTTTGTTGGGTATCCAGACTCCGGTTATCATCTTGAGGTTTCAGGCTTCGGTCAGTTTCGTTGGGTATCCAGACTCCAGTTTTTACGTTGAGCGTTCAGGCTCCGGTCAGTTTTGTTGGGTATCCAGACTCTGGTTATTACGTTGAGCGTTCAAACTCCGGTCAGTTTCGTTGGGTATCCAGGCTCCGGTTATTACGTTGAGCGTTCAGGCTCCGGTCAGTTTCGTTGTGTATCCAGGTTCCGATTATTACGCTGAGCGTTCAGGCTCCGGTCAGTTTCGTTTGGTATCCAGACTCCGGTTTTTACGTTGAGCGTTCAGGCTCCTGTCAGTTTTGTTGGGTATCTAGACTCCGGTTATTACGTTGAGCGTTCAGGCTCCGGTCAGTTTCGTTGGATATCCGGACTCCGGTTATTACGTTGAGCGTTCAGGCTCCGGTCATTTCGTTGGGTATCCAGACTCCGGTTTTTACGTTGAGCGTTCAGGCTCTGGTCAATTTCTTTGGGTATCCAGACTCTGGTTATTACGTTGAGCATTCATGCTCCGGTCAGTTTCGTTGGGTATCCAGACTCCGGTTATCACGTTAAGCGTTCAGGCTCCGGTCAGTTTCGTTGGGTAACCAGACTCCGGTTATTACTTTGAGCGTTCAGGCTCTGGTCAGTTTCGTTTGGTATCCAGACTTCAGTTATTACGTTGAGCGTCTAGGCTCCGGTCAGTTTCGTTGGGTATCCAGACTCCGGTTATTACGTTGAGCGTTTAGGCTCCGGTCAGTTTCATTGGGTATCCAGACTCCAGTTTTTACGTTGAGCGTTCAGGCTCCGGCTAGTTTTGTTGGGTATCCAGACTCCAGTTATTATCTTGAGGTTTCAGGCTCCGGTCAGTTTCGTTGGGTATCCAGACTCCAGTTTTTACGTTGAGCGTTCAGGCTCCGGTCAGTTTTGTTGGGTATCCAGACTCTGGTTATTACGTTGAGCGTTCAAACTCCGGTCAGTTTCGTTGGGTATCCAGGCTCTGGTTATTACGTTGAGCGTTTAGGCTCCGGTTAGTTTCGTTGGGTATCCAGACTTCAGTTATTATGTTGAGCGTTCAGGCACTGGTCAATTTCGTTGGGTATCCAGACTCTGGTTATTACGTTGAGCGTTCAGGCTCCGGTCAGTTTCATTTGGTATCCAGACTTCAGTTATTACGTTGAGCGTTCAGGCTCTGGTCAGTTTCGTTGAGTATCCAGATTCCAGTTATTACGTTGAGCGTTCAGGCTTCGGTCAATTTCGTTGGGTATCCAGACTCCGGTTATTACGTTGAACGTTCTGGCTCCGGTCAGTTTCGTTGGGTATCCAGACTCCGGTTATTAAGTTGAGCGTTCAGGCTCCGGTCAGTTTCGTTGGGTATCCAGACTCCAATTTTTACGTTGAGCGTTCAGGCTCCGGTCAGTTTTGTTGGGTATCCAGACTCCGGTTATTATGTTGAGGGTTCACGCTCCGGTCAGTTTTGTTGGGTATCTAGGTTTCGGTTATTATGTTGAGCATTCAGGCTTCGTTCAGTTTCGTAGGGTATCCAGACTCCGGTTATTACGTTGAGCGTTCAGGCTCCGGTCAGTTTCGTTGGGTATCCAGACTCTGGTTATAACGTTTAGCGTTCAGGCTCCGGTCAGTTTCGTTGGATATTCAGACTCCGGTTATTACGTTGAGCGTTCAGGCTCCGGTCAGTTTCATTGGGTATCCAGACTCCGGTTTTTACGTTGAGCGTTCAGGCTCCGGTCAGTTTCATTGGGTACCCAAACTCCGGTTATTACGTTGAGCGTTCAGGCTCCGGTCAGTTTCGTTGGGTATCCAGACTTCAGTTATTACGTTGAGCATTCAAGCTCCGGTCAGTTTCGTTGGGTATCCAGACTCCGGTTATTACATTGAGCGTTTAGGCTCCGGTCAGTTTCGTTGGGTATCCAGACTCCGGTTATTACGTTGAACGTTCAGGCTCCGGTCAGTTTCATTGGGTGTCCAGACTCTGGTTATTACGTTGAGCATTCAGGCTCCGGTCATTTTCGTTGCGCATCCAGACTCCAGTTATTACATTGTGCGTTCAGGCTCCGGTCAGTTTCGTTGAGTATCCAGACTCCGGTTATTACTTTGAGCGTTCAAGCTCCGTTCAGTTTCGTTGGGTATCCAGACTCCGGTTATTACGTTGAGCGTTCAGGCTCCGGTCAGTTTCGTTGTGTATCCAGATTCCGGTTATTACGCTGAGCGTTCAGGCTCCGGTCAGTTTCGTTGGGTATCCAGACTCCGGTTTTTACGTTGAGCGTTCAGGCTCCTGTCAGTTTTGTTGGGTATCCAGACTCCGGTTATTACGTTGAGCATTCAGGCTCCGGTCAGTTTCGTTGGGAATCCAGACTCCGGTTATTACGTTGAGCGTTCAGGCTCCGGTCAGTTTCGTTGGGTATCCAGACTCCGGTTTTTACGTTGAGCGTTCAGGCTCCGTTCAATTTTGTTGGGTATCCAGACTCCGGTTATTACGTTGAGCATTCAGGCTCCGGTCAGTTTTGTTGGGTATCCAGACTCCGGTTATTACGTTAAGCGTTCAGGCTCCGGTCAGTTTCGTTGGGTAACCAGACTTCGGTTATTACGTTGAGCGTTCAGGCTCCGGTCAGTTTTGTTTGGTATCCAGACTTCAGTTATTACGTTGAGCGTCCAGGCTCCGGTCAGTTTCGTTGGGTATCCAGACTCCGGTTATTACGTTGAGCGTTTAGGCTCCGGTCAGTTTCATTGGGTATCTAGACTCCAGTTTTTACGTTGAGCATTCAGGCTCCGGCCAGTTTTGTTGGGTATCCAGACTCCGGTTATTATGTTGAGGTTTCAGGCTCCGGTCAGTTTCGTTGGGTATCCAGACTCCGGTTTTTACGTTGAGCGTTTAGGCTCCGGTCAGTTTTGTTGGGTATCCAGACTCTGGTTATTACGTTGAGCGTTCAAACTCCGGTCAGTTTCGTTGGGTATCCAGGCTCTGGTTATTACGTTGAGCGTTCAGGCTCCGGTTAGTTTCGTTGGGTATCCAGACTTCAGTTATTATGTTGAGCGTTCAGGCTCCGGTCAATTTCGTTGGGTATCCAGACTCCGGTTATTACGTTGAGCGTTCAGGCTCCGGTCAGTTTCGTTTGGTATCCAGACTTCAGTTATTACGTTGAGCATTCAGGCTCTGGTCAGTTTCGTTGAGTATCCAGATTCCAGTTATTACGTTGAGCGTTCAGGCTTCGGTCAATTTCGTTGGGTATCCAGACTCCGGTTATTACGTTGAACGTTCAGGCTCTGGTCAGTTTTTTTGGGTATCCAGACTCCGGTTATTAAGTTGAGCGTTCAGGCTCCGGTCAGTTTCGTTGGGTATCCAGACTCCAGTTTTTACGTTGAGCGTTCAGGCTCCGGTCAGTTTTGTTGGGTATCCAGACTCCGGTTATTATGTTGAGGGTTCAGGCTCCGGTCAGTTTTGTTGGGTATCCAGGTTTCGGTTATTATGTTGAGCATTCAGGCTTCGTTCAGTTTCGTAGGGTATCCAGACTCCGGTTATTACGTTGAGCGTTCAGGCTCCGGTCAGTTTCGTTGGGTATCCAGACTCTGGTTATGACGTTTAGCGTTCAGGCTCCGGTCAGTTTCGTTGGATATTCAGACTCCGGTTATTACGTTGAGCGTTCAGGCTCCGGTCAGTTTCGTTGCGTATCCAGACTTCGGTTATTACATTGATCGTTCAGGCTCCGGTCAGTTTCATTGGGTATCCAGACTCCGGTTTTTACGTTAAGCGTTATGGCTCCGGTCAGTTTTGTTGTGTATCCAGACTCCGGTTATTACGTTGAGCGTTTAGGCTCCAGTCAGTTTCATTGGGTATCCAAACTCCGGTTATTACGTTGAGCGTTCAGGCTCCGGTCAGTTTCGTTGGGTATCCAGACTTCGGTTATTACGTTGAGCATTCAAGCTCCGGTCAGTTTCGTTGGGTATCCAGACTCCGGTTATTACGTTGAGCGTTCAGGCTCCGGTCAGTTTCGTTGGGTATCCAGACTCCGGTTATTATGTTGAACGTTCAGGCTCCGGTCAGTTTCGTTGCGTGTCCAGACTCCGGTTATTACGTTGAGCATTCAGGCTCCGGTCATTTTCGTTGCGCATCCAGACTCTAGTTATTATATTGTGCGTTCAGGCTCCGGTCAGTTTCGTTGTGTATCCAGACTCCGGTTATTACGTTGAGCGTTCAGGCTCCGTTCAGTTTCGTTGGGTATCCAGACTCCGGTTATTACGTTGAGCGTTCAGGCTCCGATCAGTTTCGTTGTGTATCCAGATTTCGGTTATTACGCTGAGCGTTCAGGCTCCGGTCAGTTTCGTTGGGTATCCAGACTTCGATTTTTACGTTGAGCGTTCAGGCTCCTGTCAGTTTTGTTGGGTATCCAGACTCCGGTTATTACGTTGAGCATTCAGGCTCCGGTCAGTTTCGTTGGGTATCCAGACTCCGGTTATTACATTGAGCGTTCAGGCTCTGGTCAGTTTCGTTGGGTATCCAGACTCCGGTTTTTATGTTGAGCGTTCAGGCTCCGGTCAATTTCGTTGGGTATCCAGACTCCGATTATTACGTTGAGCATTCAGGCTCCGGTCAGTTTCGTTGGGTATCCAGACTCCGGTTATTACGTTAAGCGTTCAGGCTCCGGTCAGTTTCGTTGGGTAACCAGACTTCGGTTATTACGTTGAGCGTTCAGTCTCCTGTCAGTTTCGTTTGGTATCCAGACTTCAGTTATTACGTTGAGCGTCCAGGCTCCGGTCAGTTTCGTTGGGTATCCAGACTCCGGTTATTACGTTGAGCGTTTAGGCTCCGGTCTGTTTCATTGGGTATCCAGACTCCAGTTTTTACATTGAGCGTTAAGGCTCCGACCAGTTTTGTTGGGTATCCAGACTCCGGTTATTATGTTGAGGTTTCAGGCTCCGGTCAGTTTTGTTGGGTATCCAGACTCCGGTTTTTACGTTGAGCGTTCAGGCTCCGGTCAGTTTTGTTGGGTATCCAGACTCTGGTTATTACGTTGAGCGTTCAAACTCCGGTCAGTTTCGTTGGGTATCCAGGCTCTGGTTATTACGTTGAGCGTTCAGGCTCCGGTTAGTTTCGTTGGGTATCCAGACTTCAGTTATTATGTTGAGCGTTCAGGCTCCGGTCAATTTCGTTGGGTATCCAGACTCCGGTTATTACGTTGAGCGTTCAGGCTCCGGTCAGTTTCGTTTGGTATCCAGACTTCAGTTATTACGTTGAGCGTTCAGGCTCTGGTCAGTTTCGTTGAGTATCCAGATTCCAGTTATTACGTTGAGCGTTTAGGCTTCGGTCAATTTCGTTGGGTATCCAGACTCCGGTTATTACGTTGAACGTTCAGGCTCCGGTCAGTTTCGTTCGGTATCCAGACTCCGGTTATTAAGTTGAGCGTTCAGGCTCCGGTCAGTTTCGTTGGGTATCCAGACTCCAGTTTTTACGTTGAGCGTTCAGGCTCCGGTCAGTTTTGTTGGGTATCCAGACTCCGGTTATTATGTTGAGGGTTCAGGCTCCGGTCAGTTTTGTTGGGTATCCAGGTTTCGGTTATTATGTTGAGCATTCAGGCTTCGTTCAGTTTCGTAGGGTATCCAGACTCCGGTTATTACGTTGAGCGTTCAGGCTCCGGTCAGTTTCGTTGCGTATCCAAACTTCGGTTATTACATTGATCGTTTAGGCTCCGGTCAGTTTCATTGGGTATCCAGACTCCGGTTTTTACGTTGAGCGTTCAGGCTCCAGTCAGTTTCGTTGGGTATCCAGACTTCGGTTATTACGTTGAGCATTCAAGCTCCGGTCAGTTTCGTTGGGTAACCAGACTCCGGTTATTACGTTGAGCGTTCAGGCTCCGGTCAGTTTCGTTGGGTATCCAGACTCCAGTTATTACGTTGAACGTTCAGGCTCCGGTCAGTTTCGTTGGGTGTCCAGACTCCGGTTATTACGTTGAGCATTCAGGCTCCGGTCATTTTCGTTGCGCATCCAGACTCCAGTTATTACATTGTGCGTTCAGGCTTCGGTCAGTTTCGTTGAGTATCCAGACTCCGGTTATTACGTTGAGCGTTCAGACTCCGTTCAGTTTCGTTGGGTATCCAGACTCCGGTTATTACGTTGAGCGTTCAGGCTCCGGTCAGTTTCGTTGTATATCCAGATTCCGGTTATTACGCTGAGCGTTCAGGCTCCAGTCAGTTTCGTTGGGTATCCAGACTCTGGTTTTTACGTTGAGCGTTCAGGCTCCTGTCAGTTTTGTTGGGTATCCAGACTCCGGTTATTACGTTGAGCATTCAGGCTCCGGTCAGTTTCGTTGGGTATCCAGACTCCGGTTATTACGTTGAGCGTTCAGGCTCCGGTCAGTTTCGTTGGGTATCTAGACTCCGGTTTTTACGTTGAGCATTCAGGCTCCGGTCAATTTCGTTGGGTATCCAGACTCCGGTTATTACGTTGGGTATTCAGGCTCCGGTCAGTTTCGTTGGGTATCCAGACTCCGGTTATTACGTTAAGCGTTCAGGCTCCGGTCAGTTTCGTTGGGTAACCAGACTTCGGTTATTACGTTGAGCGTTCAGGCTCCGGTCAGTTTTGTTTGTATCCAGACTTCAGTTATTACGTTGAGCGTCCAAGCTCCGGTCAGTTTCGTTGGGTATCCAGACTCCGGTTATTACGTTGAGCGTTTAGGCTCCGGTCAGTTTCATTGGGTATCCAGACTCCAGTTTTTACGTTGAGCGTTCAGGCTCCGGCCAGTTTTGTTGGGTATCCAGACTCCGGTTATTATGTTGAGGTTTCAGGCTCCGGTCAGTTTCGTTGGGTATCCAGACTCCGGTTTTTACATTGAGCGTTCAGGCTCCGGTCAGTTTTGTTGGGTATCCAGACTCTGGTTATTACGTTGAGCGTTCAAACTCCGGTCAGTTTCGTTGGGTATCCAGGCTCTGGTTATTACGTTGAGCGTTCAGGCTCCGGTTAGTCTCGTTGGGTATCCAGACTTCAGTTATTATGTTGAGCGTTCAGGCTCCGGTCAATTTCGTTGGGTATCCAGACTCCGGTTATTACGTTGAGCGTTCAGGCTCCGGTCAGTTTCGTTTGGTATCCAGACTTCAGTTATTACGTTGAGCGTTCAGGTTCTGGTCAGTTTCGTTGAGTATCCAGATTCCAGTTATTACGTTGAGCGTTCAGGCTTCGGTCAATTTCGTTGGGTATCCAGACTCCGGTTATTACGTTGAACGTTCAGGCTCCGGTCAGTTTCGTTGGGTATCCAGACTCCGGTTATTAAGTTGAGCGTTCAGGCTCCGGTCAGTTTCGTTGGGTATCCAGACTCCAGTTTTTACGTTGAGCGTTCAGGCTCCGGTCAGTTTTGTTGGGTATCCAGACTCCGGTTATTATGTTGAGGGTTCAGGCTCCGGTCAGTTTTGTTGGGTATCCAGGTTTCGGTTATTATGTTGAGCATTCAGGCTTCGTTCAGTTTCGTAGGGTATCCAGACTCCGGTAATTACGTTGAGCGTTCAGGCTCCGGTCAGTTTCGTTGGGTATCCAGACTCTGGTTATTACGTTTAGCGTTCAGGCTCCGGTCAGTTTCGTTGGATATTCAGACTCCGGTTATTACGTTGAGCGTTCAGGCTCCGGTCAGTTTCGTTGCGTATCCAGACTTCGGTTATTACATTGATCGTTCAGGCTCCGGTCAGTTTCATTGGGTATCCAGACTCCGATTTTTACGTTGAGCGTTATGGCTCCGGTCAGTTTTGTTGTGTATCCAGACTCCGGTTATTACGTTGAGCGTTTAGGCTCCAGTCAGTTTCATTGGGTATCCAAACTCCGGTTATTACGTTGAGCGTTCAGGCTCCGGTCAGTTTCGTTGGGTATCCAGACTTCGGTTATTACGTTGAGCATTCAAGCTCCGGTCAGTTTCGTTAGGTATCCAGACTCCGGTTATTACGTTGAGCATTCAGGCTCCGGTCAGTTTTGTTGGGTATCCAGACTCCGGTTATTATGTTGAACGTTCAGGCTCCGGTCAGTTTCGTTGGGTGTCCAGACTCCGGTTATTACGTTGAGCATTCAGGCTCCGGTCATTTTCGTTGCGCATCCAGACTCCAGTTATTATATTGTGCGTTCAGGCTCCGGTCAGTTTCGTTGTGTATCCAGACTCCGGTTATTACGTTGAGCGTTCAGGCTCCGTTCAGTTTCGTTGGGTATCCAGACTCCGGTTATTACGTTGAGCGTTCAGGCTCCGATCAGTTTCGTTGTGTATCCAGATTTCGGTTATTACGCTGAGCGTTCAGGCTCGGTCAGTTTCGTTGGGTATCCAGACTCCGGTTTTTACGTTGAGCGTTCAGGCTCCTGTCAGTTTTTTTGGGTATCCAGACTCCGGTTATTACGTTGAGCATTCAGGCTCCGGTCAGTTTCGTTGGGTATCCAGACTCCGGTTATTACATTGAGCGTTCAGGCTCCGGTCAGTTTCGTTGGGTATCCAGACTCCGGTTTTTATGTTGAGCGTTCAGGCTCCGGTCAATTTCGTTGGGTATCCAGACTCCGGTTATTACGTTGAGCATTCAGGCTCCGGTCACTTTCTTTGGGTATCCAGACTCCGGTTATTACGTTAAGCGTTCAGGCTCCGGTCAGTTTCGTTGGGTAACCAGACTTCGGTTATTACGTTGAGCGTTCAGGCTCCGGTCAGTTTCGTTTGGTATCCAGACTTCAGTTATTACGTTGAGCGTCCAGGCTCCGGTCAGTTTCGTTGGGTATCCAGACTCCGGTTATTACGTTGAGCGTTTAGGCTCCGGTCTGTTTCATTGGGTATCCAGACTCCAGTTTTTACGTTGAGCGTTCAGGCTCCGACCAGTTTTGTCGGGTATCCAGACTCCGGTTATTATGTTGAGGTTTCAGGCTTCGGTCGGTTTTGTTGGGTATCCAGACTCCGGTTTTTACGTTGAGCGTTCAGGCTCCGGTCAGTTTTGTTGGGTATCCAGACTCTGGTTATTACGTTGAGTGTTCAAACTCCGGTCAGTTTCGTTGGGTATCCAGGCTCTGGTTATTACGTTGAGCGTTCAGGCTCCGGTTAGTTTCGTTGGGTATCCAGACTTCAGTTATTATGTTGAGCGTTCAGGCTCCGGTCAATTTCGTTGGGTATCCAGACTCCGGTTATTACGTTGAGCGTTCAGGCTCCGGTCAGTTTCGTTTGGTATCCAGACTTCAGTTATTACGTTGAGCGTTCAGGCTCTGGTCAGTTTCGTTGAGTATCCAGATTCCAGTTATTACGTTGAGCGTTTAGGCTTCGGTCAATTTCGTTGGGTATCCAGACTCCGGTTATTACGTTGAACGTTCAGGCTCCGGTCAGTTTCGTTCGGTATCCAGACTCCGGTTATTAAGTTGAGCGTTCAGGCTCCGGTCAGTTTCGTTGGGTATCCAGACTCCAGTTTTTACGTTGAGCGTTCAGGCTCCGGTCAGTTTTGTTGGGTATCCAGACTCCGGTTATTATGTTGAGGGTTCAGGCTCCGGTCAGTTTTGTTGGGTATCCAGGTTTCGGTTATTATGTTGAGCATTCAGGCTTCGTTCAGTTTCGTAGGGTATCCAGACTCCGGTTATTACGTTGAGCGTTCAGGCTCCGGTCAGTTTCGTTGCGTATCCAAACTTCGGTTATTACATTGATCGTTTAGGCTCCGGTCAGTTTCATTGGGTATCCAGACTCCGGTTTTTACATTGAGCGTTCAGGCTCCGGTCAGTTTCGTTGGGTATCCAGACTTCGGTTATTACGTTGAGCATTCAAGCTCCGGTCAGTTTCGTTGGGTAACCAGACTCCGGTTATTACGTTGAGCGTTCAGGCTCCGGTCAGTTTCGTTGGGTATCCAGACTCCGGTTATTACGTTGAACGTTCAGGCTCCGGTCAGTTTCGTTGGGTGTCCAGACTCCGGTTATTACGTTGAGCATTCAGGCTCCGGTCATTTTCGTTGCGCATCCAGACTCCAGTTATTACATTGTGCGTTCAGGCTCCGGTCAGTTTCGTTGAGTATCCAGACTCCGGTTATTACGTTGAGCGTTCAGACTCCGTTCAGTTTCGTTGGGTATCCAGACTCCGGTTATTACGTTGAGCGTTCAGGCTCCGGTCAGTTTCGTTGTATATCCAGATTCCGGTTATTACGTTGAGCGTTCAGGCTCCGGTCAGTTTCGTTGGGTATCCAGACTCTGGTTTTTACGTTGAGCGTTCAGGCTCCTGTCAGTTTTGTTGGGTATCCAGACTCCGGTTATTACGTTGAGCATTCAGGCTCCGGTCAGTTTCGTTGGGTATCCAGACTCCGGTTATTACGTTGAGCGTTCAGGCTCCGGTCAGTTTCGTTGGGTATTTAGACTCCGGTTTTTACGTTGAGCGTTCAGGCTCCGGTCAATTTCGTTGGGTATCCAGACTCCGGTTATTACGTTGGGCATTCAGGCTCCGGTCAGTTTCGTTGGGTATCCAGACTCCGGTTATTACGTTAAGCGTTCAGGCTCCGGTCAGTTTCGTTGGGTAACCAGACTTCGGTTATTACGTTGAGCGTTCAGGCTCCGGTCAGTTTCGTTTGTATCCAGACTTCAGTTATTATGTTGAGCGTCCAAGCTCCGGTCAGTTTCGTTGGGTATCCAGACTCCGGTTATTACGTTGAGCGTTTAGGCTCCGGTCAGTTTCATTGGGTATCCAGACTCCAGTTTTTACGTTGAGCGTTCAGGCTCCGGCCAGTTTTGTTGGGTATCCAGACTTCGGTTATTATGTTGAGGTTTCAGGCTCCGGTCAGTTTCGTTGGGTATCCAGACTCCGGTTTTTACGTTGAGCGTTCAGGCTCCGGTCAGTTTTGTTGGGTATCCAGACTCTGGTTATTACGTTGAGCGTTCAAACTCCGGTCAGTTTCGTTGGGTATCCAGGCTCTGGTTATTACGTTGAGCGTTCAGGCTCCGGTTAGTTTCGTTGGGTATCCAGACTTCAGTTATTATGTTGAGCGTTCAGGCTCCGGTCAATTTCGTTGGGTATCTAGACTCCGGTTATTACGTTGAGCGTTCAGGCTCCGGTCAGTTTCGTTTGGTATCCAGACTTCAGTTATTACGTTGAGCGTTCAGGTTCTGGTCAGTTTCGTTGAGTATCCAGATTCCAGTTATTACGTTGAGCGTTCAGGCTTCGGTCAATTTCGTTGGGTATCCAGACTCCGGTTATTACGTTGAACGTTCAGGCTCCGGTCACTTTCGTTGGGTATCCAGACTCCGGTTATTAAGTTGAGCGTTCAGGCTCCGGTCAGTTTCGTTGGGTATCCAGACTCCATTTTTTACGTTGAGCGTTCAGGCTCCGGTCAGTTTTGTTGGGTATCCAGACTCCGGTTATTATGTTGAGGGTTCAGGCTCCGGTCAGTTTTGTTGGGTATCCAGGTTTCGGTTATTATGTTGAGCATTCAGGCTTCGTTCAGTTTCGTAGGGTATCCAGACTCCGGTAATTACGTTGAGCGTTCAGGCTCCGGTCAGTTTTGTTGGGTATCCAGACTCTGGTTATTACGTTTAGCGTTCAGGTTCCGGTCAGTTTCGTTGGATATTCAGACTCCGGTTATTACGTTGAGCGTTCAGGCTCCGGTCAGTTTCGTTGCGTATCCAGACTTCGGTTATTACATTGATCGTTCAGGCTCCGGTCAGTTTCATTGGGTATCCAGACTCCGGTCTTTACGTTGAGCGTTATGGCTCCGGTCAGTTTTGTTGTGTATCCAGACTCCGGTTATTACGTTGAGCGTTTAGGCTCCAGTCAGTTTCATTGGGTATCCAAACTCCGGTTATTACGTTGAGCGTTCAGGCTCCGGTCAGTTTCCTTGGGTATCCAGACTTCGGTTATTACATTGAGCATTCAAGCTCCGGTCAGTTTCGTTGGGTATCCAGACTCCGGTTATTACGTTGAGCGTTCAGGCTCCGGTCAGTTTCGTTGGGTATCCAGACTCCGATTATTATGTTGAACGTTCAGGCTCCGGTCAGTTTCGTTGGGTGTCCAGACTCCGGTTATTACGTTGAGCATTCAGGCTCCGGTCATTTTCGTTGCGCATCCAGACTCCAGTTATTATATTGTGCGTTCAGGCTCCGGTCAGTTTCGTTGTGTATCCAGACTCCGGTTATTACGTTGAGCGTTCAGGCTCCGTTCAGTTTCGTTGGGTATCCAGACTCCGGTTATTACGTTGAGCGTTCAGGCTCCGATCAGTTTCGTTGTGTATCCAGATTTCGGTTATTACGCTGAGCGTTCAGGCTCCGGTCAGTTTCGTTGGGTATCCAGACTCCGGTTTTTACGTTGAGCGTTCAGGCTCCTGTCAGTTTTGTTGGGTATCCAGACTCCGGTTATTACGTTGAGCATTCAGGCTCCGGTCAGTTTCGTTGGGTATCCAGACTCCGGTTATTACATTGAGCGTTCAGGCTCCGGTCAGTTTCGTTGGGTATCCAGACTCCGGTTTTTATGTTGAGTGTTCAGGCTCCGGTCAATTTCGTTGGGTATCCAGACTCCGGTTATTACGTTGAGCATTCAGGCTCCGGTCAGTTTCGTTGGTTATCCAGACTCCGGTTATTACGTTAAGCGTTCAGGCTCCGGTCAGTTTCGTTGGGTAACCAGACTTCGGTTATTACGTTGAGCGTTCAGGCTCCGGTCAGTTTCGTTTGGTATCCAGACTTCAGTTATTACGTTGAGCGTCCAGGCTCCGGTCAGTTTCGTTGGGTATCCAGACTCCGGTTATTACGTTGAGCGTTTAGGCTCCGGTCTGTTTCATTGGGTATCCAGACTCCAGTTTTTACGTTGAGCGTTCAGGCTCCGACCAATTTTGTTGGGTATCCAGACTCCGGTTATTATGTTGTGGTTTCAGGCTCCGGTCAGTTTTGTTGGGTATCCAGACTCCGGTTTTTACGTTGAGCGTTCAGGCTCCGGTCAGTTTTGTTGGGTATCCAGACTCTGGTTATTACGTTGAGCGTTCAAACTCCGGTCAGTTTCGTTGGGTATCCAGGCTCTGGTTATTACGTTGAGCGTTCAGGCTCCGGTTAGTTTCGTTGGGTATCCAGACTTCAGTTATTATGTTGAGCGTTCAGGCTCCGGTCAATTTCGTTGGGTATCCAGACTCCGGTTATTACGTTGAGCGTTCAGGCTCCGGTCAGTTTCGTTTGGTATCCAGACTTCAGTTATTACGTTGAGCGTTCAGGTTCTGGTCAGTTTCGTTGAGTATCCAGATTCCAATTATTACGTTGAGCGTTCAGGCTTCGGTCAATTTCGTTGGGTATCCAGACTCCGGTTATTACGTTGAACGTTCAGGCTCCGGTCAGTTTCGTTGGGTATCCAGACTCCGGTTATTAAGTTGAGCGTTCAGGCTCCGGTCAGTTTCGTTGGGTATCCAGACTCCAGTTTTTACGTTGAGCGTTCAGGCTCCGGTCAGTTTTGTTGGGTATCCAGACTCCGGTTATTATGTTGAGGGTTCAGGCTCCGGTCAGTTTTGTTGGGTATCCAGGTTTCGGTTATTATGTTGAGCATTCAGGCTTCGTTCAGTTTCGTAGGGTATCCAGACTCCGGTAATTACGTTGAGCGTTCAGGCTTCGGTCAGTTTCGTTGGGTATCCAGACTTCGGTTATTACATTGATCGTTCAGGCTCCGGTCAGTTTCATTGGGTATCCAGACTCCGGTTTTTACGTTGAGCGTTATGGCTCCGGTCAGTTTTGTTGTGTATCCAGACTCCGGTTATTACGTTGAGCGTTTAGGCTCCAGTCAGTTTCATTGGGTATCCAAACTCCGGTTATTACGTTGAGCGTTCAGGCTCCGGTCAGTTTCGTTGGGTATCCAGACTTCGGTTATTACGTTGAGCATTCAGGCTCCGGTCAGTTTCGTTGGGTATCCAGACTCCGGTTATTACGTTGAGCGTTCAGGCTCCGGTCAGTTTCGTTGGGTATCCAGACTCCGGTTATTACGTTGAACGTTCAGGCTCCGGTCAGTTTCGTTGGGTGTCCAGACTCCGGTTATTACGTTGAGCATTCAGGCTCCGGTCATTTTCGTTGCGCATCCAGACTCCAGTTATTACATTGTGCGTTCAGGCTCCGGTCAGTTTTGTTGAGTATCCAGACTCCGGTTATTACGTTGAGCGTTCAGGCTCCGCTCAGTTTCGTTGGGTATCCAGACTCCGGTTATTACGTTGAGCGTTCAGGCTCCGATCAGTTTCGTTGTGTATCCAGATTCCGGTTATTACGCTGAGCGTTCAGGCTCCGGTCAGTTTCGTTGGGTATCCAGACTCCGGTTTTTACGTTGAGCGTTCAGGCTCCTGTCAGTTTTGTTGGGTATCCAGACTCCGGTTATTACGTTGAGCATTCAGGCTCCGGTCAGTTTCGTTGCGTATCCAGACTCCGGTTATTACGTTGAGCGTTCAGGCTCCGGTCAGGTTCGTTGGGTATCCAGACTCCGGTTTTTACGTTGAGCGTTCAGGCTCCGGTCAATTTCGTTGGGTATCCAGACTCCGGTTATTACGTTGAGCATTCAGGCTCTGGTCAGTTTTGTTGGGTATCCAGACTCCGGTTATTACGTTAAGCGTTCAGGCTCCGGTCAGTTTCGTTGGATAACCAGACTTCGGTTATTACGTTGAGCGTTCAGGCTCCGGTCAGTTTCGTTTGGTATCCAGACTTCAGTTATTACGTTGAGCGTCCAGGCTCCGGTCAGTTTCGTTGGGTATCCAGACTCCGGTTATTACGTTGAGCGTTTAGGCTCCGGTCAGTTTCATTGGGTATCCAGACTCTAGTTTTTACGTTGAGCGTTCAGGCTCCAACCAGTTTTGTTGGGTATCCAGACTCCGGTTATTATGTTGAGGTTTCAGGCTCCGGTCAGTTTCGTTGGGTATCCAGACTCCGGTTTTTACGTTGAGCGTTCAGGCTCCGGTCAGTTTTGTTGGGTATCCAGACTCTGGTTATTACGTTGAGCGTTCAAACTCCGGTCAGTTTCGTTGGGAATCCAGGCTCTGGTTATTACGTTGAGCGTTCAGGCTCCGGTTAGTTTCGTTGGGTATCCAGACTTCAGTTATTATTTTGAGCGTTCAGGCTCCGGTCAATTTCATTGGGTATCCAGACTCCGGTTATTACTTTGAGCGTTCAGGCTCCGGTCAGTTTCGTTTGGTATCCAGAGTTCAGTTATTACGTTGAGCGTTCAGGCTCTGGTCAGTTTCGTTGAGTATCCAGATTCCAGTTATTACGTTGAGCGTTCAGGCTTCGGTCAATTTCGTTGGGTATCCAGACTCCGGTTATTACGTTGAACAATCAGGCTCCGGTCAGTTTCGTTGGGTATCCAGACTCCGGTTATTAAGTTGAACGTTCAGGCTCTGGTCAGTTTCGTTGGGTATCCAGACTCCAGTTTTTACGTTGAGCGTTCAGGCTCCGGTCAGTTTTGTTGGGTATCCAGACTCCGGTTATTATGTTGAGGGTTCAGGCTCCGGTCAGTTTTGTTGGGTATCCAGGTTTCGGTTATTATGTTGAGCATTCAGGCTTCGTTCAGTTTCGTAGGGTATCCAGACTCCGGTTATTACGTTGAGCGTTCAGGCTCCGGTCAGTTTCGTTGGGTATCCAGACTCTGGTTATTACGTTTAGCGTTCAGGCTCCGGTCAGTTTCGTTGGATATTCAGACTCCGGTTATTACGTTGAGCGTTCAGGCTCCGGTCAGTTTCGTTGCGTATCCAGACTTCGGTTATTACATTGATCGTTCAGGCTCCGGTCAGTTTCATTGGGTATCCAGACTCCGGTTTTTACGTTGAGCGTTCAGGCTCCGGTCAGTTTTGTTGTGTATCCAGACTCCGGTTATTATGTTGAGCGTTTAGGCTCCAGTCAGTTTCATTGGGTATCCAAACTCCGGTTATTACATTGAGCGTTCAGGCTCCGGTCAGTTTCGTTGGGTATCCAGACTTCGGTTATTACGTTGAGCATTCAAGCTCCGGTCAGTTTCGTTGGGTATCCAGACTCTGGTTATTACGTTGAGCGTTCAGGCTCCGGTTAGTTTCGTTGGGTATCCAGACTCCGGTTATTACGTTGAACGTTCAGGCTCCGGTCAGTTTCGTTAGGTGTCCAGACTCCGGTTATTACGTTGAGCATTCAGGCTCCGGTAATTTTCGTTGCGCATCCAGTTATTACATTGTGCGTTCAGGCTCCGGTCAGTTTTGTTGAGTATCCAGACTCCGGTTATTACGTTGAGCGTTCAGGCTCCGCTCAGTTTCGTTGGGTATCCAGACTCCGGTTATTACGTTGAGCGTTCAGGCTCCGATCAGTTTCGTTGTGTATCCAGATTCCGGTTATTACGCTGAGCGTTCAGGCTCCGGTCAGTTTCGTTGGGTATCCAGACTCCGGTTTTTACGTTGAGCGTTCAGGCTCCTGTCAGTTTTGTTGGGTATCCAGACTCCGGTTATTACGTTGAGCATTCAGGCTCCGGTCAGTTTCGTTGCGTATCCAGACTCCGGTTATTACGTTGAGCGTTCAGGCTCCGGTCAGGTTCGTTGGGTATCCAGACTCCGGTTTTTACGTTGAGCGTTCAGGCTCCGGTCAATTTCGTTGGGTATCCAGACTCCGGTTATTACGTTGAGCATTCAGGCTCTGGTCAGTTTTGTTGGGTATCCAGACTCCGGTTATTACGTTAAGCGTTCAGGCTCCGGTCAGTTTCGTTGGATAACCAGACTTCGGTTATTACGTTGAGCGTTCAGGCTCCGGTCAGTTTCGTTTGGTATCCAGACTTCAGTTATTACGTTGAGCGTCCAGGCTCCGGTCAGTTTCGTTGGGTATCCAGACTCCGGTTATTACGTTGAGCGTTTAGGCTCCGGTCAGTTTCATTGGGTATCCAGACTCTAGTTTTTACGTTGAGCGTTCAGGCTCCAACCAGTTTTGTTGGGTATCCAGACTCCGGTTATTATGTTGAGGTTTCAGGCTCCGGTCAGTTTCGTTGGGTATCCAGACTCCGGTTTTTACGTTGAGCGTTCAAGCTCCGGTCAGTTTTGTTGGGTATCCAGACTCTGGTTATTACGTTGAGCGTTCAAACTCCGGTCAGTTTCGTTGGGAATCCAGGCTCTGGTTATTACGTTGAGCGTTCAGGCTCCGGTTAGTTTCGTTGGGTATCCAGACTTCAGTTATTATTTTGAGCGTTCAGGCTCCGGTCAATTTCATTGGGTATCCAGACTCCGGTTATTACTTTGAGCGTTCAGGCTCCGGTCAGTTTCGTTTGGTATCCAGAGTTCAGTTATTACGTTGAGCGTTCAGGCTCTGGTCAGTTTCGTTGAGTATCCAGATTCCAGTTATTACGTTGAGCGTTCAGGCTTCGGTCAATTTCGTTGGGTATCCAGACTCCGGTTATTACGTTGAACAATCAGGCTCCGGTCAGTTTCGTTGGGTATCCAGACTCCGGTTATTAAGTTGAACGTTCAGGCTCTGGTCAGTTTCGTTGGGTATCCAGACTCCAGTTTTTACGTTGAGCGTTCAGGCTCCGGTCAGTTTTGTTGGGTATCCAGACTCCGGTTATTATGTTGAGGGTTCAGGCTCCGGTCAGTTTTGTTGGGTATCCAGGTTTCGGTTATTATGTTGAGCATTCAGGCTTCGTTCAGTTTCGTAGGGTATCCAGACTCCGGTTATTACGTTGAGCGTTCAGGCTCCGGTCAGTTTCGTTGGGTATCCAGACTCTGGTTATTACGTTTAGCGTTCAGGCTCCGGTCAGTTTCGTTGGATATTCAGACTCCGGTTATTACGTTGAGCGTTCAGGCTCCGGTCAGTTTCGTTGCGTATCCAGACTTCGGTTATTACATTGATCGTTCAGGCTCCGGTCAGTTTCATTGGGTATCCAGACTCCGGTTTTTACGTTGAGCGTTCAGGCTCCGGTCAGTTTTGTTGTGTATCCAGACTCCGGTTATTATGTTGAGCGTTTAGGCTCCAGTCAGTTTCATTGGGTATCCAAACTCCGGTTATTACATTGAGCGTTCAGGCTCCGGTCAGTTTCGTTGGGTATCCAGACTTCGGTTATTACGTTGAGCATTCAAGCTCCGGTCAGTTTCGTTGGGTATCCAGACTCTGGTTATTACGTTGAGCGTTCAGGCTCCGGTTAGTTTCGTTGGGTATCCAGACTCCGGTTATTACGTTGAACGTTCAGGCTCCGGTCAGTTTCGTTAGGTGTCCAGACTCCGGTTATTACGTTGAGCATTCAGGCTCCGGTAATTTTCGTTGCGCATCCAGACTCCAGTTATTACATTGTGCGTTCAGGCTCCGGTCGGTTTCGTTGAGTATCCAGACTCCGGTTATTACGTTGAGCGTTCAGGCACCGTTCAGTTTCGTTGGGTATCCAGACTCCGGTTATTACGTTGAGCGTTCAGGCTCCGGTCAGTTTCGTTGTGTACCCAGATTCCGGTTATTACGCTGAGCGTTCAGGCTCCGGTCAGTTTCGTTGGGTATCCAGACTCCGGTTTTTACGTTGAGCGTTCAAGCTCCTTTCAGTTTTGTTGGGTATCCAGACTCCGGTTATTATGTTGAGCATTCAGGCTCCGGTCAGTTTCGTTGGGTATCCAGACTCCGGTTATTACGTTGAGCATTCAGGCTCCGGTCAGTTTCGTTGGGTATCCAGACTCCGGTTTTTACGTTGAGCGTTCAGGCTCCGGTCAATTTCGTGGGTATCCAGACTCCGGTTATTACGTTGAGCATTCAGGCTCCGGTTAGTTTCGTTGGGTATCCAGACTCCGGTTATTACGTTAAGCGTTCAGGCTCCGGTCAGTTTCGTTGGGTAACCAGACTCCGGTTATTACGTTGAGCGTTCAGGCTCCGGTCAGTTTCATTTGGTATCCAGACTTCAGTTATTACGTTGAGCGTCCAGGCTCCGGTCAGTTTCGTTGGGTATCCAGACTCCAGTTATTACGTTGAGCGTTTAGGCTCCGGTCAGTTTCATTGGGTATCCAGACTCCAGTTTTTACGTTGAGCGTTCAGGCTCCGGCCAGTTTTGTTGGGTATCCAGACTCCGGTTATTATGTTGAGGTTTCAGGCTCCGGTCAGTTTCGTTGGGTATCCAGACTCCGGTTTTTACGTTGAGCGTTCAGGCTCCAGTCAGTTTTGTTGGGTATCCAGACTCTGGTTATTACGTTGAGCGTTCAAACTCCGGTCAGTTTCGTTGGGTATCCAGGCTCTGGTTATTACGTTGAGCGTTCAGGCTCCGGTTAGTTTCGTTTGGTATCCAGACTTCAGTTATTATGTTGATTGTTCAGGCTCCGGTCAATTTCGTTGGGTATCCAGACTCCGGTTATTACGTTGAGCGTTCAGCCTCCGGCCAGTTTCGTTTGGTATACAGACTTCAGTTATTACGTTGAGCGTTCAGGCTCTGGTCAGTTTCGTTGAGTATCCAGATTCTTGTTATTACGTTGAGCGTTCAGGCTTCGGTCAATTTCGTTAGGTATCCAGACTCCGGTTATTACGTTGAACGTTCAGGCTCCAGTCAGTTTCGTTGGGTATCCAGACTCCGGTTATTAAGTTGAGCGTTCAGGCTCCGGTCAGTTTCGTTGGGTATCCAGACTCCAGTTTTTACGTTGAGCGTTCAGGCTCTGGTCAGTTTTGTTGGGTATCCAGACTCCGGTTATTATGTTGAGGGTTCAGGCTCGGTCAGTTTTGTTGGGTATCCAGGTTTCGGTTATTATGTTGAGCATTCAGGCTTCGTTCAGTTTCGTAGGGTATCCAAACTCCGGTTATTACGTTGAGCGTTCAGGCTCCGGTCAGTTTCGTTGGGTATCCAGACTCTGGTTATTACGTTTAGCGTTCAGGCTCCGGTCAGTTTCGTTGGATATTCAGACTCCGGTTATTACGTTGAGCGTTCAGGCTCCGGTCAGTTTCGTTGCGTATCCAGACTTCGGTTATTACATTGATCGTTCAGGCTCCGGTCAGTTTCATTGGGTATCCAGACTCCGGTTTTTACGTTGAGCGTTCAGGCTCCGGTCAGTTTTGTTGTGTATCCAGACTCCGGTTATTACGTTGAGCGTTTAGGCTCCAGTCAGTTTCATTGGGTATCCAAACTCCGGTTATTACATTGAGCGTTCAGGCTCCGGTCAGTTTCGTTGGGTATCCAGACTTCGGTTATTACGTTGAGCATTCAAGCTCCGGTCAATTTCGTTGGGTATCCAGACTCCGGTTATTACGTTGAGCGTTCAGGCTCCGGTTAGTTTCGTTGGGCATCCAGACTCCGGTTATTACGTTGAACGTTCAGGCTCCGGTCAGTTTCGTTGGGTGTCCAGACTCCGGTTATTACGTTGAGCATTCAGGCTCCGGTAATTTTCGTTGCGCATCCAGACTCCAGTTATTACATTGTGCGTTCAGGCTCCGGTCGGTTTCGTTGAGTATCCAGACTCCGGTTATTACGTTGAGCGTTCAGGCACCGTTCAGTTTCGTTGGGTATCCAGACTCCGGTTATTACGTTGAGCGTTCAGGCTCCGGTCAGTTTCGTTGTGTACCCAGATTTCGGTTATTACGCTGAGCGTTCAGGCTCCGGTCAGTTTCGTTGGGTATCCAGACTCCGGTTTTTACGTTGAGCGTTCAGGCTCCTGTCAGTTTTGTTGGGTATCCAGACTCCGGTTATTACGTTGAGCATTCAGGCTCCGGTCAGTTTCGTTGGGTATCCAGACTCCGGTTATTACGTTGAGCATTCAGGCTCCGGTCAGTTTCGTTGGGTATCCAGACTCCGGTTATTACGTTAAGCGTTCAGGCTCCGGTCAGTTTCGTTGGGTAACCAGACTCCGGTTATTACGTTTAGCGTTCAGGCTCCGGTCAGTTTCGTTTGGTATCCAGAGTTCAGTTATTACGTTGAGCGTCCAGGCTCCGGTCAGTTTCGTTGGGTATCCAGACTCCGGTTATTACGTTGAGCGTTTAGGCTCCGGTCAGTTTGATTGGGTATCCAGACTCCAGTTTTTACGTTGAGCGTTCAGGCTCCGGCCAGTTTTGTTGGGTATCCAGACTCCAGTTTTTACGTTGAGGTTTCAGGCTCCGGCCAGTTTTGTTGGGTATCCAGACTCCGGTTATTATGTTGAGGTTTCAGGCTCCGGTCAGTTTTGTTGGGTATCCAGACTCTGGTTTTTATGTTGAGCGTTCAGGCTCCGGTCAGTTTCGTTGGGTATCCAGGCTCTGGTTATTACGTTGAGCGTTCAGGCTCCGGTCAGTTTCGTTTGGTATCCAGACTCTGGTTATTACGTTGAGCGTTCAGGCTCCGGTTAGTTTCGTTTGGTATCCAGACTTCAGTTATTATGTTGAGCGTTCAGGCTCCGGTCAATTTTGTTGGGTATCCAGACTCCGGTTATTACGTTCAGCGTTCAGCCTCCGGTCAGTTTCGTTTGGTATACAGACTTCAGTTATTACGTTGAGCGTTCAGGCTCTGGTCAGTTTCGTTGAGTATCCAGATTCCGGTTATTACGTTGAGCGTTCAGGCTTCGGTCAATTTCGTTGGGTATCTAGACTCCGGTTATTACGTTGAACGTTCAGGCTCCGGTCAGTTTCGTTGGGTATCCAGACTCCGGTTATTAAGTTGAGCGTTCAGACTCCGGTCAATTTCGTTGGGTATCCAGACTCCAGTTTTAACGTTGAGCGTTAAGGCTCTGGTCAGTTTTGTTGGGTATCCAGACTCCGGTTATTATGTTGAGGGTTCAGGCTCCGGTCAGTTTTGTTGGGTATCCAGGCTTCGGTTATTATGTTGAGCATTCAGGCTTCGTTCAGTTTCGTAGGGTATCCAGACTCCGATTATTACGTTGAGCGTTCAGGCTCCGGTCAGTTTTGTTGGGTATCCAGACTCTGGTTATTACGTTTAGCGTTCAGGCCCTGGTCAGTTTCGTTGGATATTCAGACTTCGGTTATTACGTTGAGCGTTCAGGCTCCGGTCAGTTTCATTGCGTATCCAGACCTCGGTTATTACGTTGATCGTTCATGCTCCGGTCAGTTTCATTGGGTATCCAGACTCCGATTTTTACGTAGAGCGTTCAGGCTCCGGTCAGTTTTGTTGTGTATCCAGACTTCGGTTATTACGTTGAGCATTCAAGCTCCGGTCAGTTTTGTTGGGTATCTAGACTCCGGTTATTACGTTGAGCGTTCAGTCTCCGGTCAGTTTCGTTAGGTATCCAGACTCCGGTTATTACGTTGAACGTTCAGGCTCCGGTCAGTTTCGTTGGGTGTCCAGACTCCGGTTATTACGTTGAGCATTCAGGCTCCGGTCATTTTCGTTGCGCATCCAGACTCCAGTTATTACATTGTGCGTTCAGGCTCCGGTCAGTTTCGTTGAGTATCCAGACTCCGGTTATTACGTTGAGCGTTCAGGCTCCGTTCAGTTTCGTTGGGTATCCGTACTCCGGTTATTACGTTGAGCGTTCAGGCTCCGGTCAGTTTCGTTGTGTATCCAGATTCTAGTTATTACGCTGAGCGTTCAGGCTCCGTCAGTTTCGTTGGGTATCCAGACTCCGGTTTTTACGTTGAGCGTTCAGGCTCCTGTATGTTTTGTTGGGTATCCAGACTCCGGTTATTACGTTGAGCATTCAGGCTTCGGTCAGTTTCGTTGGGTATCCAGACTCCGGTTATTACATTGAGCGTTCAGGCTCCGGTCAGTTTCGTTGGGTATCCAGACTCCGGTTATTACGTTGAGCGTTCAGGCTCCGGTCAATTTCGTTGGGTATCCAGACTCCGGTTATTACGTTGAGCATTCAGGCTCCGGTCAGTTTCGTTGGGTATCCAGACTCCGGTTATCACGTTAAGCGTTCAGGCTCCGGTCAGTTTCGTTGGGTAACCAAACTCCGGTTATTACGTTGAGCGTTCAGGCTCCGGTCAGTTTCGTTTGGTATCCAGACTTCAGTTATTACGTTGAGCGTCTAGGCTCCGGTCAGTTTCGTTGGGTATCCAGACTCCGGTTATTACGTTGAGCGTTTAGGCTCCGGTCAGTTTCGTTGGATATTCAGACTCCGGTTATTACGTTGAGCGTTCAGGCTCCGGTCAGTTTCATTGCGTATCTAGACCTCGGTTATTACGTTGATCGTTCAGGCTCCGGTCAGTTTCATTGGGTATCCAGACTCTGATTTTTACGTTGAGCGTTCAGGCTCCGGTCAGTTTTGTTGTGTGTCCAGACTTCGGTTATTACGTTGAGCATTCAAGCTCCGGTCAGTTTCGTTGGGTATCCAGACTCCGGTTATTACGTTGAGTGTTCAGTCTCCGGTCAGTTTCGTTGGGTATCCAGACTCCGGTTATTACGTTGAACGTTCAGGCTCCGGTCAGTTTCGTTGGGTGTCCAGACTCCGGTTATTACGTTGAGCATTCAGGCTCCGGTCATTTTCGTTGCGCATCCAGACTCCAGTTATTACATTGTGCGTTCAGGCTCCGGTCAGTTTCGTTGAGTATCCAGACTCCGGTTATTACGTTGAGCGTTCAGGCTCCGTTCAGTTTCATTGGGTATCCAGACTCCGGTTATTACGTTGAGCGTTCAGGCTCCGTTCAGTTTCGTTGTGTATCCAGATTCCGGTTATTACGCTGAGCGTTCAGGCTCCGGTCAGTTTTGTTGGGTATCCAGACTCCGGTTTTTACGTTGAGCGTTGAGGCTCCTGTCAGTTTTGTTGGGTATCCAGACTCCGGTTATTACGTTGAGCATTCAGGCTCCGGTCAGTTTCGTTGGGTATCCAGACTCCGGTTATTACGTTGAGCGTTCAGGCTCCGGTCAGTTTCGTTGGGTATCCAGACTCTGGTTTTTACGTTGAGCGTTCAGGCTCCGATCAATTTCGTTTGGTATCCAGACTCCGGTTATTACGTTGAGCATTCAGGCTCCGGTCAGTTTCGTTGGGTATCCAGACTCCGGTTATTACGTTAAGCGTTCAGGCTCCGGTCAATTTCATTGGGTAACCAGACTCCGGTTATTACGTTGAGCGTTCAGGCTCCGGTCAGTTTCGTTTGGTATCCAGAGTTCAGTTATTACGTTGAGCGTCCAGGCTCCGGTCAGTTTCGTTGGGTATCCAGACTCCGGTTATTACATTGAGCGTTTAGGCTCCGGTCAGTTTCATTGGGTATCCAGACTCCAGTTTTTACGTTGAGCGTTCAGGCTCCGGCCAGTTTTGTTGGGTATCCAGACTCCGGTTATTATGTTGAGGTTTCAGGCTCCGGTCAGTTTCGTTGGGTATCCAGACTCCGGTTTTTATGTTGAGCGTTCAGGCTCCCGTCAGTTTTGTTGGGTATCCAGACTCTGGTTATTACGTTGAGCGTTCAAACTCCGGTCAGTTTCGTTGGGTATCCAGGCTCTGGTTATTACGTTGAGCGTTCAGGCTCCGGTTAGTTTCGTTTGGTATCCAGACTTCAGTTATTATGTTGAGCGTTCAGGCTCCGGTCAATTTTGTTGGGTATCCACACTCCGGTTATTACGTTCAGCGTTCAGCCTCCGGTCAGTTTCGTTTGGTATACAGACTTCAGTTATTACGTTGAGCGTTCAGGCTCTGGTCAGTTTCGTTGAGTATCCAGATTCCGGTTATTACGTTGAGTGTTCAGGCTTCGGTCAATTTCGTTGGGTATCTAGACTCCGGTTATTATGTTGAACGTTCAGGCTCCGGTCAGTTTCGTTGGGTATCCAGACTCCGGTTATTAAGTTGAGCGTTCAGGCTCCGATCAGTTTCGTTGGGTATCCAGACTCCAGTTTTTACGTTGAGCGTTCAGGCTCTGGTCAGTTTTGTTGGGTATCCAGACTCCGGTTATTATGTTGAGGGTTCAGGCTCCGGTCAGTTTTGTTGGGTATCCAGGCTTCGGTTATTATGTTGAGCATTCAGGCTTCGCTCAGTTTCGTAGGGTATCCAGACTCCGATTATTACGTTGAGCGTTCAGGCTCTGGTCAGTTTTGTTGGGTATCCAGACTCTGGTTATTACGTTTAGCGTTCAGGCTCCGGTCAGTTTCGTTGGATATTCAGACTTCGGTTATTACGTTGAGCGTTCAGGCTCCGGTCAGTTTCATTGCGTATCCAGACCTCGGTTATTACGTTGATCGTTCAGGCTCCGGTCAGTTTCATTGGGTATCCAGACTCCGATTTTTACGTTGAGCGTTCAGGCTCCGGTCAGTTTTGTTGTGTATCCAGGCTTCGGTTATTATGTTGAGCATTCAGGCTTCGTTCAGTTTCGTAGGGTATCCAGACTCCGATTATTACGTTGAGCATTCAGTCTCAGGTCAGTTTCGTTGAGTATCCAGACTCCGGTTATTACGTTGAGCGTTCAGGCTCCTGTCAGTTTTGTTGGGTATCTAGACTCCGGTTATTACGTTGAGCATTCAGGCTCCGGTCAGTTTCGTTGGGTATCCAGACTCCGGTTATTACGTTGAGCGTTTAGGCTCCGGTCAGTTTCGTTGGGTATCCAGACTCCGGTTTTTACGTTGAGCGTTCAGGCTCCGGTCAATTTCGTTGGGTATCCAGACTCCGGTTATTACGTTGAGCATTCAGGCTCCGGTCAGTTTCGTTGGGTATCCAGACTCCGGTTATCACGTTAAGCGTTCAGGCTCCGGTCAGTTTCGTTGGGAAACCAGACTCCGGTTATTACTTTGAGCGTTCAGGCTCCGGTCAGTTTTGTTTGGTATCCAGGCTTCAGTTATTACGTTGAGCGTCCAGGCTCCGGTCAGTTTCGTTGGGTATCCAGACTCCGGTTATTACGTTGAGCGTTTAGGCTCTGGTCAGTTTCATTGGGTATCCAGACTCCAGTTTTTACGTTGAGCGTTCAGGCTCCGGCCAGTTTTGTTGGGTATCCAGACTCCGGTTATTATGTTGAGGTTTCAGGCTCCGGTCAGTTTCGTTGGGTATCCAGACTCCGGTTTTTACGTTGAGCGTTCAGGCTCCTGTCAGTTTTGTTGGGTATCCAGACTCTGGTTATTACGTTGAGCGTTCAAACTCCGGTCAGTTTCATTGGGTATCCAGGCTCTGGTTTTTACGTTGAGCGTTCAGGCTCTAGTCAGTTTCGTTGAGTATCCAGATTCCGGTTATTACGTTGAGCGTTCAGGCTTCGGTCAATTTCGTTGGGTATCCAGACTCCGGTTATTACGTTGAACGTTCAGGCTCCTGTCAGTTTCATTGGGTATCTAGAATCCGATTATTAAGTTGAGCGTTAAGGCTCCGGTCAGTTTCGTTGGGTATCCAGACTCCAGTTTTTACGTTGAGCGTTCAGGCTCTGGTCAGTTTTGTTGGGTATCCAGACTCCGGTTATTATGTTGAGGGTTCAGGCTCCGGTCAGTTTTGTTGGGTATCCAGGCTTCGGTTATTATGTTGAGCATTCAGGCTTCGTTCAGTTTCGTAGGGTATCCAGACTCCGATTATTACGTTGAGCGTTCAGGCTCCGGTCAGTTTTGTTGGGTATCCAGACTCTGGTTATTAAGTTTAGCATTCAGGCTCCGGTCAGTTTCGTTGGATATTCAGACTCCGGTTATTACGTTGAGCGTTCAGGCTCCGGTCAGTTTTGTTGCGTAACCAGACTTCGGTTATTACGTTATTCATTCAAGCTCCGGTCAGTTTCATTGGGTATCCAGACTCCGGTTTTTACGTTGAGCGTTCAGGCTCCGGTCAGTTTTGTTGTGTATCCAGACTCTGGTTATTACGTTGAGCGTTCAGGCTCCAGTCAGTTTCATTGGGTATCCAAACTCCGGTTATTACGTTGAGCGTTCAGGCTCCGGTCAGTTTCGTTGGGTATCCAGACTTCGGTTATTACGTTGAGCATTCAAGCTCTGGTCAGTTTCATTGGGTATCCAGACTCCGGTTATTACGTTGAGCGTTCAGGCTCCGGTCAGTTTCGTTGGGTATCCAGACTCCGGTTATTATGTTGAACGTTCAGGCTCCGGTCAGTTTCGTTGGGTGTCCAGACTCCGGTTATTACGTTGAGCATTCAGGCTCCGGTCATTTTTGTTGCGCATCCAGACTTCAGTTATTACATTGTGCGTTCAGGCACCGGTCAGTTTCGTTGAGTATCCAGACTCCGGTTATTACATTGAGCATTCAGGCTCCGTTCAGTTTCATTGGGTATCCAGACTCCGGTTATTACGTTGAGCATTCAAGCTCCGGTCAGTTTCGTTGGGTATCCAGACTCCGGTTATTACGTTGAGCGTTCAGGCTCCGGTCAGTTTCGTTGGGTATCCAGACTCCGGTTATTACGTTGAACGTTCAGGCTCCGGTCAGTTTCGTTGGGTGTCCAGACTCCGGTTATTACGTTGAACGTTCAGGCTCCGGTCATTTTCGTTGCGCATCCAGACTCCAGTTATTACATTGTGCGTTCAGGCCCCGGTCAGTTTCGTTGAGTATCCAGACTCCGGTTATTATGTTGAGCGTTCAGGCTCCGGTCAGTTTCGTTGGGTATCCAGAGTCCGGTTATTACGTTGAACGTTCAGGCTCCGGTCAGTTTCGTTGGGTGTCTAGACTCCGGTTATTACGTTGAGCATTCAGGCTCCGGTCATTTTTGTTGCGCATCCAGACTTCAGTTATTACATTGTGCGTTCAGGCACCGGTCAGTTTCGTTGAGTATCCAGACTCCGGTTATTACGTTGAGCATTCAGGCTCCGTTCAGTTTCATTGGGTATCCAGACTCCGGTTATTACGTTGAGCATTCAAGCTCCGGTCAGTTTCGTTGGGTATCCAGACTCCGGTTATTACATTGAGCGTTCAGGCTCCGGTCAGTTTCGTTGGGTATCCAGACTCCGGTTATTACGTTGAACGTTCAGGCTCCGGTCAGTTTCGTTGGGTGTCCAGACTCCGGTTATTACGTTGAGCATTCAGGCTCCGGTCATTTTCGTTGCGCATCCAGACTCCAGTTATTACATTGTGCGTTCAGGCTCCGGTCAGTTTCGTTGAGTATCCAGACTCCGGTTATTACGTTGAGCGTTCAGGCTCCGTTCAGTTTCGTTGGGTATCCAGACTCTGGTTATTACGTTGAGCGTTCAGGCTCCGGTCAGTTTCGTTGTGTATCCAGATTCCGGTTATTACGCTGAGCGTTCAGGCTCCGGTCAGTTTCGTTGGGTATCCAGTCTCCGGTTTTTATGTTGAGCGTTCAGGCTCCTGTCAGTTTTGTTGGGTATCCAGACTCCGGTTATTACGTTGAGCATTCAGGCTCCGGTCAGTTTCGTTGGGTATCCAGACTCCGGTTATTACGTTGAGCGTTCAGGCTCCAGTCAGTTTTGTTGGGTATCCAGACTCCGGTTTTTACGTTGAGCGTTCAGGCTCCGGTCAATTTCGTTGGGTATCCAAACTCCGGTTATTACGTTGAGCATTCAGGCTCCGGTCAGTTTCGTTGGGTATCCAGACTCCGGTTATCACGTTAAGCGTTCAGGCTCCGGTCAATTTCGTTGGGTAACCAGACTCCGGTTATTACGTTGAGCGTTCAGGCTCCGGTCAGTTTCGTTTGGTATCCAGACTTCAGTTATTACGTTGAGCGTCCAGGCTCCGGTCAGGTTCGTTGGGTATCCAGACTCCGGTTATTACGTTGAGCGTTTAGGCTCCGGTCAGTTTCATTGGGTATCCAGACTCCAGTTTTTACGTTGAGCGTTCAGGCTCCAGCCAGTTTTGTTGGGTATCCAGACTCCGGTTATTATGTTGAGGTTTCAGGCTCCGGTCAGTTTCGTTGGGTATCCAGACTCCGGTTTTTACGTTGAGCGTTCAGGCTCCGATCAGTTTTGTTGGGTATCCAGACTCTGGTTATTACGTTGAGTGTTCAAACTCCGGTCAGTTTCGTTGGGTATCCAGGCTCTGGTTATTATGTTGAGCGTTCAGGCTCCGGTTAGTTTCGTTTGGTATCCAGACATCAGTTATTATGTTGAGCGTTTAGGCTTCGGTCAATTTCGTTGGATATCCAGACTCCGGTTATTACGTTGAGCGTTCAGGCTCCGGTCAGTTTCGTTTGGTATCCATACTTCAGTTATTACGTTGAGCGTTCAGGCTCTGGTCAGTTTCGTTGAGTATCCAGATTCCGGTTATTACATTGAGCGTTCAGGCTTCGGTCAATTTCGTTGGGTATCCAGACTGCGGTTATTACGTTGAACGTTCAGGCTCCGGTCAGTTTCGTTGGGTATCCAGACTCCGGTTATTAAGTTGAGCGTTCAGGCTCCGGTCAGTTTCGTTGGGTATCCAGACTCTAGTTTTTACGTTGAGCGTTCAGGCTCCGGTCAGTTTTGTTGGGTATCCAGACTCCGGTTATTATGTTGAGGGTTCAGGCTCCGGTCAGTGTTGTTGGGTATCCAGGCTTCGGTTATTATGTTGAGCATTCAGGCTTCGTTCAGTTTCGTAGGGTATCCAGACTCCGGTTATTACGTTGAGCGTTCAGGCTCCGGTCAGTTTCGTTGGGTATCCAGGCTCTGGTTATTACGTTGAGCGTTCAGGCTCCGGTTAGTTTCGTTTGGTATCCAGACATCAATTATTATGTTGAGCGTTTAGGCTTCGGTCAATTTCGTTGGATATCCAGACTCCGGTTATTACGTTGAGCGTTCAGGCTCCGGTCAGTTTCGTTTGGTATCCAGACTTCAGTTATTACGTTGAGCGTTCAGGCTCTGGTCAGTTTCGTTGAGTATCCAGATTCCGGTTATTACATTGAGCGTTCAGGCTTCGGTCAATTTCGTTGGGTATCCAGACTGCGGTTATTACGTTGAACGTTCAGGCTCCGGTCAGTTTCGTTGGGTATCCAGACTCCGGTTATTAAGTTGAGCGTTCAGGCTCCGGTCAGTTTCGTTGGGTATCCAGACTCTAGTTTTTACGTTGAGCGTTCAGGCTCTGGTCAGTTTTGTTGGGTATCCAGACTCCGGTTATTATGTTGAGGGTTCAGGCTCCGGTCAGTGTTTTTGGGTATCCAGGCTTCGGTTATTATGTTGAGCATTCAGGCTTCGTTCAGTTTCGTAGGGTATCCAGACTCCGGTTATTACGTTGAGCGTTCAGGCTCCAGTCAGTTTCGTTGGGTATCCAGACTCTGGTTATTACGTTTAGCGTTCAGGCTCCGGTCAGTTTCGTTGGATATTCAGACTCCGGTTATTACGTTGAGCGTTCAGGCTTCGGTCAGTTTCGTTGCGTATCCAGACTTCGGTTATTGCGTTGATCGTTCAGGCTCCGGTCAGTTTCATTGGGTATCCAGACTCCGATTTTTACGTTGAGCGTTCAGGCTCCGGTCAGTTTTGTTGTGTATCCAGACTTCGGTTATTACGTTGAGCATTCAAGCTCCGGTCAGTTTCGTTGGGTATCCAGACTCCGGTTATTACGTTGAGCGTTCAGTCTCCGGTCAGTTTCGTTGGGTATCCAGACTCCGGTTATTACGTTGAACGTTCAGGCTCCGGTCAGTTTCGTTGGGTGTCCAGACTCCGGTTATTACGTTGAGCATTCAGGGTCCGGTCATTTTCGTTGCGCATCCAGACTCCAGTTATTACATTGTGCGTTCAGGCTCCGGTCAGTTTCGTTGAGTATCCAGACTCCGGTTATTACGTTGAGCGTTCAGACTCCGTTCAGTTTCGTTGGGTATCCAGACTCCGGTTATTACGTTGAGCGTTCAGGCTCCGGTCAGCTTCGTTGTGTATCCAGATTCCGGTTATTACGCTGAGCGTTCAGGCTCCGGTCAGTTTCGTTGGGTATCCAGACTCCGGTTTTTACGTTGAGCGTTCAGACTCCTGTCAGTTTTGTTGGGTATCCAGACTCCGGTTATTACGTTGAGCATTCAGGCTCCGGTCAGTTTCGTTGGGTATCCAGACTCCGGTTATTACGTTGAGCGTTTAGGCTCCGGTCAGTTTCGTTGGGTATCCAGACTCCGATTTTTACGTTGAGCGTTCAGGCTCCGGTCAATTTTGTTTGGTATCCAGACTCCGGTTATTACGTTGAGCATTCAGGCTCCGGTCAGTTTCGTTGGGTATCCAGACTCCGGTTATTACGTTAAGCGTTTAGGCTCCTGTCAGTTTCGTTGGGTATCCAGACTCCGGTTTTTACGTTGAGCGTTCAGGCTCCGATCAGTTTTGTTGGGTATCCAGACTCTGGTTATTACGTTGAGTGTTCAAACTCCGGTCAGTTTCGTTGGGTGTCCAAACTCTGGTTATTACGTTGAGCGTTCAGGCTCCGGTCAGTTTCATTGGGTATCCAGACTCCAGTTTTTACGTTGAGCGTTCAGGCTCCGGCCAATTTCGTTGGATATCCAGACTCCGGTTATTACGTTGAGCGTTCAGGCTCCGGTCAGTTTCGTTTGGTATCCATACTTCAGTTATTACGTTGAGCGTTCAGGCTCTGGTCAGTTTCGTTGAGTATCCAGATTCCGGTTATTACATTGAGCGTTCAGGCTTCGGTCAATTTCGTTGGGTATCCAGACTGCGGTTATTACGTTGAACGTTCAGGCTCCGGTCAGTTTCGTTGGGTATCCAGACTCCGGTTATTAAGTTGAGCGTTCAGGCTCCGGTCAGTTTCGTTGGGTATCCAGACTCTAGTTTTTACGTTGAGCGTTCAGGCTCCGGTCAGTTTTGTTGGGTATCCAGACTCCGGTTATTATGTTGAGGGTTCAGGCTCCGGTCAGTGTTGTTGGGTATCCAGGCTTCGGTTATTATGTTGAGCATTCAGGCTTCGTTCAGTTTCGTAGGGTATCCAGACTCCGGTTATTACGTTGAGCGTTCAGGCTCCGGTCAGTTTCGTTGGGTATCCAGGCTCTGGTTATTACGTTGAGCGTTCAGGCTCCGGTTAGTTTCGTTTGGTATCCAGACATCAATTATTATGTTGAGCGTTTAGGCTTCGGTCAATTTCGTTGGATATCCAGACTCCGGTTATTACGTTGAGCGTTCAGGCTCTGGTCAGTTTCGTTTGGTATCCAGACTTCAGTTATTACGTTGAGCGTTCAGGCTCTGGTCAGTTTCGTTGAGTATCCAGATTCCGGTTATTACATTGAGCGTTCAGGCTTCGGTCAATTTCGTTGGGTATCCAGACTGCGGTTATTACGTTGAACGTTCAGGCTCCGGTCAGTTTCGTTGGGTATCCAGACTCCGGTTATTAAGTTGAGCGTTCAGGCTCCGGTCAGTTTCGTTGGGTATCCAGACTCTAGTTTTTACGTTGAGCGTTCAGGCTCCGGTCAGTTTTGTTGGGTATCCAGACTCCGGTTATTATGTTGAGGGTTCAGGCTCCGGTCAGTGTTTTTGGGTATCCAGGCTTCGGTTATTATGTTGAGCATTCAGGCTTCGTTCAGTTTCGTAGGGTATCCAGACTCCGGTTATTACGTTGAGCGTTCAGGCTCCAGTCAGTTTCGTTGGGTATCCACACTCTGGTTATTACGTTTAGCGTTCAGGCTCCGGTCAGTTTCGTTGGATATTCAGACTCCGGTTATTACGTTGAGCGTTCAGGCTTCGGTCAGTTTCGTTGCGTATCCAGACTTCGGTTATTGCGTTGATCGTTCAGGCTCCGGTCAGTTTCATTGGGTATCCAGACTGCGATTTTTACGTTGAGCGTTCAGGCTCGGGTCAGTTTTGTTGTGTATCCAGACTTCGGTTATTACGTTGAGCATTCAAGCTCCGGTCAGTTTCGTTGGGTATCCAGACTCCGGTTATTACGTTGAGCGTTCAGTCTCCGGTCAGTTTCGTTGGGTATCCAGACTCCGGTTATTACGTTGAACGTTCAGGCTCCGGTCAGTTTCGTTGGGTGTCCAGACTCCGGTTATTACGTTGAGCATTCAGGGTCCGGTCATTTTCGTTGCGCATCCAGACTCCAGTTATTACATTGTGCGTTCAGGCTCCGGTCAGTTTCGTTGAGTATCCAGACTCCGGTTATTACGTTGAGCATTCAGACTCCGTTCAGTTTCGTTGGGTATCCAGACTCCGGTTATTACGTTGAGCGTTCAGGCTCCGGTCAGTTTCGTTGTGTATCCAGATTCCGGTTATTACGCTGAGCGTTCAGGCTCCGGTCAGTTTCGTTGGGTATCCAGACTCCGGTTTTTACGTTGAGCGTTCAGACTCCTGTCAGTTTTGTTGGGTATCCAGACTCCGGTTATTACATTGAGCATTCAGGCTCCGGTCAGTTTCGTTGGGTATCCAGACTCCGGTTATTACGTTGAGCGTTCAGGCTCCGGTCAGTTTCGTTGGGTATCCAGACTCCGATTTTTACGTTGAGCGTTCAGGCTCCGGTCAATTTCGTTTGGTATCCAGACTCCGGTTATTACGTTGAGCATTCAGGCTCCGGTCAGTTTCGTTGGGTATCCAGACTCCGGTTATTACGTTAAGCGTTTAGGCTCCTGTCAGTTTTGTTGGGTAACCAGACTCCGGTTATTACGTTTTGCGTTCAGGCTCCGGTCAGTTTCGTTTGGTATCCAGAGTTCAGTTATTACGTTGAGCGTCCAGGCTCCGGTCAGTTTCGTTGGGTATCCAAACTCCGGTTATTACGTTGAGCGTTTAGGCTCCGGTCAGTTTCATTGGGTATCCAGACTCCAGTTTTTACGTTGAGCGTTCAGGCTCCGGCCAATTTTGTTGGGTATCCAGACTCCGGTTATTATGTTGAGGTTTCAGGCTTCGGTCAGTTTCGTTGGGTATCCAGACTCCGGTTTTTACGTTGAGCGTTCAGGCTCCGGTCAGTTTTGTTGGGTATCCAGACTCTGGTTATTACGTTGAGCGTTCAAACTCCGGTCAGTTTCGTTGGGTATCCAGGCTCTGGTTATTACGTTGAGCCTTCAGGCTCCGGTTAGTTTCGTTTGGTATCCAGACTTCAGTTATTACGTTGAGCGTTCAGGCTCTGGTCAGTTTCGTTGAGTATCCAGATTCCGGTTATTACGTTGAGCGTTCAGGCTTCGATCAATTTCGTTGGGTATCCAGACTCCGGTTATTACGTTGAACGTTCAGGCTCCGGTCAGTTTCGTTGGGTATCCAGACTCCGGTTATTAAGTTGAGCGTTCAGGCTCCGGTCAGTTTCGTTGGGTATCCAGACTCCAGTTTTTACGTTGAGCGTTCAGGCTCTGGTCAGTTTTGTTGGGTATCCAGACTCCGGTTATTACGTTGAGCGTTCAGGCTCCGGTCAGTTTCGTTGGGTATCCAGACTCCGGTTATTACGTTGAGCGTTCAGCCTCCGGTTAGTTTCGTTTGGTATCCAGACTTCAGTTATTACGTTGAGCGTTCAGGCTCTGGTTAGTTTCGTTGAGTATCCAGATTTCGGTTATTACGTTGAGCATTCAGGCTTCGGTCAATTTCGTTGGGTATCCAGACTCCGGTTATTCCGTTGAACGTTCAGGCTCCGGTCAGTTTCGTTGGGTATCTAGACTCCGGTTATTAAATTTGAGCGTTCAGGCTCCGGTCAGTTTCGTTGGGAATCCAAACTCCAGTTTTTACGTTGAGCGTTCAGGCTCTGGTCAGTTTTGTTGGGTATCCAGACTCCGGTTATTATGTTGAGGGTTCAGGCTCCGGTCAGTTTTGTTGGGTATCCACGCTTCGGTTATTATGTTGAGCATTCAGGCTTCATTCAGTTTCGTAGGGTATCCAGACTCCGATTATTACGTTGAGCGTTCAGGCTCAGGTCAGTTTCGTTGAGTATCCAGACTCTGGTTATTACGTTGAGCGTTCAGGCTCCGTTCAGTTTCGTTGGGTATCCAGACTCCGGTTATTACGTTGAGCGTTCAGGCTCCGTTCAGTTTCATTGTGTATCCAGATTCCGGTTATTACGCTGAGCGTTCAGGCTCCGGTCAGTTTCGTTGGGTATCCAGACTCCGGTTTTTACGTTGAGCGTTCAGGCCCCTATCCGTTTTGTTGGGTATCCAGACTCCGGTTATTACGTTGAGCATTCAGGCTCCGGTCAGTTTCGTTGGGTATCCAGACTCCGGTTATTACGTTGAGCGTTCAGGCTCCGGTCAGTTTCGTTGGGTATCCAGACTCCGGTTTTTACGTTGAGCGTTCAGGCTCCGGTCAATTTCGTTGGGTATCCAGACTCCGGTTATTACGTTGAGCATTCAGGCTCCGGTCAGTTTCGTTAGGTATCCAGACTTCGGTTATCACGTTAAGCGTTCAGGCTCCGGTCAGTTTCGTTGGGTAACCAGACTCTGGTTATTACGTTGAGCGTTCAGGCTCCGGTCAGTTTCGTTTGGTATCCAGACTTCAGTTGTTACGTTGAGCGTCCAGGCTCCGGTCAGTTTCGTTGGGTATCCAGACTCCGGTTATTACGTTGAACGTTCAGGCTCCGGTCAGTTTCGTTGGGTGTCCAGACTCCGGTTATTACGTTGAGCATTCAGGCTCCGGTCATTTTTGTTGCGCATCCAGACTCCAGTTATTACATTGTGCGTTCAGGCACCGGTCAGTTTTGTTGAGTATCCAGACTCCGGTTATTACGTTGAGCATTCAGGATCCGTTCAGTTTCATTGGGTATCGAGACTCCGGTTATTACGTTGAGCATTCAAGCTCCGGTCAGTTTCGTTGGGTATCCAGACTCCGGTTATTACGTTGAGCGTTCAGGCTCCGGTCAGTTTCGTTAGGTATCCAGACTCCGGTTATTACGTTAAACGTTCAGGCTCCGGTCAGTTTCGTTGGGTGTCCAGACTCCGGTTATTACGTTGAGCATTCAGGCTCCGGTCATTTTCGTTGTGCATCCAGACTCCAGTTATTACATTGTGCGTTCAGGCTCCGGTCAGTTTCGTTGAGTATCCAGACTCCGGTTATTACGTTGAGCGTTCAGGCTCCGTTCAGTTTCGTTGAGTATCCAGACTCCGGTTATTACGTTTAGCGTTCAGGCTCCTGTCAGTTTTTTTGGGTATCCAGACTCCGGTTATTACGTTGAGCATTCAGGCTCCGGTCAGTTTCGTTGGGTATCCAGACTCCGGTTATTACGTTGAGCGTTCAGGCTCCGGTCAGTTTCGTTGGGTATCCAGACTCCGGTTTTTACGTTGAGCGTTCAGGCTCCGGTCAATTTCGTTGGGTATCCAGACTCCGGTTATTACGTTGAGCATTCAGGCTCCGGTCAGTTTCGTTGGGTATCCAGACTCCGGTTATCACGTTAAGCGTTCAGGCTCCGGTCAGTTTCGTTGGGTAACCAGACTCCGGTTATTACGTTGAGCGTTCAGGCTCCGGTCAGTTTCGTTTGGTATCCAGACTTCAGTTATTACATTGAGCGTCCAGGCTCCGGTCAGGTTCGTTGGGTATCCAGACTCCGGTTATTACGTTGAGCGTTTAGGCTCCGGTCAGTTTCATTGGGTATCCAGACTCCAGTTTTTACGTTGAGCGTTCAGGCTCCGGCCAGTTTTGTTGGGTATCCAGACTCCGGTTATTATGTTGAGGTTTCAGGCTCCGGTCAGTTTCGTTGGGTATCCAGACTCCGGTTTTTACGTTGAGCGTTCAGGCTCCGGTCAGTTTTGTTGGGTATCCAGACTCTGGTTATTACGTTGAGCGTTCAAACTCCGGTCAGTTTCGTTGGGTATCCAGGCTCTGGTTATTACGTTGAGCGTTTAGGCTCCGGTTAGTTTCGTTTGGTATCCAGACTTCAGTTATTATGTTGAGCGTTTAGGCTCCGGTCAATTTCGTTGGGTATCCAGACTCCGGTTATTACGTTGAGCGTTCAGGCTCCGGTCAGTTTCGTTTGGTATCCAGACTTCAGTTATTACGTTGAGCGTTCAGGCTCTGGTCAGTTTCGTTGAGTATCCAGATTCCGGTTATTACGTTGAGCGTTCAGGCTTCGGTCAATTTCGTTGGGTATCCAGACTCCGGTTATTACGTTGAACGTTCAGGCTCCGGTCAGTTTCGTTGGGTATCCAGACTCCGGTTATTAAATTGAGCGTTCAGGCTTCGGTCAGTTTCGTTGGGTATCCAGACTCTAGTTTTTACGTTGAGCGTTCAGGCTCCGGTCAGTTTTGTTGGGTATCCAGACTCCGGTTATTATGTTGAGGGTTCAGGCTCCGGTCAGTTTTGTTGGGTATCCAGGCTTCGATTATTATGTTGAGCATTCAGGCTTCGTTCAGTTTCGTAGGGTATCCAGACTCCGGTTATTACGTTGAGCGTTCAGGCTCCGGTCAGTTTCGTTGGGTATCCAGACTTTGGTTATTACGTTTAGCGTTCAGGCTCCGGTCAGTTTCGTTGGATATTCAGACTCCGGTTATTACGTTGAGCGTTCAGGCTCCGGTCAGTTTCGTTGCGTATCCAGACTTCGGTTATTGCGTTGATCGTTCAGGCTCCGGTCAGTTTCATTGGGTAACCAGACTCTGGTTTTTACGTTGAGCGTTCAGGCTCCGGTCAGTTTTGTTGTGTATCCAGACTCCGGTTATTACGTTGAGCGTTCAGGCTCCAGTCAGTTTCATTGGGTATCCAAACTCCGCTTATTACGTTGAGCGTTCAGGCTCCGGTCAGTTTCGTTGGGTATCCAGACTTCGGTTATTACGTTGAGCATTCAAGCTCAAGACAGTTTCGTGGTGTATCCAGACTCCAGTTTTTACGTTGAGCGTTCAGGCTCCGGCCAGTTTTGTTGGGTATCCAGACTCCGGTTATTATGTTGAGGTTTCAGGCTTCGGTCAGTTTCGTTGGGTATCCAGACTCCGGTTTTTACACTGAGCGTTCAGGCTCCGGTCAGTTTTGCTGGGTATCCAGACTCTGGTTATTACGTTGAGCGTTCAAACTCCGGTCAGTTTTGTTGGGTATCCAGGCTCTGGTTATTACGTTGAGCGTTCAGGCTCCGGTCAGTTTCGTTTGGTATCCAGACTTCAGTTGTTACGTTGAGCGTCCAGGCTCCGGTCAGTTTCGTTGGGTATCCAGACTCCGGTTATTACGTTGAACGTTCAGGCTCCAGTCAGTTTCGTTGGGTGTCCAGACTCCGGTTATTACGTTGAGCATTCAGGCTCCGGTCATTTTTGTTGCGCATCCAGACTCCAGTTATTACATTGTGCGTTCAGGCACCGGTCAGTTTCGTTGAGTATCCAGACTCCGGTTATTACGTTGAGCATTCAGGATCCGTTCAGTTTCATTGGGTATCGAGACTCCGGTTATTACGTTGAGCATTCAAGCTCCGGTCAGTTTCGTTGGGTATCCAGACTCCGGTTATTACGTTGAGCGTTCAGGCTCCGGTAAATTTCGTTGGGTATCCAGACTCCGGTTATTACGTTGAACGTTCAGGCTTCGGTCAGTTTCGTTGGGTGTCCAGACTCCGGTTATTACGTTGAGCATTCAGGCTCCGGTCATTTTCGTTGCGCATCCAGACTCCAGTTATTACATTGTGCGTTCAGGCTCCGGTCAGTTTCGTTGAGTATCCAGACTCCGGTTATTACGTTGAGCGTTCAGGCTCCTGTCAGTTTTTTTGGGTATCCAGACTCCGGTTATTACGTTGAGCATTCAGGCTCCGGTCAGTTTCGTTGGGTATCCAGACTCCGGTTATTACGTTGAGCGTTCAGGCTCCGGTTAGTTTCGTTGGGTATCCAGACTCCGGTTTTTACGTTGAGCGTTCAGGCTCCGGTCAATTTCGTTGGGTATCCAGACTCCGGTTATTACGTTGAGCATTCAGGCTCCGGTCAGTTTCGTTGGGTATCCAGACTCCGGTTATCACGTTAAGCGTTCAGGCTCCGGTCAGGTTCGTTGGGTAACCAGACTCCGGTTATTACGTTGAGCGTTCAGGCTCCAGTCAGTTTCGTTTGGTATCCAGACTTCAGTTATTACGTTGAGCGTCCAGGCTCCGGTCAGGTTCGTTGGGTATCCAGACTCCGGTTATTACGTTGAGCGTTTAGGCTCCGGTCAGTTTCATTGGGTATCCAGACTCCAGTTTTTACGTTGAGCGTTCAGGCTCCGGCCAGTTTTGTTGGGTATCCAGACTCCTGTTATTATGTTGAGGTTTCAGGCTCCGGTCAGTTTCGTTGGGTATCCAGACTCCGGTTTTTACGTTGAGCGTTCAGGCTCCGGTCAGTTTTGTTGGGTATCCAGACTCTGGTTATTACGTTGAGCGTTCAAACTCCGGTCAGTTTCGTTGGGTATCCAGGCTCTGGTTATTACGTTGAGCGTTTAGGCTCCGGTTAGTTTCGTTTGGTATCCAGACTTCAGTTATTATGTTGAGCGTTTAGGCTCCGGTCAATTTCGTTGGGTATCCAGACTCCGGTTATTACGTTGAGCGTTCAGGCTCCGGTCAGGTTCGTTTGGTATCCAGACTTCAGTTATTACGTTGAGCGTTCAGGCTCTGGTCAGTTTCGTTGAGTATCCAGATTCCGATTATTACGTTGAGCGTTCAGGCTTCGGTCAATTTCGTTGGGTATCCAGACTCCGGTTATTACGTTGAACGTTCAGGCTCCGGTCAGTTTCGTTGGGTATCCAGACTCCGGTTATTAAATTGAGCGTTCAGGCTCCGGTCAGTTTCGTTGGGTATCCAGACTCTAGTTTTTACGTTGAGCGTTCAGGCTCCGGTCAGTTTTGTTGGGTATCCAGACTCCGATTATTATGTTGAGGGTTCAGGCTCCGGTCAGTTTTGTTGGGTATCCAGGCTTCGGTTATTATGTTGAGCATTCAGGCTTCGTTCAGTTTCGTAGGGTATCCAGACTCCGGTTATTACGTTGAGCGTTCAGGCTCCGGTCAGTTTCGTTGGGTATCCAGACTCTGGTTATTACGTTTAGCGTTCAGGCTCCGGTCAGTTTCGTTGGATATTCAGACTCCGGTTATTACGTTGAGTGTTCAGGCTCCGGTCAGTTTCGTTGCGTATCCAGACTTCGGTTATTGCGTTGATCGTTCAGGCTCCGGTCAGTTTCATTGGGTAACCAGACTCCGGTTTTTACGTTGAGCGTTCAGGCTCCGGTCAGTTTTGTTGTGTATCCAGACTCCGGTTATTACGTTGAGCGTTCAGGCTCCAGTCAGTTTCATTGGGTATCCAAACTCCGCTTATTACGTTGAGCGTTCAGGCTCCAGTCAGTTTCATTGGGTATCCAAACTCCGCTTATTACGTTGAGCATTCAAGCTCAGGACAGTTTCGTGGTGTATCCAGACTCTAGTTTTTACGTTGAGCGTTCAGGCTCCGGCCAGTTTTGTTGGGTATCCAGACTCCGGTTATTATGTTGAGGTTTCAGGCTTCGGTCAGTTTCGTTGGGTATCCAGACTCCGGTTTTTACATTGAGCGTTCAGGCTCCGGTCAGTTTTGCTGGGTATCCAGACTCTGGTTATTACGTTGAGCGTTCAAACTCCGGTCAGTTTCGTTGGGTATCCAGGCTCTGGTTATTACGTTGAGCGTTCAGGCTCCGGTTAGTTTCGTTTGGTATCCAGACTTCAGTTATTACGTTGAGCGTTCAGGCTCTGGTCAGTTTCGTTGAGTATCCAGATTCCGGTTATTACGTTGAGCGTTCAGGCTTCGGTCAATTTCGTTGGGTATCCAGACTCCGGTTATTACGTTGAACGTTCAGGCTCCGGTCAGTTTCGTTGGGTATCCAGACTCCGGTTATTAAGTTGAGCGTTCAGGCTCCGGTCAGTTTCGTTGGGTATCCAGACTCCAGTTTTTACGTTGAGCGTTCAGGCTCTGGTCAGTTTTGTTGGGTATCCAGACTCCGGTTATTACGTTGAGCGTTCAGGCTCCGGTCAGTTTCGTTGGGTATCCAGACTCCGGTTATTACGTTGAGCGTTCAGCCTCCGGTCAGTTTCGTTTGGTATCCAGACTTCAGTTATTACGTTGAGCGTTTAGGCTCTGGTTAGTTTCGTTGAGTATCCAGATTCCGGTTATTACGTTGAGCATTCAGGCTTCGGTCAATTTCGTTGGGTATCCAGACTTCGGTTATTACGTTGAACGTTCAGGCTCCGGTCAGTTTCGTTGGGTATCCAGACTCCGGTTATTAAATTTGAGCGTTCAGGCTCCGGTCAGTTTCGTTGGGAATCCAGACTCCAGTTTTTACGTTGAGCGTTCAGGCTCTGGTCAGTTTTGTTGGGTATCCAGACTCCGGTTATTATGTTGAGGGTTCAGGCTCCGGTCAGTTTTGTTGGGTATCCAGGCTTCGGTTATTATGTTGAGCATTCAGGCTTCATTCAGTTTCGTAGGGTATCTAGACTCCGATTATTACGTTGAGCGTTCAGGCTGCGGTCAGTTTTGTTGGGTATCCAGACTCTGGTTATTACGTTTAGCGTTCAGGCTCCGGTCAGTTTCGTTGGATATTCAGACTTCGGTTATTACGTTGAGCGTTCAGGCTTCGGTCAATTTCGTTGGGTATCCAGACTCCGGTTATTACGTTGAACGTTCAGGCTCCGGTCAGTTTCGTTGGGTATCCAGACTCCGGTTATTAAATTGAGCGTTCAGGCTCCGGTCAGTTTCGTTGGGTATCCAGACTCTAGTTTTTACGTTGAGCGTTCAGGCTCCGGTCAGTTTTGTTGGGTATCCATACTCCGGTTATTATGTTGAGGGTTCAGGCTCCGGTCAGTTTTGTTGGGTATCCAGGCTTCGGTTATTATGTTGAGCATTCAGGCTTCGTTCAGTTTCGTAGGGTATCCAGACTCCGGCTATTACGTTGAGCGTTCAGGCTCCGGTCAGTTTCGTTGGGTATCCAGACTCCGGTTATTACGTTGAGCGTTCAGGCTCCGGTTAATTTCGTTGGGTGTCCAGACTCCGGTTTTTACGTTGAGCATTCAGGCTCCAGTCATTTTCGTTGCGCATCCAGACTCCAGTTATTACAATGTGCGTTAAGGCTCCGGTCAGTTTCGTTGAGTATCCAGACTCTGGTTATTACGTTGAGCGTTCAGGCTCCGTTCAGTTTCGTTGGGTATCCAGACTCCGGTTATTACGTTGAGCGTTCAGGCTCCGTTCAGTTTCGTTGTGTATCCAGATTTCGGTTATTACGCTGAGCGTTCAGGCTCCGGTCAGTTTCGTTGGGTATCTAGACTCCGGTTTTTACGTTGAGGGTTCAGGCTCCTATCAGTTTTGTTAGGTATCCAGACTCCGGTTATTACGTTGAGCGTTCAGGCTCCGGTCAGTTTCGTTGGGTATCCAGACTCCTGTTTTTACGTTGAGCGTTCAGGCTCCGGTCAATTTCGTTGGGTATCCAGACTCCGGTTATTACGTTGAGCATTCAGGCTCCGGTCAGTTTCGTTGGGTATCCAGACTCCGGTTATCACGTTAAGCGTTCAGGCTCCGGTCAGTTTCGTTGGGTAACCAGACTCCGGTTATTACGTTGAGCGTTCAGGCTCCGGTCAGTTTCGTTTGGTATCCAGACTTCAGTTGTTACGTTGAGCGTCCAGGCTCCGGTCAGTTTCGTTGGGTATCCAGACTCCGGTTATTACGTTGAACGTTCAGGCTCCGGTCAGTTTCGTTGGGTGTCCAGACTCCGGTTATTACGTTGAGCATTCAGGCTCCGGTCATTTTTGTTGTGCATCCAGACTCCAGTTATTACATTGTGCGTTCAGGCATCGGTCAGTTTCGTTGAGTATCCAGACTCCGGTTATTACGTTGAGCATTCAGGATCCGTTCAGTTTCATTGGGTATCCAGACTCCGGTTATTACGTTGAGCGTTCAGGCTCCGGTCAGTTTCGTTGGGTATCCAGACTCCGGTTATTACGTTGAACGTTCAGGCTCCGGTCAGTTTCGTTGGGTGTCCAGACTCCGGTTATTACGTTGAGCATTCAGGCTCCGGTCATTTTCGTTGCGCATCCAGACTCCAGTTATTACATTGTGCGTTCAGGCTCCGGTCAGTTTCGTTGAGTATCCAGACTCCGGTTATTACGTTGAGCGTTCAGGCTCCGTTCAGTTTCGTCGAGTATCCAGACTCCGGTTATCACGTTGAGCGTTCAGGCTCCTGTCAGTTTTTTTCGGTATCTAGACTCCGGTTATTACGTTGAGCATTCAGGCTCCGGTCAGTTTCGTTGGGTATCCAGACTCCGGTTATTATGTTGAGGTTTCAGGCTCCGGTCAGTTTCGTTGGGTATCCAGACTCTGGTTTTTACGTTGAGCGTTCAGGCTCCGGTCAGTTTTGTTGGGTATCCAGAGTCTGGTTATTACGTTGAGTGTTCAAACTCCGGTCAATTTCGTTGGGTATCCAGGCTCTGGTTATTACGTTGAGCGTTTAGGCTCCGGTTAGTTTTGTTTGGTATCCAGACTTCAGTTATTATGTTGAGCGTTTAGGCTCCGGTCAATTTCGTTGGGTATCCAGACTCCGGTTATTACGTTGAGCGTTCAGGCTCCGGTCAGTTTCGTTTGGTATCCAGACTTCAGTTATTACGTTGAGCGTTCAGGCTCTGGTCAGTTTCGTTGAGTATCCAGATTGCGGTTATTACGTTGAGCGTTCAGGCTTCGGTCAATTTCGTTGGGTATCCAGACTCCGGTTATTACGTTGAACGTTCAGGCTCCGGTCAGTTTCGTTGGGTATCCAGACTCCGGTTATTAAATTGAGCGTTCAGGCTCCGGTCAGTTTCGTTGGGTATCCAGACTCTAGTTTTTACGTTGAGCGTTCAGGCTCCGGTCAGTTTTGTTGGGTATCCATACTCCGGTTATTATGTTGAGGGTTCAGGCTCCGGTCAGTTTTGTTGGGTATCCAGGCTTCGGTTATTATGTTGAGCATTCAGGCTTCGTTCAGTTTCGTAGGGTATCCAGACTCCGGTTATTACGTTGAGCGTTCAGGCTCCGGTCAGTTTCGTTGGGTATCCAGACTCTCGTTATTACGTTTAGCGTTCAGGCTCCGGTCAGTTTCGTTGGATATTCAGACTCCGGTTATTACGTTGAGCGTTCAGGCTCCGGTCAGTTTCGTTGCGTATCCAGACTTCGGTTATTGCGTTGATCGTTCAGGCTCCGGTCAGTTTCATTGGGTATCCAGACTCCGGTTTTTACGTTGAGCGTTCAGGCTCCGGTCAGTTTTGTTTTGTATCCAGACTCCGGTTATTACGTTGAGCGTTCAGGCTCCAGTCAGTTTCATTGGGTATCCAAACTCCGCTTATTACGTTGAGCGTTCAGGCTCCGGTCAGTTTCGTTGGGTATCCAGACTTCGGTTATTACGTTGAGCATTCAAGCTCAGGACAGTTTCGTGGTGTATCCAGACTCCAGTTTTTACGTCGAGCGTTCAGGCTCCGGCCAGTTTTGTTGGGTATCCAGACTCCGGTTATTATGTTGAGGTTTCAGGCTTCGGTCAGTTTCGTTGGGTATCCAGACTCCGGTTTTTACGTTGAGCGTTCAGGCTCCGGTCAGTTTTGTTGGGTATCCAGACTCTGGTTATTACGTTGAGCGTTCAAACTCCGGTCAGTTTCGTTGGGTATCCAGGCTCTGGTTATTACGTTGAGCGTTCAGGCTCCGGTTAGTTTCGTTTGGTATCCAGACTTCAGTTATTACGTTGAGCGTTCAGGCTCTGGTCAGTTTCGTTGAGTATCCAGATTCCGGTTATTACGTTGAGCGTTCAAGCTTCGGTCAATTTCGTTGGGTATCCAGACTCCGGTTATTACGTTGAACGTTCAGGCTCCGGTCAGTTTCGTTGGGTATCCAGACTCCGGTTATTAAGTTGAGCGTTCAGGTTCCGGTCAGTTTCGTTGGGTATCCAGACTCCAGTTTTTACGTTGAGCGTTCAGGCTCTGGTCAGTTTTGTTGGGTATCCAGACTCCGGTTATTACGTTGAGCGTTCAGGCTCCGGTCAGTTTCGTTGGGTATCCAGACTCCGGTTATTACGTTGAGCGTTCAGCCTCCGGTCAGTTTCGTTTGGTATCCAGACTTCAGTTATTATGTTGAGCGTCCAGGCTCCAGTCAGGTTCGTTGGGTATCCAGACTCCGGTTATTACGTTGAGCGTTTAGGCTCCGGTCAGTTTCATTGGGTATCCAGACTCCAGTTTTTACGTTGAGCGTTCAGGCTCCGGCCAGTTTTGTTGGGTATCCAGACTCCGGTTATTATGTTGAGGTTTCAGGCTCCGGTCAGTTTCGTTGGGTATCCAGACTCCGGTTTTTACGTTGAGCGTTCAGGCTCCGGTCAGTTTTGTTGGGTATCCAGACTCTGGTTATTACGTTGAGCGTTCAAACTCCGGTCAGTTTCGTTGGGTATCCAGGCTCTGGTTATTACGTTGAGCGTTCAGGCTCCGGTCAGTTTCGTTGGGAATCCAGACTCCAGTTTTTACGTTGAGCGTTCAGGCTCTGGTCAGTTTTGTTGGGTATCCAGACTCCGGTTATTATGTTGAGGGTTCAGGCTCCGGTCAGTTTTGTTGGGTATCCAGGCTTCGGTTATTATGTTGAGCATTCAGGCTTCATTCAGTTTCGTAGGGTATCCAGACTCCGATTATTACGTTGAGCGTTCAGGCTCCGGTCAGTTTTGTTGGGTATCCAGACTCTGGTTATTACGTTTAGCGTTCAGGCTCCGGTCAGTTTCGTTGGATATTCAGACTTCGGTTATTACGTTGAGCGTTCAGGCTTCGGTCAATTTCGTTGGGTATCCAGACTCCGGTTATTACGTTGAACGTTCAGGCTCCGGTCAGTTTCGTTGGGTATCCAGACTCCGGTTATTAAATTGAGCGTTCAGGCTCCGGTCAGTTTCGTTGGGTATCCAGACTCTAGTTTTTACGTTGAGCGTTCAGGCTCCGGTCAGTTTTGTTGGGTATCCATACTCCGGTTATTATGTTGAGGGTTCAGGCTCCGGTCAGTTTTGTTGGGTATCCAGGCTTCGGTTATTATGTTGAGCATTCAGGCTTCGTTCAGTTTCGTAGGGTATCCAGACTCCGGTTATTACGTTGAGCGTTCAGGCTCCGGTCAGTTTCGTTGGGTATCCAGACTCCGGTTATTACGTTGAGCGTTCAGGCTCCGGTTAATTTCGTTGGGTGTCCAGACTCCGGTTTTTACGTTGAGCATTCAGGCTCCAGTCATTTTCGTTGCGCATCCAGACTCCAGTTATTACATTGTGCGTTCAGGCTCCGGTCAGTTTCGTTGAGTATCCAGACTCTGGTTATTACGTTGAGCGTTCAGGCTCCGTTCAGTTTCGTTGGGTATCCAGACTCCGGTTATTACGTTGAGCGTTCAGGCTCCGCTCAGTTTCGTTGTGTATCCAGATTCCGGTTATTACGCTGAGCGTTCAGGCTCCGGTCAGTTTCGTTGGGTATCCAGACTCCGGTTTTTACGTTGAGCGTTCAGGCTCCTATCAGTTTTGTTGGGTATCCAGACTCCGGTTATTACGTTGAGCATTCAGGCTCCGGTCAGTTTCGTTGGGTATCCAGACTCCGGTTATTACGTTGAGCGTTCAGGCTCCGGTCAGTTTCGTTGGGTATCCAGACTCCGGTTTTTACGTTGAGCGTTCAGGCTCCGGTCAATTTCGTTTGGTATCCAGACTCCGGTTATTACGTTGAGCATTCAGGCTCCGGTCAGTTTCGTTGGGTATCCAGACTCCGGTTATCACGTTAAGCGTTCAGGCTCCAGTCAGTTTCGTTGGGTAACCAGACTCCGGTTATTACGTTGAGCGTTCAGGCTCCGGTCAGTTTCGTTTGGTATCCAGATTTCAGTTGTTACGTTGAGCGTCCAGGCTCCGGTCAGTTTCGTTGGGTATCCAGACTCCGGTTATTACGTTGAACGTTCAGGCTCCGGTCAGTTTCGTTGGGTGTCCAGACTCCGGTTATTACGTTGAGCATTCAGGCTCCGGTCATTTTTGTTGTGCATCCAGACTCCAGTTATTACATTGTGCGTTCAGGCACCGGTCAGTTTCGTTGAGTATCCAGACTCCGGTTATTACGTTGAGCATTCAGGATCCGTTCAGTTTCATTGGGTATCCAGACTCCGGTTATTACGTTGAGCGTTCAGGCTCCGGTCAGTTTCGTTGGGTATCCAGACTCCGGTTATTACGTTGAACGTTCAGGCTCCGAACAGTTTCGTTGGGTGTCCAGACTCCGGTTATTACGTTGAGCATTCAGGCTCCGGTCATTTTCGTTGCGCATCCAGACTCCAGTTATTACATTGTGCGTTCAGGCTCCGGTCAGTTTTGTTGAGTATCCAGACTCCGGTTATTACGTTGAGCGTTCAGGCTCCGTTCAGTTTCGTTGAGTATCCAGACTCCGGTTATTACGTTGAGCGCTCAGGCTCCTGTCAGTTTTTTTGGGTATCCAGACTCCGGTTATTACGTTGAGCATTCAGGCTCCGGTCAGTTTCGTTGGGTATCCAGACTCCGGTTATTATGTTGAGGTTTCAGGCTCCGGTCAGTTTCGTTGGGTATCCAGACTCTGGTTTTTACGTTGAGCGTTCAGGCTCCGGTCAGTTTTGTTGGGTATCCAGAGTCTGGTTATTACGTTGAGCGTTCAAACTCCGGTCAGTTTCGTTGGGTATCCAGGCTTTGGTTATTACGTTGAGCGTTTAGGCTCCGGTTAGTTTCGTTTGGTATCCAGACTTCAGTTATTATGTTGAGCGTTTAGGCTCCGGTCAATTTCGTTGGGTATCCAGACTCCGGTTATTACGTTGAGCGTTCAGGCTCCGGTCAGTTTCGTTTGGTATCCAGACTTCAGTTATTACGTTGAGCGTTCAGGCTCTGGTCAGTTTCGTTGAGTATCCAGATTGCGGTTATTACGTTGAGCGTTCAGGCTTCGGTCAATTTCGTTGGGTATCCAGACTCCGGTTATTACGTTGAACGTTCAGGCTCCGGTCAGTTTCGTTGGGTATCCAGACTCCGGTTATTAAATTGAGCGTTCAGGCTCCGGTCAGTTTCGTTGGGTATCCAGACTCTAGTTTTTACGTTGAGCGTTCAGGCTCCGGTCAGTTTTGTTGGGTATCCATACTCCGGTTATTATGTTGAGGGTTCAGGCTCCGGTCAGTTTTGTTGGGTATCCAGGCTTCGGTTATTATGTTGAGCATTCAGGCTTCGTTCAGTTTCGTAGGGTATCCAGACTCCGGTTATTACGTTGAGCGTTCAGGCTCCGGTCAGTTTCGTTGGGTATCCAGACTCTGGTTATTACGTTTAGCGTTCAGGCTCCGGTCAGTTTCGTTGGATATTCAGACTCCTGTTATTACGTTGAGCGTTCAGGCTCCGGTCAGTTTCGTTGCGTATCCAGACTTCGGTTATTGCGTTGATCGTTCAGGCTCCGGTCAGTTTCATTGGGTATCCAGACTCCGGTTTTTACGTTGAGCGTTCAGGCTCCGGTCAGTTTTGTTTTGTATCCAGACTCCGGTTATTACGTTGAGCGTTCAGGCTCCAGTCAGTTTCATTGGGTATCCAAACTCCGCTTATTACGTTGAGCGTTCAGGCTCCGGTAAGTTTCGTTGGGTATCCAGACTTCGGTTATTACGTTGAGCATTCAAGCTCAGGACAGTTTCGTGGTGTATCCAGACTCCAGTTTTTACGTTGAGCGTTCAGGCTCCGGCCAGTTTTGTTGGGTATCCAGACTCCGGTTATTATGTTGAGGTTTCAGGCTTCGGTCAGTTTCGTTGGGTATCCAGACTCCGGTTTTTACGTTGAGCGTTCAGGCTCCGGTCAGTTTTGTTGGGTATCCAGACTCTGGTTATTACGTTGAGCGTTCAAACTCCGGTCAGTTTCGTTGGATATCCAGGCTCTGGTTATTACGTTGAGCGTTCAGGCTCCGGTTAGTTTCGTTTGGTATCTAGACTTCAGTTATTACGTTGAGCGTTCAGGCTCTGGTCAGTTTCGTTGAGTATCCAGATTCCGGTTATTACGTTGAGCGTTCAGGCTTCGGTCAATTTCGTTGGGTATCCAGACTCCGGTTATTACGTTGAACGTTCAGGCTCCGGTCAGTTTCGTTGGGTATCCAAACTCCGGTTATTAAGTTGAGCGTTCAGGCTCCGGTCAGTTTCGTTGGGTATCCAGACTCCAGTTTTTACGTTGAGCGTTCAGGCTCTGGTCAGTTTTGTTGGGTATCCAGACTCCGGTTATTACGTTGAGCGTTTAGGCTCCGGTCAGTTTCGTTGGGTATCCAGACTCCGGTTATTACGTTGAGCGTTCAGCCTCCGGTCAGTTTCGTTTGGTATCCAGACTTCAGTTATTACGTTGAGCGTCCAGGCTCCGGTCAGGTTCGTTGGGTATCCAGACTCCGGTTATTACGTTGAGCGTTTAGGCTCCGGTCAGTTTCATTGGGTATCCAGACTCCAGTTTTTACGTTGAACGTTCAGGCTCCGGCCAGTTTTGTTGGGTATCCAGACTCCGGTTATTATGTTGAGGTTTCAGGCTCCGGTCAGTTTCGTTGGGTATCCAGACTCCGGTTTTTACGTTGAGCGTTCAGGCTCCGGTCAGTTTTGTTGGGTATCCAGACTCTGGTTATTACGTTGAGCGTTCAAACTCCGGTCAGTTTCGTTGGGTATCCAGGCTCTGGTTATTACGTTGAGCGTTTAGGCTCCGGTTAGTTTCGTTTGGTATCCAGACTTCAGTTATTATGTTGAGCGTTTAGGCTCCGGTCAATTTCGTTGGGTATCCAGACTCCGGTTATTACGTTGAGCGTTCAGGCTCCGGTCAGTTTCGTTTGGTATCCAGACTTCAGTTATTACGTTGAGCGTTCAGGCTCTGGTCAGTTTCGTTGAGTATCCAGATTCCGGTTATTACGTTGAGCGTTCAGGCTTCGGTCAATTTCGTTGGGTATCCAGACTCTGGTTATTACGTTGAACGTTTAGGCTCCGGTCAGTTTCGTTGGGTATCCAGACTCCGGTTATTAAATTGAGCGTTCAGGCTCCGGTCAGTTTCGTTGGGTATCCAGACTCTAGTTTTTACGTTGAGCGTTCAGGCTCCGGTCAGTTTTGTTGGGTATCCAGACTCCGGTTATTATGTTGAGGGTTCAGGCTCCGGTCAGTTTTGTTGGGTATCCAGGCTTCGGTTATTATGTTGAGCATTCAGGCTTCGTTCAGTTTCGTAGGGTATCCAGACTCCGGTTATTACGTTGAGCGTTCAGGCTCCGGTCAGTTTCGTTGGGTATCCAGACTCTGGTTATTACGTTTAGCGTTCAGGCTCCGGTCAGTTTCGTTGGATATTCAGACTCCGGTTATTACGTTGAGCGTTCAGGCTCCGGTCAGTTTCGTTGCGTATCCAGACTTCGGTTATTGCGTTGATCGTTCAGGCTCCGGTCAGTTTCATTGGGTATCCAGACTCCGGTTTTTACGTTGAGCGTTCAGGCTCCGGTCAGTTTTGTTGTGTATCCAGACTCCGGTTATTACGTTGAGCATTCAGGCTCCAGTCAGTTTCATTGGGTATCCAAACTCCGCTTATTACGTTGAGCGTTCAGGCTCCGGTCAGTTTCGTTGGGTATCCAGACTTCGGTTATTACGTTGAGCATTCAAGCTCAGGACAGTTTCGTGGTGTATCCAGACTCCAGTTTTTACGTTGAGCGTTCAGTCTCCGGCCAGTTTTGTTGGGTATCCAGACTCCGGTTATTATGTTGAGGTTTCAGGCTTCGGTCAGTTTCGTTGGGTATCCAGACTCCGGTTTTTACGTTGAGCGTTCAGGCTCCGGTTAGTTTTGTTGGGTATCCAGACTCTGGTTATTACTTGAGCGTTCAAACTCCGGTCAGTTTCGTTGGGTATCCAGGCTCTGGTTATTACGTTGAGCGTTCAGGCTCCGGTTAGTTTCGTTTGGTATCCAGACTTCAGTTATTACGTTGAGCGTTCAGGCTCTGGTCAGTTTCGTTGAGTATCCAGATTCCGGTTATTACGTTGAGCGTTCAGGCTTCGGTCAATTTCGTTGGGTATCCAGACTCCGGTTATTACGTTGAACGTTCAGGCTCCGGTCAGTTTCGTTGGGTATCCAGACTCCGGTTATTAAGTTGAGCGTTCAGGCTCCGGTCAGTTTCGTTGGGTATCCAGACTCCAGTTTTTACGTTGAGCGTTCAGGCTCTGGTCAGTTTTGTTGGGTATCCAGACTCCGGTTATTATGTTGAGCGTTCAGGCTCCGGTCAGTTTCGTTGGGTATCCAGACTCCGGTTATTACGTTGAGCGTTCAGCCTCCGGTCAGTTTCGTTTGGTATCCAGACTTAAGTTATTACGTTGAGCGTTCAGGCTCTGGTTAGTTTCGTTGAGTATCCAGATTCCGGTTATTACGTTGAGCATTCAGGCTTCGGTCAATTTCGTTGGGTATCCAGACTACGGTTATTACGTTGAGCGTTCAGGCTCCGGTCAGTTTCGTTGGGAATCCAGACTCCAGTTTTTACGTTGAGTGTTCAGGCTCTGGTCAGTTTTGTTGGGTATCCAGACTCCGGTTATTATGTTGAGGGTTCAGGCTCCGGTCAGTTTTGTTGGGTATCCAGGCTTCGGTTATTATGTTGAGCATTCAGGCTTCATTTAGTTTCGTAGGGTATCCAGACTCCGATTATTACGTTGAGCGTTCAGGCTCCGGTCAGTTTTGTTGGGTATCCAGACTCTGGTTATTACGTTTAGCGTTCAGGCTCCGGTCAGTTTCGTTGGATATTCAGACTTCGGTTATTACGTTGAGCGTTCAGGCTCCGGTCAGTTTCGTTGCGTATCCAGACCTCGGTTATTACGTTGATCGTTCAGGCTCCGGTCAGTTTCATTGGGTATCCAGACTCCGGTTTTTACGTTAAGCATTCAGGCTCCGGTCAGTTTTGTTGTGTATCCAGACTCCGGTTATTACGTTGAGCGTTCAGGCTCCAGTCAGTTTCATTGGGTATCCAAACTCCGGTTATTACGTTGAGCGTTCAGGCTCCGGTCAGTTTCGTTGGGTATCCAGACTTCGGTTATTACGTTGAGCATTCAAGCTCCGGTCAGTTTCGTTGGGTATCCAGACTCCGGTTATTACGTTGAGCGTTCAGACTCCGGTCAGTTTCGTTGGGTATCCAGACTCCGGTTATTACGTTGAACGTTCAGGCTCCGGTTAATTTCGTTGGGTGTCCAGACTCCGGTTTTTACGTTGAGCATTCAGGCTCCGGTCATTTTCGTTTCGCATCCAGACTCCAGTTATTACATTGTGCGTTCAGGCTCCGGTCAGTTTCGTTGAGTATCCAGACTCTAGTTATTACGTTGAGCGTTCAGGCTCCGTTCATTTTCGTTGGGTATCCAGACTCCGGTTATTACGTTGAGCGTTCAGGCTCCGTTCAGTTTCGTTGTGTATCCAGATTCCGGTTATTACGCTGAGCGTTCAGGCTCCGGTCAGTTTCGTTGGGTATCCAGACTCCGGTTTTTACGTTGAGCGTTCAGGCTCCTGTCAGTTTTGTTGGGTATCCAGACTCCGGTTATTACATTGAGCATTCAGGCTCCGGTCAGTTTCGTTGGGTATCCAGACTCCGGTTATTACGTTGAGCGTTCAGGCACCGGTCAGTTTCGTTGGGTATCCAGACTCCGGTTTTTACTTTGAGCGTTCAGGCTCCGGTCAATTTCGTTGGGTATCCAGACTCCGGTTATTACGTTGAGCATTCAGGCTCCGGTCAGTTTCATTGGGTATCCAGACTCCGGTTATCACGTTAAGCGTTCAGGCTTCGGTCAGTTTCGTTGGGTAACCAGACTCCGGTTATTACGTTGAGCGTTCAGGCTCCGGTCAGTTTCGTTTGGTATCCAGACTTCAGTTGTTACGTTGAGCGTCCAGGCTCCGGTCAGTTTCGTTGGGTATCCAGACTCCGGTTATTACGTTGAACGTTCAGGCTCCGGTCAGTTTCGTTGGGTGTCCAAACTCCGGTTATTACGTTGAGCATTCAGGCTCCGGTCATTTTTGTTGCGCATCCAGACTCCAGTTATTACATTGTGCGTTCAGGCACCGGTCAGTTTCGTTGAGTATCCAGACTCCGGTTATTACGTTGAGCATTCAGGATCCGTTCAGTTTCATTGGGTATCCAGACTCTGGTTATTACGTTGAGCATTCAAGCTCCGGTCAGTTTCGTTGGGTATCCAGACTCCGGTTATTACGTTGAGCGTTCAGGCTCCGGTCAGTTTCGTTGGGTATCCAGACTCCGGTTATTACGTTGAACGTTCAGGCTCCGGTCAGTTTCGTTGGGTGTCCAGACTCCGGTTATTACGTTGAGCATTCAGGCTCCGGTCATTTTCGTTGCGCATCCAGACTCCAGTTATTACATTGTGCGTTCAGGCTCCGGTCAGTTTCGTTGAGTATCCAGACTCCGGTTATTACGTTGAGTGTTCAGGCTCCGTTCAGTTTCGTTGAGTATCCAGACTCCGGTTATTACGTTGAGCGTTCAGGCTCCTGTCAGTTTTTTTGGGTATCCAGACTCCGGTTATTACGTTGAGCATTCAGGCTCCGGTCAGTTTCGTTGGATATCCAGACTCCGGTTATTACGTTGAGCGTTCAGGCTCCGGTCAGTTTCGTTGGGTATCCAGACTCCGGTTTTTACGTTGAGCGTTCAGGCTCCGGTCAATTTCGTTGGGTATCCAGACTCCGGTTATTACGTTGAGCATTCAGGCTCCGGTCAGTTTCGTTGGGTATCCAGACTCCGGTTATCACGTTAAGCATTCAGGCTCCGGTCAGTTTCGTTCGGTAACCAGACTCCGGTTATTACGTTGAGCGTTCAGGCTCCGGTCAGTTTCGTTTGGTATCCAGACTTCAGTTATTACGTTGAGCGTCCAGGCTCCGGTCAGGTTCGTTGGGTATCCAGACTCCGGTTATTACGTTGAGCGTTTAGGCTCCGGTCAGTTTCATTGGGTATCCAGACTCCAGTTTTTACGTTGAGCGTTCAGGCTCCGGCCAGTTTTGTTGGGTATCCAGACTCCGGTTATTATGTTGAGGTTTCAGGCTCCGGTCAGTTTCGTTGGGTATCCAGACTCCGGTTTTTACGTTGAGCGTTCAGGCTCCGGTCAGTTTCGTTGGGTATCCAGACTCCGGTTATTAAATTGAGCGTTCAGGCTCTGGTCAGTTTCGTTGGGTATCCAGACTCTAGTTTTTACGTTGAGCGTTCAGGCTCCGGTCAGTTTTGTTGGGTATCCAGACTCTGGTTATTATGTTGAGGGTTCAGGCTCCGGTCAGTTTTGTTGGGTATCCAGGCTTCGGTTATTATTTTGAGCATTCAGGCTTCGTTCAGTTTCGTAGGGTATCCAGACTCCGGTTATTACGTTGAGCGTTCAGGCTCCGGTCAGTTTCGTTGGGTATCCAGACTCTGGTTATTACGTTTAGCGTTCAGGCTCCGGTCAGTTTCGTTAGATATTCAGACTCCGGTTATTACGTTGAGCGTTCAGGCTCCGGTCAGTTTCGTTGCGTATCCAGACTTCGGTTATTGCGTTGATCGTTCAGGCTCCGGTCAGTTTCATTGGGTATCCAGACTCCGGTTTTTACGTTGAGCGTTCAGGCTCCAGTCAGTTTTGTTGTGTATCCAGACTCCGGTTATTACGTTGAGCGTTCAGGCTCCAGTCAGTTTCATTGGGTATCCAAACTCCGCTTATTACGTTGAGCGTTCAGGCTCCGGTCAGTTTCGTTGGGTTTCCAGACTTCGGTTATTACGTTGAGCATTCAAGCTCAGGACAGTTTCGTGGTGTATCCAGACTCCGGTTATTACGTTGAGCGTTCAGGCTCCGGTCAGTTTCGTTGGGTATCCAGACTCCAGTTATTATGTTGAACGTTCAGGCTCCGGTGAGTTTCGTTGGGTGTCCAGACTCCGGTTATTACGTTGAGCTTTCAGGCTCTAGTCATTTTCATTGCGCATCCAGACTCCAGTTATTACGTTGTATGTTCAGGCTCTGGTCAGTTTCGTTGGCTATCCAGACTCCAGTTTTTACGTTGAGCGTTCAGGCTCCGGTCTGTTTTGTTGGGTATCCAGACTCTGTTTTTACGTTGAGTGTTCAGGCTCCGGTCACTTTTGTTGGATATCCATACTCCGGTTATTACGTTAAGCGTTCAGGCTCCGGTCAGTTTTGTTGGGCATCCAGACTCTGGTTATTACGTTGAGCGTTCAGGCTCCGGTCAGTTTCGTTGGGTATCCAGACTCCGGTTTTTACGTTGAGCGTTCAGGCTCCAGTCAATTTCGTTGGGTATCCAGACTCCGGTTATTACGTTGAGCGTTCAGGCTCCGGTCAGTTTTGTTTGGTATCCAGACTTCAGTTATTACATTGAGCGTCCAGGCTCCAGTCAGTTTCGTTAGGTATTCAGACTCCGGTTATTACGTTGACACTTAGGCTCCGGTCAGTTTCATTGGGTATCCAGACTCCAGCTTTTACGTTGAGCGTTCAGGCTCCAGTCAGTTTTATTGGGTATCCAGACTCTGGTTATTATGTTGAGGTTTCAGGCTCCGGTCAGTTTCGTTGGGTATCGAGTCTCCGGTTTTTACGTTGAGCGTTCAGGCTCCGGTCAGTTTCGTTGGATATCCAGACTCCGGTTATTACGTTAAGCGTTCAAACTCCGGTCAGTTTCGTTGGGTATCCAGACTCTGGTTATTACGTTGAGCGTTCAGGCTCCGGTCAGTTTCGTTTGGTATCCAGACTTCAGTTATTACGTTGAGCGTTCAGGCTCCGGTCAATTTCGTTGGGTATCCAGACTCCGGTTTTTACGTTGAGCGTTCAGGCTCCGGTCAGTTTTGTTGGGTATCCAGACTCTGGTTTTTACGTTGAGCGTTCAGACTCCGGTCAGTTTTGTTAGGTATCCAAACTTCGGTTATTTCGTTCAGCGTTCAGGCTCTGGTTAGTTTCGTTGGGTATCCAGACTCCGGTTATTACATTGAGCGTTCAGGCTCCGGTCAGTTTCGTTGGGTATCCAGACTCCGGTTATTACGTTGAGCGTTCAGGCTCCGGTCAGTTTCGTTGCGTATCCAGACTCCGGTTATTACGTAGATCGTTCAGGCTCCGGTCAGTTTCATTGGGTATCCAGACTCCGGTTTTTACGTTGAGCGTTCAGGCTCCGGTCAGTTTTGTTGTGTATCCAGACTCCGGTTATTACGTTGATCGTTCAGGCTCCAGTCAGTTTCATTGGGTATCCAAACTCCGGTTATTACGTTGAGCGTTCAGGCTCCGGTCAGTTTCGTTGGGTATCCAGACTTCGGTCATTACGTTGAGCATTCAAGCTCTGGACAGTTTCGTGGTGTATCCAGACTCCGGTTATTACGTTGAGCGTTCAGGCTCCGGTCAGTTTCGTTGGGTATCCAGACTCCGGTTATTACGTTGAACGTTCAGGCTCCGGTCAGTTTCGTTGGGTGTCCAGACTCCGGTTATTACGTTGAGCGTTCAGGCTCCGGTCTGTTTTGTTGGGTATCCAGACTCTGGTTTTTACGTTGATTGTTCAGGCTGCGGTCAATTTTGTTGGATATCCAGACTCCGGTTATTACGTTGAGCGTTCAGGCTCCGGTCAGTTTCGTTGGGTATCCAGACTCCGGTTATTACGTTGAGCGTTCAGGCTCCGGTCAGTTTCGTTGGGAATCCAGACTCCGGTTTTTATGTTGAGCGTTCAGGCTCCGGTTAATTTCGTTGGGTATCCAGACTCCAGTTATTACGTTGAGCGTTCAGGCTCCGGTCAGTTTCATTGGGTATCCAGACTCCGGTTTTTACGTTGAGCGTTCAGGCTCCGGTCAGTTTTGTTGTGTATCCAGACTCCGGTTATTATGTTGATCGTTCAGGTTCCAGTCAGTTTCATTGGGTATCCAAACTCCGGTTATTACGTTGAGCGTTCAGGCTCCAGTCAGTTTCGTTGGGTGTCCAGACTCTGGTTATTACTTTGAGCGTTCAGGCTCCGGACAGTTTCGTGGTGTATCCAGACTCCGGTTATTACGTTGAGCGTTCAGGCTCCGGTCAGTTTCGTTGAGTATCTAGACTCCGGTTATTACGTTGAGCGTTCAGGCTCCGGTCAGTTTCATTGGGTATCCAGATTCCGGTTTTTACGTTGAGCGTTCAGGCTCCGGTCAGTTTTGTTGTGTATCCAGACTCCGGTTATTACGTTGAGCGTTTAGGCTCCAGTCAGTTTCATTGGGTATCCAAACTCCGGTTATTACATTGAGCGTTCAGGCTCCGTTCAGTTTCGTTGGGTATCCAGACTCCGGTTATTACGTTGAGCGTTCAGGCTCCGGTCAGTTTCGTTGTGTATCCAGATTCCGGTTATTACGCTGAGCGTTCAGGCTCCGGTTAGTTTCGTTGGGTATCCAGACTCTGATTTTTACGTTGAGCGTTCAGGCTCCTGTCAGTTTTGTTGGGTATCCAGACTCCGGTTATTACGTTGAGCATTCAGGCTCCGGTCAGTTTCGTTGGGTATCCAGACTCCGGTTATTACGTTGAGCGTTCAGGCTCCGGTCAGTTTCGTTGGGTATCCAGACTCCGGTTTTTACGTTGAGCGTTCAGGCTCCGGTCAATTTCGTTGGGTATCCAGACTCCGGTTATTACGTTGAGCATTCAGGCTCCGGTCAGTTTCATTGGGTATCCAGACTCCGGTTATTACGTTAAGCGTTCAGGCTCCGGTCAGTTTCGTTGGATAACCAGACTTTGGTTATTACGTTGAGCGTTCAGGCTCCAGTCAGTTTCGTTTGGTATCCAGACTTCAGTTATTACGTTGAGCGTCCAGGCTCCGGTCAGTTTCGTTGGGTATCCAGACTCCGGTTTTTACGTTGAGCGTTCAGGCTCCGGTCATTTTCGTTGCACATCCAGACTCTAGTTATTACGTTGTGCATTCAGGCTCCGGTCAGTTTCGTTGAGTATCTAGACTCCGGTTAATACGTTGAGCGTTCAGTCTCCGTTCAGTTTCTTGGGTATCCAGACTCTCGTTATTACGTTGAGCGTTCAGGCTCCGGTCAGTTTCGTTGTGTATCCAGATTCTGGTTATTACGTTGAGCGTTCAGGCTCCGGTCAGTTTCGTTGGGTATCCAGACTTCAGTTATTACGTTGTGCGTTCAGGCTCCGGTCAGTTTCGTTGTGTATCCAGATTCTGGTTATTACGTTGAGCGTTCAGGCTCCTGTCAAATTTGTTGGGCATCCAGACTCCGGTTATTAAGTTGAGTATTCAGGCTCCGATCAGTTTCGTTGGGTATCCAGACTCCGGTTATTACGTTGAGCGTTCAGGCTCCGGTCAGTTTCGTTGGGTATCCAGACTCCGGTTATTACATTGAGCGTTAGGCTCCGGTCACTTTCATTTGGTATCCAGACTTCAGTTATTACGTTGTGCGTTCCGACTCCGGTCAGTTTCGTTGGGTATCCAGACTCCGGTTTTTACGTTGAGCGTTCAGGCTCCGGTTTGTTTTGTTGGGTATCCAGACTCTGGTTTTTACGTTGATTGTTCAGGCTGCGGTCAATTTTTATGGATATCCAGACTCCGGTTATTACGTTGAGCGTTCAGGCTCCGGTCAGTTTCGTTGGGTATCCAGACTCCGGTTATTACGTTGAGCGTTCAGGCTCCGGTCAGTTTCGTTGGGTATCCAGACTCCGGTTTTTATGTTGAGCGTTCAGGCTCCGGTTAATTTCGTTGGGTATCCAGACTCCAGTTATTACGTTGAGCGTTCAGGCTCCGGTCAGTTTCGTTGGGTATCCAGACTCCGGTTTTTACGTTGAGCGTTCAGGCTCCAGTCAGTTTTGTTGTGTATGCAGACTCCGGTTATTACGTTGAGCGTTTAGGCTCCAGTCAGTTTCATTGGGTATCCAAACTTTGGTTATTACGTTGAGCGTTCAGGCTCCGGTCAGTTTCGTTGGGTATCCAGACTCCGGTTATTACGTTGAGCGTTCAGGCTCCGGTCTATTTTGTTGGGTATCCAGACTCTGGTTTTTACGTTGATTGTTCAGGCTGCGGTCAATTTTGTTGGATATCCAGACTCCGGTTATTACGTTGAGCGTTCAGGCTCCGGTCAGTTTGGTTGGGTATCCAGACTCCGGTTATTACGTTGAGCGTTCAGGCTCCGGTCAGTTTCGTTGGGTATCCAGACTCCGGTTTTTATGTTGAGCGTTCAGGCTCCGGTTAATTTCGTTGGGTATCCAGACTCCAGTTATTACGTTGAGCGTTCAGGCTCCGGTCAGTTTCGTTGGGTATCCAGACTCCGGTTTTTACGTTGAGCGTGCAGGCTCCAGTCAGTTTTGTTGTGTATGCAGACTCCGGTTATTACGTTGAGCGTTTAGGCTCCAGTCAGTTTCATTGGGTATCCAAACTCTGGTTATTACGTTGAGCGTTCAGGCTCCGGTCAGTTTCGTTGGGTGTCCAGACTCCGGTTATTACGTTGAGCGTTCAGGCTCCGGTCATTTTCGTTGCGCATCCAGACTCCAGTTATTACATTGTGCGTTCAGGCTCCGGTCAGTTTCGTTGAGTATCTAGACTCCGGTTATTACGTTGAGCGTTCAGGCTCCGTTCAGTTTCGTTGGGTATCCAGACTCTGGTTATTACGTTGAGTGTTCAGGCTCCGGTCAGTTTCGTTGTGTATCCAGATTCCGGTTATTACGTTGAGCGTTCAGGCTCCGGTCAGTTTCGTTGGGTATCCAGACTTCTGTTATTACGTTGTGCGTTCAGGCTCCGGTCAGTTTCGTTGTGTATCCAGATTCCGGTTATTACGTTGAGCGTTCAGGCTCCTGTCAATTTTGTTGGGCATCCAGACTCCGGTTATTAAGTTGAGTATTCAGGATCCGGTCAGTTTCGTTGGGTATCCAGACTCCGGTTATTACGTTGAGCGTTCAGGCTCCGGTCAGTTTCGTTGGGTATCCAGACTCCGGTTATTACATTGAGCGTTAGGCTCCGGTCACTTTCGTTTGGTATCCAGACTTCAGTTATTACGTTGTGCGTTCCGGCTCCGGTCAGTTTCGTTGGGTATCCAGACTCCGGTTTTTACGTTGAGCGTTCAGGCTCCGGTCTGTTTTGTTGGGTATCCAGACTCTGGTTTTTACGTTGATTGTTCAGGTTGCGGTCAATTTTGTTGGATATCCAGACTCCGGTTATTACGTTGAGCGTTCAGGCTCCGGTCAGTTTCATTGGGTATCCAGACTTCGGTTATTACATTGAGCGTTCAGGCTCCGGTCAGTTTCATTGGGTATCCAGACTCTAGTTTTTACGTTGAGCGTTCAGGCTCCGGTCAGTTTTGTTGGGTATCCAGACTCCGGTTATTCTGTTGAGGGTTCAGGCTCCGGTTAGTTTTGTTGGGTATCCTGGCTTCGGTTATTATGTTGAGCATTCAGGCTTCGTTCAGTTTCGTAGGGTATCCAGACTCCGGTTATTACGTTGAGCGTTCAGGCTCCGGTCAGTTTCGTTGGGTATCCAGACTCTGGTTATTACGTTTAGCGTTCAGCCTCCGGTCAGTTTCGTTGGGTAACCAGACTTCGGTTATTACGTTGAGCGTTCAGGCTCCGGTCAATTTCGTTTGGTATCCAGACGTCAGTTATTACATTGAGCGTCCAGGCTCCGGTCAGTTTCGTTGGGTATCCAGACTCCGGTTATTACGTTGGCACTTAGGCTCCGGTTAGTTTCATTGGGTATCCAGACTCCAGTTTTTACGTTGAGCGTTCAGGCTCCGGTCAGTTTTGTTGGGTATCCAGACTCTGGTTATTATGTTGAGGTTTCAGGCTCCGGTCAGTTTCGTTGGGTATCCAGACTCCGGTTTTTACGTTGAGCATTCAGGCTCCGGTTAATTTCGTTGGGTATCCAGACTCCAGTTATTACGTTGAGCATTCAGGCTCCGGTCAGTTTCGTTGGGTATCCAGACTCCGGTTTTTACGTTGAGCGTTCAGGCTCCAGTCAGTTTTGTTGTGTATGCAGACTCCGGTTATTACGTTGAGCGTTTAGGCTCCAGTCAGTTTCATTGGGTATCCAAACTCTGGTTATTACGTTGAGCGTTCAGGCTCCGGTCAGTTTCGTTGGGTGTCCAGACTCCGGTTATTACGTTGAGCGTTCAGGCTCCGGTCATTTTCGTTGCGCATCCAGACTCCAGTTATTACATTGTGCGTTCAGGCTCCGGTCAGTTTCGTTGAGTATCTAGACTCCGGTTATTACGTTGAGCGTTCAGGCTCCGTTCAGTTTCGTTGGGTATCCAGACTCTGGTTATTACGTTGAGTGTTCAGGCTCCGGTCAGTTTCGTTGTGTATCCAGATTCCGGTTATTACGTTGAGCGTTCAGGCTCCGGTCAGTTTCGTTGGGTATCCAGACTTCTGTTATTACGTTGTGCGTTCAGGCTCCGGTCAGTTTCGTTGTGTATCCAGATTCCGGTTATTACGTTGAGCGTTCAGGCTCCTGTCAATTTTGTTGGGCATCCAGACTCCGGTTATTAAGTTGAGTATTCAGGATCCGGTCAGTTTCGTTGGGTATCCAGACTCCGGTTATTACGTTGAGCGTTCAGGCTCCGGTCAGTTTCATTGGGTATCCAGACTCCGGTTATTACATTGAGCGTTAGGCTCCGGTCACTTTCGTTTGGTATCCAGACTTCAGTTATTACGTTGTGCGTTCCGGCTCCGGTCAGTTTCGTTGGGTAACCAGACTCCGGTTTTTACGTTGAGCGTTCAGGCTCCGGTCTGTTTTGTTGGGTATCCAGACTCTGGTTTTTACGTTGATTGTTCAGGTTGCGGTCAATTTTGTTGGATATCCAGACTCCGGTTATTACGTTGAGTGTTCAGGCTCCGGTCAGTTTCATTGGGTATCCAGACTTCGGTTATTACATTGAGCGTTCAGGCTCCGGTCAGTTTCATTGGGTATCCAGACTCTAGTTTTTACGTTGAGCGTTCAGGCTCCGGTCAGTTTTGTTGGGTATCCAGACTCCGGTTATTCTGTTGAGGGTTCAGGCTCCGGTCAGTTTTGTTGGGTATCCTGGCTTCGGTTATTATGTTGAGCATTCAGGCTTCGTTCAGTTTCGTAGGGTATCTAGACTCCGGTTATTACGTTGAGCGTTCAGGCTCCGGTCAGTTTCGTTGGGTATCCAGACTCTGGTTATTACGTTTAGCGTTCAGCCTCCGGTCAGTTTCGTTGGGTAACCAGACTTCGGTTATTACGTTGAGCGTTCAGGCTCCGGTCAATTTCGTTTGGTATCCAGACTTCAGTTATTACATTGAGCGTCCAGGCTCCGGTCAGTTTCGTTGGGTATCCAGACTCCGGTTATTACGTTGGCACTTAGGCTCCGGTTAGTTTCATTGGGTATCCAGACTCCAGTTTTTACGTTGAGCGTTCAGGCTCCGGTTAGTTTTGTTGGGTATCCAGACTCTGGTTATTATGTTGAGGTTTCAGGCTCCGGTCAGTTTCGTTGGGTATCCAGACTCCAGTTTTTACGTTGAGCATTCAGGCTCCGGTCAGTTTCGTTGGATATCCAGACTCCGGTTATTACGTTAAGCGTTCAAACTCCGGTCAGTTTCGTTGGGTATCCAGACTCTGGTTATTACGTTAAGCGTTCAGGCTCCGGTCAGTTTCGTTTGGTATCCAGACTTCAGTTATTACGTTGAGCGTTCAGGCTCCGGTCAATTTCGTTGGGTATCCAGACTCCAGTTTTTACGTTGAGCGTTCAGGCTCCGGTCAGTTTTGTTGGGTATCCAGACTCTGGTTTTTACGTTGAGCGTTCAGACTCCGGTCAGTTTTGTTGGGTATCCAGACTTCGGTTATTTCGTTCAGCCTTCAGGCTCTGGTCAGTTTCGTTGGGTATCCAGACTCCGGTTATTACATTGAGCGTTCAGGCTCCGGTCAGTTTCGTTGGGTATCCAGACTCTGGTTATTACGTTGAGCGTTCAGGCTCCGGTCAGTTTCGTTGCGTATCCAGACTCCGGTTATTACGTTGATCGTTCAGGCTCCGATCAGTTTCATTGGGTATCCAGACTCCGGTTTTTACGTTGAGCGTTCAGGCTCCGGTCAGTTTTGTTGTGTATCCAGACTCCGGTTATTACGTTGATCGTTCAGGCTCCAGTCAGTTTCATTGGGTATCCAAACTCCGGTTATTACGTTGAGCGTTCAGGCTCCGGTCAGGTTCGTTGGGTATCCAGACTTCGGTCATTACGTTGAGCATTCAAGCTCTGGACAGTTTCGTGGTGTATCCAGACTCCGATTATTACATTGAGCGTTCAGGCTCCGGTCAGTTTCGTTGGGTATTCAGACTCCGGTTATTACTTTGATCGTTCAGGCTCCGGTCAGTTTCGTTGGGTGTCCAGACTCCGGTTATTACGTTGAGCGTTCAGGCTCCGGTCATTTTCGTTGCGCATCCAGACTCCAGTTATTACGTTGTGCGTTCAGGCTCCGGTCAGTTTCGTTGAGTATCCAGACTCTGGTTATTACGTTGAGCGTTCAGGCTCCGTTCAGTTTCGTTGGGTATCCAGACTCTGGTTATTACGTTGAGCGTTCAGGCTCCGGTCAGTTTCGTTGTGTATCCAGATTCCGGTTATTACGTTGAGCGTTCAGGCTCCGGTCAGTTTCGTTGGGTATCCAGACTTCAGTTATTACGTTGTGCGTTCAGGCTCCGGTCAGTTTCGTTGTGTATCCAGATTCCGGTTATTACGTTGAACGTTCAAGCTCCTGTCAATTTTGTTGGGCATCCAGACTCCGGTTATTAAGTTGAGCATTCAGGCTCCGGTCAGTTTCGTTGGGTATCCAGACTCCGGTTATTACGTTGAGCATTCAGGCTCCGGTCAGTTTCGTTGGGTATCCAGACTCCGGTTATTACATTGAGCGTTAGGCTCCGGTCACTTTCGTTTGGTATCCAGACTTCAGTTATTACGTTGTGCGTTCCGGCTCCGGTCAGTTTCGTTGGGTATCCAGACTCCGGTTTTTACGTTGAGCGTTCAGGCTCCGGTCTGTTTTGTTGGGTATCCAGACTCTGGTTTTTACGTTGTGTTTTTAGGCTGCGGTCAATTTTGTTGGATATCCAGACTCCGGTTATTACGTTGAGCGTTCAGGCTCCGGTCAGTTTCGTTGGGTATCCAGACTCCTGTTATTACGTTAAGCGTTCAGGCTCCAGTCAGTTTCGTTGGGTAACCAGACTCCGGTTATTACGTTGAGCGTTTAGGCTCCGGTCAGTTTCGTTTGGTATCCGGACTTCAGTTATTACATTGAGCGTCCAGGCTCCGGTCAGTTTCGTTGGGTATCCAGACTCCGGTTATTACGTTGACACTTAGGCTCCGGTCAGTTTTATTGGGTATCCAGACTCCAGTTTTTACGTTGAGCGTTCAGGCTCCGGTCAGTTTTGTTGGGTATCCAGACTCTGGTTATTATGTTGAGGTTTCAGGCTCCGGTCAGTTTCGTTGGGTATCCAGACTCCGGTTTTTACGTTGAGCGTTCAGGCTCCGGTCAGTTTCGTTGGATATCCAGACTCCGGTTATTACGTTAAGCGTTCAAACTCCGGTCAGTTTCGTTGGGTATCCAGACTCTGGTTATTACGTTGAGTGTTCAGGCTCCGGTCAGTTTCGTTTGGTATCCAGACTTCAGTTATTACGTTGAGCGTTCAGGCTCCGGTCAATTTCGTTGGGTATCCAGACTCCGGTTTTTACGTTGAGCGTTCAGGCTCCGGTCAGTTTTGTTGGGTATCCAGACTCTGGTTTTTACGTTGAGCGTTCAGACTCCGGTCAGTTTTGTTGGGTATCCAGACTTCGGTTATTTCGTTCAGCGTTCAGGCTCTGGTCAGTTTCGTTGGGTATCCAGACTCCGGTTATTACATTGAGCGTTCAGGCTCCGGTCAGTTTCGTTGGGTATCCAGACTCCGGTTATTACGTTGAGCGTTCAGGCTCCGGTCAGTTTCGTTGCGTATCCAGACTCCGGTTATTACGTTGATCGTTCAGGCTCCGGTCAGTTTCATTGGGTATCCAGACTCCGGTTTTTACGTTGAGCGTTCAGGCTCCGGTCAGTTTTGTTGTGTATCCAGACTCCGGTTATTACGTTGATCGTTCAGGCTCCAGTCAGTTTCATTGGGTATCCAAACTCCGGTTATTACGTTGAGCGTTCAGGCTCCGGTCAGTTTCGTTGGGTATCCAGACTTCGATCATTACGTTGAGCATTCAAGCTCCGGACAGTTTCGTGGTGTATATAGACTCCGGTTATTACGTTGAGCGTTCAGGCTCCGGTCAGTTTCGTTGGGTATCCAGACTCCGGTTATTACGTTGAACGTTCAGGCTCCGGTCAGTTTCGTTGGGTGTCCAGACTCCGGTTATTACGTTGAGCGTTCAGGCTCCGGTCATTTTTGTTGCGCATCCAAACTCCAGTTATTACGTTGTGCGTTCAGGATCCGGTCAGTTTCGTTGAGTATCCTGACTCCGGTTAATACGTTGAGCGTTCAGGCTCCATTCAGTTTCGTTGGGTATCCAGACTCTGGTTATTACATTGAGCGTTCAGGCTCCGGTCAGTTTCGTTGTGTATCCAGATTCCGGTTATTACATTGAGCGTTCAGGCTCCGGTCAGTTTCGTTGGGTATCCAGACTTCAGTTATTACCTTGTGCGTTCAGGCTCCGGTCAGTTTCGTTGTGTATCCAGATTCCGGTTATTACGTTGAGCGTTCAGGCTCCTGTCAATTTTGTTGGGCATCCAGACTCCGGTTATTAAGTTGAGCATTCAGGCTCCGGTCAGTTTCGTTGGGTATCCAGACTCCGGTTATTACGTTGAGCGTTCAGGCTCTGGTCAGTTTCGTTGCGCATCCAGACTCCAGTTATTACGTTGTGCGTTCAGGCTCCGGTCAGTTTCGTTGAGTATCCAGACTCCGGTTATTACGTTGAGCGTTCAGGCTCCGTTCAGTTTCGTTGGGTATCCAGAATCTGGTTATTACGTTGAGCGTTCAGGCTCCGGTCAGTTTCGTTGTGTATCCAGATTCCGGTTATTACGTTGAGCGTTCAGGCTCCGGTCAGTTTCGTTGGGTATCCAGACTTCAGTTATTACGTTGTGCGTTCAGGCTCCGGTCAGTTTCGTTGTGTATCCAGATTCCGGTTATTACGTTGAGCGTTCAAGCTCCTGTCAATTTTGTTGGGCATCCAGTCTCCGGTTATTAAGTTGAGCATTCAGGCTCCGGTCAGTTTCGTTGGGTATCCAGACTCCGGTTATTACGTTGAGCGTTCAGGCTCCGGTCAGTTTCGTTGGGTATCCAGACTCTGGTTATTACATTGAGCGTTAGGCTCCGGTCACTTTCGTTTGGTATCCAGACTTCAGTTATTACGTTGTGCGTTCCGGCTCCGGTCAGTTTCGTTGGGTATCCAGACTCCGGTTTTTACGTTGAGCGTTCAGGCTCCGGTCTGTTTTGTTGGGTATCCAGACTCTGGTTTTTACGTTGAGTTTTCAGGCTGCGGTCAATTTTGTTGGATATCCAGACTCCGGTTATTACGTTGAGCGTTCAGGCTCCGGTCAGTTTCGTTGGGTATCCAGACTCCGGTTATTACGTTAAGCGTTCAGGCTCCAGTCAGTTTCGTTGGGTAACCAGACTCCGGTAATTACGTCGAGCGTTTAGGCTCCGGTCAGTTTCGTTTGGTATCCGGACTTCAGTTATTACATTGAGCGTCCAGGCTCCGGTCAGTTTCGTTGGGTATCCAGACTCCGGTTATTACGTTGACACTTAGGCTCCAGTCAGTTTTATTGGGTATCCAGACTCCAGTTTTTACGTTGAGCGTTCAGGCTCCAGTCAGTTTTGTTGGGTATCCAGACTCTGGTTATTACGTTGAGGTTTCAGGCTCCGGTCAGTTTCGTTGGGTATCCAAACTCCGGTTTTTACGTTGAGCGTTCAGGCTCCGGTCAGTTTCGTTGGATATCCAGACTCCGGTTATTACGTTAAGCGTTCAAACTCCGGTCAGTTTCGTTGGGTATCCAGACTCTGGTTATTACGTTGAGCGTTCAGGCTCCGGTCAGTTTCGTTGGGTATCTAGACTCCGGTTATTACGTTGAACGTTCAGGCTCCGGTCAGTTTCGTTGCGTATCCAGACTCCGGTTATTACGTTGATCGTTCAGGCTCTGGTCAGTTTCATTGGGTATCCAGACTCCGGTTTTTACGTTGAGCGTTCAGGCTCCGGTCAGTTTTGTTGTGTATCCAGACTCCGGTTATTACGTTGATCGTTCAGGCTCCAGTCAGTTTCATTGGGTATCCAAATTCCGGTTATTACGTTGAGCGTTCAGGCTCCGGTCAGTTTCGTTGGGTATCCAGACTTCGGTCAATACGTTGAGCATTCAAGCTCTGGACAGTATCGTGGTGTATCCAGACTCCGGTTATTACGTTGAGCGTTCAGGCTCCGGTCTGTTTTGTTGGGTATCCAGACTCTGGTTTTTACGTTGTGTTTTTAGGCTGCGGTCAATTTTGTTGGATATCCAGACTCCGGTTATTACGTTGAGCGTTCAGGCTCCGGTCAGTTTCGTTGGGTATCCAGACTCCTGTTATTACGTTAAGCGTTCAGGCTCCAGTCAGTTTCGTTGGGTAACCAGACTCCGGTTATTACGTTGAGCGTTTAGGCTCCGGTCAGTTTCGTTTGGTATCCGGACTTCAGTTATTACATTGAGCGTCCAGGCTCCGGTCAGTTTCGTTGGGTATCCAGACTCCGGTTATTACGTTGACACTTAGGCTCCGGTCAGTTTTATTGGGTATCCAGACTCCAGTTTTTACGTTGAGCGTTCAGGCTCCGGTCAGTTTTGTTGGGTATCCAGACTCTGGTTATTATGTTGAGGTTTCAGGCTCCGGTCAGTTTCGTTGGGTATCCAGACTCCGGTTTTTACGTTGAGCGTTCAGGCTCCGGTCAGTTTCGTTGGATATCCAGACTCCGGTTATTACGTTAAGCGTTCAAACTCCGGTCAGTTTCGTTGGGTATCCAGACTCTGGTTATTACGTTGAGTGTTCAGGCTCCGGTCAGTTTCGTTTGGTATCCAGACTTCAGTTATTACGTTGAGCGTTCAGGCTCCGGTCAATTTCGTTGGGTATCCAGACTCCGGTTTTTACGTTGAGCGTTCAGGCTCCGGTCAGTTTTGTTGGGTATCCAGACTCTGGTTTTTACGTTGAGCGTTCAGACTCCGGTCAGTTTTGTTGGGTATCCAGACTTCGGTTATTTCGTTCAGCATTCAGGCTCTGGTCAGTTTCGTTGGGTATCCAGACTCCGGTTATTACATTGAGCGTTCAGGCTCCGGTCAGTTTCGTTGGGTATCCAGACTCCGGTTATTACGTTGAGCGTTCAGGCTCCGGTCAGTTTCGTTGCGTATCCAGACTCCGGTTATTACGTTGATCGTTCAGGCTCCGGTCAGTTTCATTGGGTATCCAGACTCCGGTTTTTACGTTGAGCGTTCAGGCTCCGGTCAGTTTTGTTGTGTATCCAGACTCCGGTTATTACGTTGATCGTTCAGGCTCCAGTCAGTTTCATTGGGTATCCAAACTCCGGTTATTACGTTGAGCGTTCAGGCTCCGGTCAGTTTCGTTGGGTATCCAGACTTCGGTCATTACATTGAGCATTCAAGCTCCGGACAGTTTCGTGGTGTATATAGACTCCGGTTATTACGTTGAGCGTTCAGGCTCCGGTCAGTTTCGTTGGGTATCCAGACTCCGGTTATTACGTTGAACGTTCAGGCTCCGGTCAGTTTCGTTGGGTGTCCAGACTCCGGTTATTACGTTGAGCGTTCAGGCTCCGGTCATTTTTGTTGCGCATCCAAACTCCAGTTATTACGTTGTGCGTTCAGGATCCGGTCAGTTTCGTTGAGTATCCTGACTCCGGTTATTACGTTGAGCGTTCAGGCTCCGTTCAGTTTCGTTGGGTATCCAGACTCTGGTTATTACATTGAGCGTTCAGGCTCCGGTCAGTTTCGTTGTGTATCCAGATTCCGGTTATTACATTGAGCGTTCAGGCTCCGGTCAGTTTCGTTGGGTATCCAGACTTCAGTTATTACCTTGTGCGTTCAGGCTCCGGTCAGTTTCGTTGTGTATCCAGATTCCGGTTATTACGTTGAGCGTTCAGGCTCCTGTCAATTTTGTTGGGCATCCAGACTCCGGTTATTAAGTTGAGCATTCAGGCTCCGGTCAGTTTCGTTGGGTATCCAGACTCCGGTTATTACGTTGAGCGTTCAGGCTCTGGTCAGTTTCGTTGCGCATCCAGACTCCAGTTATTACGTTGTGCGTTCAGGCTCCGGTCAATTTCGTTGAGTATCCAGACTCCGGTTATTACGTTGAGCGTTCAGGCTCCGTTCAGTTTCGTTGGGTATCCAGAATCTGGTTATTACGTTGAGCGTTCAGGCTCCGGTCAGTTTCGTTGTGTATCCAGATTCCGGTTATTACGTTGAGCGTTCAGGCTCCGGTCAGTTTCGTTGGGTATCCAGACTTCAGTTATTACGTTGTGCGTTCAGGCTCCGGTCAGTTTCGTTGTGTATCCAGATTCCGGTTATTACGTTGAGCGTTCAAGCTCCTGTCAATTTTGTTGGGCATCCAGACTCCGGTTATTAAGTTGAGCATTCAGGCTCCGGTCAGTTTCGTTGGGTATCCAGACTCCGGTTATTACGTTGAGCGTTCAGGCTCCGGTCAGTTTCGTTGGGTATCCAGACTCCGGTTATTACATTGAGCGTTAGGCTCCGGTCACTTTCGTTTGGTATCCAGACTTCAGTTATTACGTTGTGCGTTCCGGCTCCGGTCAGTTTCGTTGGGTATCCAGACTCCGGTTTTTACGTTGAGCGTTCAGGCTCCGGTCTGTTTTGTTGGGTATCCAGACTCTGGTTTTTACGTTGAGTTTTCAGGCTGCGGTCAATTTTGTTGGATATCCAGACTCCGGTTATTACGTTGAGCGTTCAGGCTCCGGTCAGTTTCGTTGGGTATCCAGACTCCGGTTATTACGTTAAGCGTTCAGGCTCCAGTCAGTTTCGTTGGGTAACCAGACTCCGGTAATTACGTCGAGCGTTTAGGCTCCGGTCAGTTTCGTTTGGTATCCGGACTTCAGTTATTACATTGAGCGTCCAGGCTCCGGTCAGTTTCGTTGGGTATCCAGACTCCGGTTATTACGTTGACACTTAGGTTCCGGTCAGTTTTATTGGGTATCCAGACTCCAGTTTTTACGTTGAGCGTTCAGGCTCCAGTCAGTTTTGTTGGGTATCCAGACTCTGGTTATTACGTTGAGGTTTCAGGCTCCGGTCAGTTTCGTTGGGTATCCAAACTCCGGTTTTTACGTTGAGCGTTCAGGCTCCGGTCAGTTTCGTTGGATATCCAGACTCCGGTTATTACGTTAAGCGTTCAAACTCCGGTCAGTTTCGTTGGGTATCCAGACTCTGGTTATTACGTTGAGCGTTCAGGCTCCGGTCAGTTTCGTTTGGTATCCAGACTCTGGTTATTACATTGAGCGTTCAGGCTCCGGTCAGTTTCGTTGGGTATCTAGACTCCGGTTATTACGTTGAACGTTCAGGCTCCGGTCAGTTTCGTTGCGTATCCAGACTCCGGTTATTACGTTGATCGTTCAGGCTCTGGTCAGTTTCATTGGGTATCCAGACTCCGGTTTTTACGTTGAGCGTTCAGGCTCCGGTCAGTTTTGTTGTGTATCCAGACTCCGGTTATTACGTTGATCGTTCAGGCTCCAGTCAGTTTCATTGGGTATCCAAATTCCGGTTATTACGTTGAGCGTTCAGGCTCCGGTCAGTTTCGTTAGGTATCCAGACTTCGGTCAATACGTTGAGCATTCAAGCTCTAGACAGTATCGTGGTGTATCCAGACTCCGGTTATTACGTTGAGCGTTCAGGCTCCGGTAAGTTTCGTTGGGTATCCAGACTCCGGTTATTACGTTGAACGTTCAGGCTCCGGTCAGTTTCGTTGGGTGTCCAGACTCCGGTTATTACGTTGAGCGTTCAGGCTCCGGTCATTTTCGTTGCGCATCCAGACTCCAGTTATTACGTTGTGCGTTCAGGCTCCGGTCAGTTTCGTTGAGTATCCAGACTCCGGTTATTACGTTGAGCGTTTAGGCTCCGTTCAGTTTCGTTGGTTATCCAGACTCTGGTTATTACGTTGAGCGTTCCGACTCCGGTCAGTTTCGTTGTGTATCCAGATTCCGATTATTACGTTGAGCGTTCCGGCTCCGGTCAGTTTCGTTGGGTATCCAGACTTCAGTTATTACATTGTGCGTTCAGGCTCCGGTCAGTTTCGTTGTGTATCCAGATTCCGGTTATTACGTTGAGCGTTCAGGCTCCTGTCAATTTTGTTGGGCATCCAGACTCCGGTTATTAAGTTGAGCATTCAGGCTCCGGTCAGTTTCGTTGGGTATCCAGACTCCGGTTATTACGTTGAGCGTTCAGGCTCCGGTGAGTTTCGTTGGGTATCCAGACTCCGGTTATTACATTGAGCGTTAGGCTCCGGTCACTTTCGTTTGGTATCCAGACTTCAGTTATTACGTTGTGCATTCCGGCTCTGGTCAGTTTCGTTGGGTATCCAGACTCTGGTTTTTACGTTGAGCGTTCAGGCTCCGGTCTGTTTTGTTGGGTATCCAGACTCTGGTTTTTACGTTGAGTGTTCAGGCTGCGGTCAATTTTGTTGGATATCCAGACTCCGGTTATTACGTTGAGCGTTCAGGCTCCGGTCAGTTTTGTTGGGTATCCAGACTCTGGTTTTTACGTTGAGCGTTCAGGCTCCGGTTAATTTCGTTGGGTATCCAGACTCCAGTTATTACGTTGAGCGTTTAGGCTCTGGTCAGTTTCGTTGGGTATCCAGACTCCGGTTTTTACGTTGAGCGTTCAGGCTCCAGTCAGTTTTGTTGTGTATGCAGACTCCGGTTATTATGTTGAGCGTTTAGGCTCCAGTCAGTTTCATTGGGTATCCAAACTCTAGTTATTACGTTGAGCGTTCAGGCTCCGGTCAGTTTCGTTGGGTATCCAGACTTCGGTTATTACGTTGAGCGTTCAGGCTCTGGTCAGTTTCGTTGAGTATCCAGATTCCGGTTATTACGTTGAGCGTTCAGGCTTCGGTCAATTTCGTTGGGTATCCAGACTCCGGTTATTACGTTGAACGTTCAGGCTCCGGTCAGTTTCGTTGGGTATCCAGACTCCGGTTATTAAGTTGAGCGTTCAGGCTCCGGTCAGTTTCGTTGGGTATCCAGACTCTAGTTTTTACGTTGAGCGTTCAGGCTCCGGTCTGTTTTGTTGGGTATCCAGACTCCGGTTATTACGTTGAGCGTTCAGGCTCCGGTCAGTTTCGTTGGGTATCCAGACTCCGGTTATTACATTGAGCGTTAGGCTCCGGTCACTTTCGTTTGGTATCCAGACTTCAGTTATTACGTTGTGCGTTCCGGCTCTGGTCAGTTTCGTTGGGTATCCAGACTCTGGTTTTTACGTTGAGCGTTCAGGCTCCGGTCTGTTTTGTTGGGTATCCAGACTCTGGTTTTTACGTTGAGTGTTCAGGCTGCGGTCAATTTTGTTGGATATCCAGACTCCGGTTATTACGTTGAGCGTTCAGGCTCCGGTCAGTTTCGTTGGGTATCCAGACTCCGGTTATTACGTTGAGCGTTCAGGCTCCGGTCAGTTTTGTTGGGTATCCAGACTCCGGTTTTTACGTTGAGCGTTCAGGCTCCGGTTAATTTCGTTGGGTATCCAGACTCCAGTTATTACGTTGAGCGTTTAGGCTCTGGTCAGTTTCGTTGGGTATCCAGACTCCGGTTTTTA